>CAUYWW010000171.1:1800000-2200644 GCA_963576845.1 Megachile leachella
TTGGGAGTAATAAGTATAATTATTGTAGTTCTAGCGATAATAACTGCATAATATGGATAATAATGCATGTTATATTGATAATAGTGGGAGTAATAAGTATAATTATTGTAGTTCTAGCGATAATAACAACATAATATGAGTAATAATGCATGTTGTATTGATAATATTCGGAGTAATAAGTATAATCATTGTAGTTCTGACGATAATAACAGTAGAATATGGGTAATAGTGCATGTTATACTCATAATAATATAAGTAATGAGTATAACTATTATAGTTCTGGCGATATTAACTGCATAATATGGGTAATATTGCATGTTATATTGATAACAGTGGGAGTAATAAGTATAATTATTGTAGTTCTAGCGATAATAACTGCATAATAGGGGTAATAATGCATGTTATACTCATAATAATATAAGTAATAAGTATAACTATTATAGTTCTAGCGATAATAACTGTATAACTTGGGTAATAATGCATGACATATTGATAATATTAGGAGTAATAAGTGTAATTATTATATTTCTAGCGATAATAACTGCATAATATGGGTAATAATGCATGTTATATTGATAATAGTGGGAGTAATAAGTATAATTATTGTAGTTCTAGCGATAATAACAGCATAATATGAGTAATAATGCATGTCATATTGATAACACTGCGAGTAATAAGTATAATTATTGTAGTTCTAGCGATAATAACTGCATAATATGGGTAATAATACATGTTATATTGATAATAATAAAAGTAATAAGTATAATTACTGTAGTTCTAGCGATAATAACTGCATAATATGGGTAATAATGCATGTTATATTGATAATATTGGGAGTAATAAGTATAATTATTGTAGTTCTAGCGATAATAACTGCATAATATGGGTAATAATGCATGTTATATTGATAACACTGGGAGTAATAAGTATAATTATTGTAGTTCTAGCGATAATAACTGCATAATATGGGTAATAATACATGTTATATTGATAATAATAAAAGTAATAAGTATAATTACTGTAGTTCTAGCGATAATAACTGCATAATATGGGTAATAATGCATGTTATATTGATAATATTGGGAGTAATAAGTATAATTATTGTAGTTCTAGCGATAATAACAGCATAATATGGGTAATAATGCATGTTATATTGATAATAGTGGGAGTAATAAGTATAATTATTGTAGTTCTAGCGATAATAACTGCATAATATGGGTAATAATGCATGTTATATTGATAACACTGGGAGTAATAAGTATAATTATTGTAGTTCTAGCGATAATAACTGCATAATATGGGTAATAATGCATGTTATATTGATAATATTGGGAGTAATAAGTATAATTATTGTAGTTCTAGCGATAATAACTGCATAATATAGGTAATAATGCATGTTATATTGATAACAGTGGGAGTAATAAGTATAATTATTGTAGTTCTAGCGATAATAACAGCATAATATGAGTAATAATGCATGTCATATTGATAATATTCGGAGTAATAAGTATAATCATTGTAGTTCTGACGATAATAACAGTATAATATGGGTGATAGTGCATTTTATACTCATAATAATATAAGTAATGAGTATAACTATTATAGTTCTGGCGATATTAACTGCATAATATGGGTAATAATGCATGTTATATTGATAATATTGGGAGTAATAAGTATAATTATTGTAGTTCTAGCGATAATAACTGCATAATATGGATAATAATGCATGTTATATTGATAAGAATAAAAGTAATAAGTATAATTATTGTAGTCCTAGCGATAATAACTGCATAATATGGGTAATAATGCATGTTATATTGATGACACTGGGAGTAATAAGTATAATTATTGTAGTTCTAGCGATAATAACTGCATAATATGGGTAATAATGCATGTTATATTGATAACACTGGGAGTAATAAGTATAATTATTGTAGTTCTAGCGATAATAACTGCATAATATGGGTAATAATACATGTTATATTGATAATAATAAAAGTAATAAGTATAATTACTGTAGTTCTAGCGATAATAACTGCATAATATGGGTAACAATGCATGTTATATTGATAATATTGGGAGTAATAAGTATAATTATTGTAGTTGTAGCGATAATAACTGCATAATATGGGTAATAATGCATGTTATATTGATAATAGTGGGAGTAATAAGTATAATTATTGTAGTTCTAGCGATAATAACAGCATAATATGAGTAATAATGCATGTCATATTGATAACACTGGGAGCAATAAGTATAATTATTGTAGTTCTAGCGACAATAACTGCATAATATGGGTAATAATACATGTTATATTGATAATAATAAAAGTAATAAGTATAATTACTGTAGTTCTAGCGATAATAACTGCATAATATGGGTAATAATGCATGTTATATTGATAATATTGGGAGTAATAAGTATAATTATTGTAGTTCTAGCGATAATAACTGCATAATATGGGTAATAATGCATGTTATATTGATAACACTGGGAGTAATAAGTATAATTATTGTAGTTCTAGCGATAATAACTGCATAATATGGGTAATAATACATGTTATATTGATAATAATAAAAGTAATAAGTATAATTACTGTAGTTCTAGCGATAATAACTGCATAATATGGGTAATAATGCATGTTATATTGATAATATTGGGAGTAATAAGTATAATTATTGTAGTTCTAGCGATAATAACAGCATAATATGGGTAATAATGCATGTTATATTGATAATAGTGGGAGTAATAAGTATAATTATTGTAGTTCTAGCGATAATAACAACATAATATGAGTAATAATGCATGTTATATTGATAATATTCGGAGTGATATGTATAATCATTGTAGTTCTGACGATAATAACAGTATAATATGGGTAATAGTGCATGTTATACTCATAATAATATAAGTAATGAGTATAACTATTATAGTTCTGGCGATATTAACTGCATAATATGGGTAATAATGCATGTTATACTGATAATAATAAAAGTAATAAGTATAATTATTCTAGTTCTAGCGATAATAACTGCACAATATGGGTAATAATGCATGTTATATTGATAATAATAAAAGTAATAAGTATAATTAATCTAGTTCTAGCGATAATAACAGCATAATATGGGTAATAATGCATGTTATATTGATAATATTGGGAGTAATAAGTATAATTATTATAGTTCTAGCGATAATAACTGCATAATATGGGTAATGATGCATGTTATATTGATAATCGTGGGAGTAATAAGTATAATTATTATAGTTCTAGCAATAAAAACTGCATAATATGGGTAACAATGCATGTTATATTGATAAGAATAAAAGTAATAAGTATAATTATTGTAGTCCTAACGATAATAACTGCATAATATGGGTAATAATGCATGTTATATTGATAACACTGGGAGTAATAAGTATAATTATTGTAGTTCTAGCGATAATAACTGCATAATATGGGTAATAATACATGTTATATTGATAATAATAAAAGTAATAAGTATAATTACTGTAGTTCTAGCGATAATAACTGCATAATATGGGTAATAATGCATGTTATATTGATAACACTGGGAGTAATAAGTATAATTATTGTAGTTCTAGCGATAATAACTGCATAATATGGGTAATAATACATGTTATATTGATAATAATAAAAGTAATAAGTATAATTACTGTAGTTCTAGCGATAATAACTGCATAATATGGGTAACAATGCATGTTATATTGATAATATTGGGAGTAATAAGTATAATTATTGTAGTTGTAGCGATAATAACTGCATAATATGGGTAATAATGCATGTTATATTGATAATAGTGGGAGTAATAAGTATAATTATTGTAGTTCTAGCGATAATAACAGCATAATATGAGTAATAATGCATGTCATATTGATAACACTGGGAGCAATAAGTATAATTATTGTAGTTCTAGCGACAATAACTGCATAATATGGGTAATAATACATGTTATATTGATAATAATAAAAGTAATAAGTATAATTACTGTAGTTCTAGCGATAATAACTGCATAATATGGGTAATAATGCATGTTATATTGATAATAATAAAAGTAATAAGTATAATTACTGTAGTTCTAGCGATAATAACTGCATAATATGGGTAATAATGCATGTTATATTGATAATATTGGGAGTAATAAGTATAATTATTGTAGTTCTAGCGATAATAACAGCATAATATGGGTAATAATGCATGTTATATTGATAATAGTGGGAGTAATAAGTATAATTACTGTAGTTCTAGCGATAATAACTGCATAATATGGGTAATAATGCATGTTATATTGATAATATTGGGAGTATTAAGTATAATTATTGTAGTTCTAGCGATAATAACAGCATAATATGGGTAATAATGCATGTTATATTGATAATAGTGGGAGTAATAAGTATAATTATTGTAGTTCTAGCGATAATAACAGCATAATATGGGTAATAATGCATGTTATATTGATAATAGTGGGAGTAATAAGTATAATTATTGTAGTTCTAGCGATAATAACAACATAATATGAGTAATAATGCATGTTATATTGATAATATTCGGAGTGATATGTATAATCATTGTAGTTCTGACGATAATAACAGTATAATATGGGTAATAGTGCATGTTATACTCATAATAATATAAGTAATAAGTATAATTATTCTAGTTCTGGCGATATTAACTGCATAATATGGGTAATAATGCATGTTATATTGATAATAGTGGGAGTAATAAGTATAATTATTGTAGTTCTAGCGATAATAACTGCATAATAGGGGTAATAATGCATGTTATACTCATAATAATATAAGTAATAAGTATAATTACTGTAGTTCTAGCGATAATAACTGCATAATATGGGTAATAATACATGTTATATTGATAATAATAAAAGTAATAAGTATAATTACTGTAGTTCTAGCGATAATAACTGCATAATATGGGTAATAATGCATGTTATATTGATAATATTGGGAGTAATAAGTATAATTATTGTAGTTCTAGCGATAATAACAGCATAATATGGGTAATAATGCATGTTATATTGATAATAGTGGGAGTAATAAGTATAATTATTGTAGTTCTAGCGATAATAACAACATAATATGAGTAATAATGCATGTTATATTGATAATATTCGGAGTGATATGTATAATCATTGTAGTTCTGACGATAATAACAGTATAATATGGGTAATAGTGCATGTTATACTCATAATAATATAAGTAATAAGTATAATTATTCTAGTTCTAGCAATAAAAACTGCATAATATGGGTAACAATGCATGTTATATTGATAAGAATAAAAGTAATAAGTATAATTATTGTAGTCCTAACGATAATAACTGCATAATATGGGTAATAATGCATGTTATATTGATAACACTGGGAGTAATAAGTATAATTATTGTAGTTCTAGCGATAATAACCGCATAATATGGGTAATAATGCATGTTATATTGATATTAATAATAGTAATAAGTATAATTATTGTAGTCCTAACGATAATAACTGCATAATATGGGTAATAATGCATGTTATATTGATAACACTGGGAGTAATAAGTATAATTATTGTAGTTCTAGCGATAATAACTGCATAATATGGGTAATGATGCATGCTATATTGATAATCGTGGGAGTAATAAGTATAATTATTATAGTTCTAGCAACAATAACTGCATAGTATGGGTAATAATGCATGTTATATTGATAACACTGGGAGTAATAAGTATAATTATTGTAGTTCTAGCGATAATAACTGCATAATATGGGTAATAATGCGTGTTATATTGATAACACTGGGAGCAATAAGTATAATTATTGTAGTTCTAGCGATAATAACTGCATAATATGGGTAATAATACATGTTATATTGATAATATTCAGAGTAATAAGTATAATCATTGTAGTTCTGACGATAATAACAGTATAATATGGGTAATAGTGCATGTTATACTCATAATAATATAAGTAATAAGTATAACTATTATAGTTCTGGCGATAATAACTGCATAATATGTGTAATAATGCATGTTATATCGATAATATTGTGAGTAATAAGTATAATTATTCTAGTTCTAGCGATAATAACTGCATAATATGGGTAATAATGCATGTCATATTGATAATAGTGGGAGTAATAAGTATAATTATTGTAGTTCTAGCGATAATAACTGCATAATAGGGGTAATAATGCATGTTATATTGATAATAATAAAAGTAATAAGTATAATTACTGTAGTTCTAGCGATAATAACTGCATAATATGGGTAATAATGCATGTTATATTGATAATATTGGCAGTAATAAGTATAATTATTGTAGTTCTAGCGATAATAACAGCATAATATGGGTAATAATGCATGTTATATTGATAATAGTGGGAGTAATAAGTATAATTATTGTAGTTCTAGCGATAATAACAACGTAATATGAGTAATAATGCATGTTATATTGATAATATTCGGAGTAATATGTATAATCATTGTAGTTCTGACGATAATAACAGTATAATATGGGTAATAGTGCATGTTATACTCATAATAATACAAGTAATGAGTATAACTATTATAGTTCTGGCGATATTAACTGCATAATATGGGTAATAATGCATGTTATATTGATAATATTGGGAGTAATAAGTATAATTATTGTAGTTCTAGCGATAATAACTGCATAATATGGATAATAATGCATGTTATATTGATAATAGTGGGAGTAATAAGTATAATTATTGTAGTTCTAGCGATAATAACAACATAATATGAGT
The DNA here is from genome assembly GCA_963576845.1 of Megachile leachella. NCBI lineage: Eukaryota > Metazoa > Arthropoda > Insecta > Hymenoptera > Megachilidae > Megachile > Megachile leachella. The sequence continues at coordinate 1,806,782 of CAUYWW010000171.1, forward strand.
AATAATGCATGTTGTATTGATAATATTCGGAGTAATAAGTATAATCATTGTAGTTCTGACGATAATAACAGTATAATATGGGTAATAGTGCATGTTATACTCATAATAATATAAGTAATGAGTATAACTATTATAGTTCTGGCGATATTAACTGCATAATATGGGTAATATTGCATGTTATATTGATAACAGTGGGAGTAATAAGTATAATTATTGTAGTTCTAGCGATAATAACTGCATAATAGGGGTAATAATGCATGTTATACTCATAATAATATAAGTAATAAGTATAACTATTATAGTTCTAGCGATAATAACTGTATAACTTGGGTAATAATGCATGACATATTGATAATATTAGGAGTAATAAGTATAATTATTATATTTCTAGCGATAATAACTGCATAATATGGGTAATAATGCATGTTATATTGATAATATTGGGAGTAATAAGTATAATTATTGTAGTTCTAGCGATAATAACTGCATAATATGGATAATAATGCATGTTATATTGATAATAGTGGGAGTAATAAGTATAATTATTGTAGTTCTAGCGATAATAACAACATAATATGAGTAATAATGCATGTTGTATTGATAATATTCGGAGTAATAAGTATAATCATTGTAGTTCTGACGATAATAACAGTAGAATATGGGTAATAGTGCATGTTATACTCATAATAATATAAGTAATGAGTATAACTATTATAGTTCTGGCGATATTAACTGCATAATATGGGTAATATTGCATGTTATATTGATAACAGTGGGAGTAATAAGTATAATTATTGTAGTTCTAGCGATAATAACTGCATAATAGGGGTAATAATGCATGTTATACTCATAATAATATAAGTAATAAGTATAACTATTATAGTTCTAGCGATAATAACTGTATAACTTGGGTAATAATGCATGACATATTGATAATATTAGGAGTAATAAGTGTAATTATTATATTTCTAGCGATAATAACTGCATAATATGGGTAATAATGCATGTTATATTGATAATAGTGGGAGTAATAAGTATAATTATTGTAGTTCTAGCGATAATAACAGCATAATATGAGTAATAATGCATGTCATATTGATAACACTGCGAGTAATAAGTATAATTATTGTAGTTCTAGCGATAATAACTGCATAATATGGGTAATAATACATGTTATATTGATAATAATAAAAGTAATAAGTATAATTACTGTAGTTCTAGCGATAATAACTGCATAATATGGGTAATAATGCATGTTATATTGATAATATTGGGAGTAATAAGTATAATTATTGTAGTTCTAGCGATAATAACTGCATAATATGGGTAATAATGCATGTTATATTGATAACACTGGGAGTAATAAGTATAATTATTGTAGTTCTAGCGATAATAACTGCATAATATGGGTAATAATACATGTTATATTGATAATAATAAAAGTAATAAGTATAATTACTGTAGTTCTAGCGATAATAACTGCATAATATGGGTAATAATGCATGTTATATTGATAATATTGGGAGTAATAAGTATAATTATTGTAGTTCTAGCGATAATAACAGCATAATATGGGTAATAATGCATGTTATATTGATAATAGTGGGAGTAATAAGTATAATTATTGTAGTTCTAGCGATAATAACTGCATAATATGGGTAATAATGCATGTTATATTGATAACACTGGGAGTAATAAGTATAATTATTGTAGTTCTAGCGATAATAACTGCATAATATGGGTAATAATGCATGTTATATTGATAATATTGGGAGTAATAAGTATAATTATTGTAGTTCTAGCGATAATAACTGCATAATATAGGTAATAATGCATGTTATATTGATAACAGTGGGAGTAATAAGTATAATTATTGTAGTTCTAGCGATAATAACTGCATAATATGGGTAATAATACATGTTATATTGATAATAATAAAAGTAATAAGTATAATTACTGTAGTTCTAGCGATAATAACTGCATAATATGGGTAATAATGCATGTTATATTGATAATATTGGGAGTAATAAGTATAATTATTGTAGTTCTAGCGATAATAACTGCATAATATGGGTAATAATGCATGTTATATTGATAACACTGGGAGTAATAAGTATAATTATTGTAGTTCTAGCGATAATAACTGCATAATATGGGTAATAATACATGTTATATTGATAATAATAAAAGTAATAAGTATAATTACTGTAGTTCTAGCGATAATAACTGCATAATATGGGTAATAATGCATGTTATATTGATAATATTGGGAGTAATAAGTATAATTATTGTAGTTCTAGCGATAATAACAGCATAATATGGGTAATAATGCATGTTATATTGATAATAGTGGGAGTAATAAGTATAATTATTGTAGTTCTAGCGATAATAACTGCATAATATGGGTAATAATGCATGTTATATTGATAACACTGGGAGTAATAAGTATAATTATTGTAGTTCTAGCGATAATAACTGCATAATATGGGTAATAATGCATGTTATATTGATAATATTGGGAGTAATAAGTATAATTATTGTAGTTCTAGCGATAATAACTGCATAATATAGGTAATAATGCATGTTATATTGATAACAGTGGGAGTAATAAGTATAATTATTGTAGTTCTAGCGATAATAACAGCATAATATGAGTAATAATGCATGTCATATTGATAATATTCGGAGTAATAAGTATAATCATTGTAGTTCTGACGATAATAACAGTATAATATGGGTGATAGTGCATGTTATACTCATAATAATATAAGTAATGAGTATAACTATTATAGTTCTGGCGATATTAACTGCATAATATGGGTAATAATGCATGTTATATTGATAATATTGGGAGTAATAAGTATAATTATTGTAGTTCTAGCGATAATAACTGCATAATATGGATAATAATGCATGTTATATTGATAAGAATAAAAGTAATAAGTATAATTATTGTAGTCCTAGCGATAATAACTGCATAATATGGGTAATAATGCATGTTATATTGATGACACTGGGAGTAATAAGTATAATTATTGTAGTTCTAGCGATAATAACTGCATAATATGGGTAATAATGCATGTTATATTGATAACACTGGGAGTAATAAGTATAATTATTGTAGTTCTAGCGATAATAACTGCATAATATGGGTAATAATACATGTTATATTGATAATAATAAAAGTAATAAGTATAATTACTGTAGTTCTAGCGATAATAACTGCATAATATGGGTAACAATGCATGTTATATTGATAATATTGGGAGTAATAAGTATAATTATTGTAGTTGTAGCGATAATAACTGCATAATATGGGTAATAATGCATGTTATATTGATAATAGTGGGAGTAATAAGTATAATTATTGTAGTTCTAGCGATAATAACAGCATAATATGAGTAATAATGCATGTCATATTGATAACACTGGGAGCAATAAGTATAATTATTGTAGTTCTAGCGACAATAACTGCATAATATGGGTAATAATACATGTTATATTGATAATAATAAAAGTAATAAGTATAATTACTGTAGTTCTAGCGATAATAACTGCATAATATGGGTAATAATGCATGTTATATTGATAATATTGGGAGTAATAAGTATAATTTTTGTAGTTCTAGCGATAATAACTGCATAATATGGGTAATAATGCATGTTATATTGATAACACTGGGAGTAATAAGTATAATTATTGTAGTTCTAGCGATAATAACTGCATAATATGGGTAATAATACATGTTATATTGATAATAATAAAAGTAATAAGTATAATTACTGTAGTTCTAGCGATAATAACTGCATAATATGGGTAATAATGCATGTTATATTGATAATATTGGGAGTAATAAGTATAATTATTGTAGTTCTAGCGATAATAACAGCATAATATGGGTAATAATGCATGTTATATTGATAATAGTGGGAGTAATAAGTATAATTATTGTAGTTCTAGCGATAATAACAACATAATATGAGTAATAATGCATGTTATATTGATAATATTCGGAGTGATATGTATAATCATTGTAGTTCTGACGATAATAACAGTATAATATGGGTAATAGTGCATGTTATACTCATAATAATATAAGTAATGAGTATAACTATTATAGTTCTGGCGATATTAACTGCATAATATGGGTAATAATGCATGTTATACTGATAATAATAAAAGTAATAAGTATAATTATTCTAGTTCTAGCGATAATAACTGCACAATATGGGTAATAATGCATGTTATATTGATAATAATAAAAGTAATAAGTATAATTAATCTAGTTCTAGCGATAATAACAGCATAATATGGGTAATAATGCATGTTATATTGATAATATTGGGAGTAATAAGTATAATTATTATAGTTCTAGCGATAATAACTGCATAATATGGGTAATGATGCATGTTATATTGATAATCGTGGGAGTAATAAGTATAATTATTATAGTTCTAGCAATAAAAACTGCATAATATGGGTAACAATGCATGTTATATTGATAAGAATAAAAGTAATAAGTATAATTATTGTAGTCCTAACGATAATAACTGCATAATATGGGTAATAATGCATGTTATATTGATAACACTGGGAGTAATAAGTATAATTATTGTAGTTCTAGCGATAATAACTGCATAATATGGGTAATAATACATGTTATATTGATAATAATAAAAGTAATAAGTATAATTACTGTAGTTCTAGCGATAATAACTGCATAATATGGGTAATAATGCATGTTATATTGATAACACTGGGAGTAATAAGTATAATTATTGTAGTTCTAGCGATAATAACTGCATAATATGGGTAATAATACATGTTATATTGATAATAATAAAAGTAATAAGTATAATTACTGTAGTTCTAGCGATAATAACTGCATAATATGGGTAACAATGCATGTTATATTGATAATATTGGGAGTAATAAGTATAATTATTGTAGTTGTAGCGATAATAACTGCATAATATGGGTAATAATGCATGTTATATTGATAATAGTGGGAGTAATAAGTATAATTATTGTAGTTCTAGCGATAATAACAGCATAATATGAGTAATAATGCATGTCATATTGATAACACTGGGAGCAATAAGTATAATTATTGTAGTTCTAGCGACAATAACTGCATAATATGGGTAATAATACATGTTATATTGATAATAATAAAAGTAATAAGTATAATTACTGTAGTTCTAGCGATAATAACTGCATAATATGGGTAATAATGCATGTTATATTGATAATAATAAAAGTAATAAGTATAATTACTGTAGTTCTAGCGATAATAACTGCATAATATGGGTAATAATGCATGTTATATTGATAATATTGGGAGTAATAAGTATAATTATTGTAGTTCTAGCGATAATAACAGCATAATATGGGTAATAATGCATGTTATATTGATAATAGTGGGAGTAATAAGTATAATTACTGTAGTTCTAGCGATAATAACTGCATAATATGGGTAATAATGCATGTTATATTGATAATATTGGGAGTAATAAGTATAATTATTGTAGTTCTAGCGATAATAACAGCATAATATGGGTAATAATGCATGTTATATTGATAATAGTGGGAGTAATAAGTATAATTATTGTAGTTCTAGCGATAATAACAACATAGTATGAGTAATAATGCATGTTGTATTGATAATATTCGGAGTAATAAGTATAATCATTGTAGTTCTGACGATAATAACAGTATAATATGGGTAATAGTGCATGTTATACTCATAATAATATAAGTAATGAGTATAACTATTATAGTTCTGGCGATATTAACTGCATAATATGGGTAATATTGCATGTTATATTGATAACAGTGGGAGTAATAAGTATAATTATTGTAGTTCTAGCGATAATAACTGCATAATAGGGGTAATAATGCATGTTATACTCATAATAATATAAGTAATAAGTATAACTATTATAGTTCTAGCGATAATAACTGTATAACTTGGGTAATAATGCATGACATATTGATAATATTAGGAGTAATAAGTATAATTATTATATTTCTAGCGATAATAACTGCATAATATGGGTAATAATGCATGTTATATTGATAATAGTGGGAGTAATAAGTATAATCATTGTAGTTCTGACGATAATAACAGTATAATATGGGTAATAGTGCATGTTATACTCATAATAATATAAGTAATAAGTATAACTATTATAGTTCTGGCGATAATAACTGCATAATATGTGTAATAATGCATGTTATATCGATAATATTGTGAGTAATAAGTATAATTATTCTAGTTCTAGCGATAATAACTGCATAATATGGGTAATAATGCATGTCATATTGATAATAGTGGGAGTAATAAGTATAATTATTGTAGTTCTAGCGATAATAACTGCATAATAGGGGTAATAATGCATGTTATATTGATAATAATAAAAGTAATAAGTATAATTACTGTAGTTCTAGCGATAATAACTGCATAATATGGGTAATAATGCATGTTATATTGATAATATTGGGAGTAATAAGTATAATTATTGTAGTTCTAGCGATAATAACAGCATAATATGGGTAATAATGCATGTTATATTGATAATAGTGGGAGTAATAAGTATAATTATTGTAGTTCTAGCGATAATAACAACATAATATGAGTAATAATGCAAGTTATATTGATAATATTCGGAGTAATATGTATAATCATTGTAGTTCTGACGATAATAACAGTATAATATGGGTAATAGTGCATGTTATACTCATAATAATACAAGTAATGAGTATAACTATTATAGTTCTGGCGATATTAACTGCATAATATGGGTAATAATGCATGTTATATTGATAATATTGGGAGTAATAAGTATAATTATTGTAGTTCTAGCGATAATAACTGCATAATATGGATAATAATGCATGTTATATTGATAATAGTGGGAGTAATAAGTATAATTATTGTAGTTCTAGCGATAATAACAACATAATATGAGTAATAATGCATGTTGTATTGATAATATTCGGAGTAATAAGTATAATCATTGTAGTTCTGACGATAATAACAGTATAATATGGGTAATAGTGCATGTTATACTCATAATAATATAAGTAATGAGTATAACTATTATAGTTCTGGCGATATTAACTGCATAATATGGGTAATATTGCATGTTATATTGATAACAGTGGGAGTAATAAGTATAATTATTGTAGTTCTAGCGATAATAACTGCATAATAGGGGTAATAATGCATGTTATACTCATAATAATATAAGTAATAAGTATAACTATTATAGTTCTAGCGATAATAACTGTATAACTTGGGTAATAATGCATGACATATTGATAATATTAGGAGTAATAAGTATAATTATTATATTTCTAGCGATAATAACTGCATAATATGGGTAATAATGCATGTTATATTGATAATAGTGGGAGTAATAAGTATAATTATTGTAGTTCTAGCGATAATAACAGCATAATATGAGTAATAATGCATGTCATATTGATAACACTGGGAGTAATAAGTATAATTATTGTAGTTCTAGCGATAATAACTGCATAATATGGGTAATAATACATGTTATATTGATAATAATAAAAGTAATAAGTATAATTACTGTAGTTCTAGCGATAATAACTGCATAATATGGGTAATAATGCATGTTATATTGATAATATTGGGAGTAATAAGTATAATTATTGTAGTTCTAGCGATAATAACTGCATAATATGGGTAATAATGCATGTTATATTGATAACACTGGGAGTAATAAGTATAATTATTGTAGTTCTAGCGATAATAACTGCATAATATGGGTAATAATACATGTTATATTGATAATAATAAAAGTAATAAGTATAATTACTGTAGTTCTAGCGATAATAACTGCATAATATGGGTAATAATGCATGTTATATTGATAATATTGGGAGTAATAAGTATAATTATTGTAGTTCTAGCGATAATAACAGCATAATATGGGTAATAATGCATGTTATATTGATAATAGTGGGAGTAATAAGTATAATTATTGTAGTTCTAGCGATAATAACTGCATAATATGGGTAATAATGCATGTTATATTGATAACACTGGGAGTAATAAGTATAATTATTGTAGTTCTAGCGATAATAACTGCATAATATGGGTAATAATGCATGTTATATTGATAATATTGGGAGTAATAAGTATAATTATTGTAGTTCTAGCGATAATAACTGCATAATATAGGTAATAATGCATGTTATATTGATAACAGTGGGAGTAATAAGTATAATTATTGTAGTTCTAGCGATAATAACAGCATAATATGAGTAATAATGCATGTCATATTGATAATATTCGGAGTAATAAGTATAATCATTGTAGTTCTGACGATAATAACAGTATAATATGGGTGATAGTGCATGTTATACTCATAATAATATAAGTAATGAGTATAACTATTATAGTTCTGGCGATATTAACTGCATAATATGGGTAATAATGCATGTTATATTGATAATATTGGGAGTAATAAGTATAATTATTGTAGTTCTAGCGATAATAACTGCATAATATGGATAATAATGCATGTTATATTGATAAGAATAAAAGTAATAAGTATAATTATTGTAGTCCTAGCGATAATAACTGCATAATATGGGTAATAATGCATGTTATATTGATGACACTGGGAGTAATAAGTATAATTATTGTAGTTCTAGCGATAATAACTGCATAATATGGGTAATAATGCATGTTATATTGATAACACTGGGAGTAATAAGTATAATTATTGTAGTTCTAGCGATAATAACTGCATAATATGGGTAATAATACATGTTATATTGATAATAATAAAAGTAATAAGTATAATTACTGTAGTTCTAGCGATAATAACTGCATAATATGGGTAACAATGCATGTTATATTGATAATATTGGGAGTAATAAGTATAATTATTGTAGTTGTAGCGATAATAACTGCATAATATGGGTAATAATGCATGTTATATTGATAATAGTGGGAGTAATAAGTATAATTATTGTAGTTCTAGCGATAATAACAGCATAATATGAGTAATAATGCATGTCATATTGATAACACTGGGAGCAATAAGTATAATTATTGTAGTTCTAGCGACAATAACTGCATAATATGGGTAATAATACATGTTATATTGATAATAATAAAAGTAATAAGTATAATTACTGTAGTTCTAGCGATAATAACTGCATAATATGGGTAATAATGCATGTTATATTGATAATATTGGGAGTAATAAGTATAATTATTGTAGTTCTAGCGATAATAACTGCATAATATGGGTAATAATGCATGTTATATTGATAACACTGGGAGTAATAAGTATAATTATTGTAGTTCTAGCGATAATAACTGCATAATATGGGTAATAATACATGTTATATTGATAATAATAAAAGTAATAAGTATAATTACTGTAGTTCTAGCGATAATAACTGCATAATATGGGTAATAATGCATGTTATATTGATAATATTGGGAGTAATAAGTATAATTATTGTAGTTCTAGCGATAATAACAGCATAATATGGGTAATAATGCATGTTATATTGATAATAGTGGGAGTAATAAGTATAATTATTGTAGTTCTAGCGATAATAACAACATAATATGAGTAATAATGCATGTTATATTGATAATATTCGGAGTGATATGTATAATCATTGTAGTTCTGACGATAATAACAGTATAATATGGGTAATAGTGCATGTTATACTCATAATAATATAAGTAATGAGTATAACTATTATAGTTCTGGCGATATTAACTGCATAATATGGGTAATAATGCATGTTATACTGATAATAATAAAAGTAATAAGTATAATTATTCTAGTTCTAGCGATAATAACTGCACAATATGGGTAATAATGCATGTTATATTGATAATAATAAAAGTAATAAGTATAATTATTCTAGTTCTAGCGATAATAACAGCATAATATGGGTAATAATGCATGTTATATTGATAATATTGGGAGTAATAAGTATAATTATTATAGTTCTAGCGATAATAACTGCATAATATGGGTAATGATGCATGTTATATTGATAATCGTGGGAGTAATAAGTATAATTATTATAGTTCTAGCAATAAAAACTGCATAATATGGGTAACAATGCATGTTATATTGATAAGAATAAAAGTAATAAGTATAATTATTGTAGTCCTAACGATAATAACTGCATAATATGGGTAATAATGCATGTTATATTCATAACACTGGGAGTAATAAGTATAATTATTGTAGTTCTAGCGATAATAACTGCATAATATGGGTAATAATACATGTTATATTGATAATAATAAAAGTAATAAGTATAATTACTGTAGTTCTAGCGATAATAACTGCATAATATGGGTAATAATGCATGTTATATTGATAACACTGGGAGTAATAAGTATAATTATTGTAGTTCTAGCGATAATAACTGCATAATATGGGTAATAATACATGTTATATTGATAATAATAAAAGTAATAAGTATAATTACTGTAGTTCTAGCGATAATAACTGCATAATATGGGTAACAATGCATGTTATATTGATAATATTGGGAGTAATAAGTATAATTATTGTAGTTGTAGCGATAATAACTGCATAATATGGGTAATAATGCATGTTATATTGATAATAGTGGGAGTAATAAGTATAATTATTGTAGTTCTAGCGATAATAACAGCATAATATGAGTAATAATGCATGTCATATTGATAACACTGGGAGTAATAAGTATAATTATTGTAGTTCTAGCGACAATAACTGCATAATATGGGTAATAATACATGTTATATTGATAATAATAAAAGTAATAAGTATAATTACTGTAGTTCTAGCGATAATAACTGCATAATATGGGTAATAATACATGTTATATTGATAATAATAAAAGTAATAAGTATAATTACTGTAGTTCTAGCGATAATAACTGCATAATATGGGTAATAATGCATGTTATATTGATAATATTGGGAGTAATAAGTATAATTATTGTAGTTCTAGCGATAATAACAGCATAATATGGGTAATAATGCATGTTATATTGATAATAGTGGGAGTAATAAGTATAATTATTGTAGTTCTAGCGATAATAACAACATAATATGAGTAATAATGCATGTTATATTGATAATATTCGGAGTGATATGTATAATCATTGTAGTTCTGACGATAATAACAGTATAATATGGGTAATAGTGCATGTTATACTCATAATAATATAAGTAATGAGTATAACTATTATAGTTCTGGCGATATTAACTGCATAATATGGGTAATAATGCATGTTATACTGATAATAATAAAAGTAATAAGTATAATTATTCTAGTTCTAGCGATAATAACTGCACAATATGGGTAATAATGCATGTTATATTGATAATAATAAAAGTAATAAGTATAATTATTCTAGTTCTAGCAATAAAAACTGCATAATATGGGTAACAATGCATGTTATATTGATAAGAATAAAAGTAATAAGTATAATTATTGTAGTCCTAACGATAATAACTGCATAATATGGGTAATAATGCATGTTATATTGATAACACTGGGAGTAATAAGTTTAATTATTGTAGTTCTAGCGATAATAACCGCATAATATGGGTAATAATGCATGTTATATTGATATTAATAATAGTAATAAGTATAATTATTGTAGTCCTAACGATAATAACTGCATAATATGGGTAATAATGCATGTTATATTGATAACACTGGGAGTAATAAGTATAATTATTGTAGTTCTAGCGATAATAACTGCATAATATGGGTAATGATGCATGCTATATTGATAATCGTGGGAGTAATAAGTATAATTATTATAGTTCTAGCAACAATAACTGCATAGTATGGGTAATAATGCATGTTATATTGATAACACTGGGAGTAATAAGTATAATTATTGTAGTTCTAGCGATAATAACTGCATAATATGGGTAATAATGCGTGTTATATTGATAACACTGGGAGCAATAAGTATAATTATTGTAGTTCTAGCGATAATAACTGCATAATATGGGTAATAATACATGTTATATTGATAATATTCAGAGTAATAAGTATAATCATTGTAGTTCTGACGATAATAACAGTATAATATGGGTAATAGTGCATGTTATACTCATAATAATATAAGTAATAAGTATAACTATTATAGTTCTGGCGATAATAACTGCATAATATGTGTAATAATGCATGTTATATCGATAATATTGTGAGTAATAAGTATAATTATTCTAGTTCTAGCGATAATAACTGCATAATATGGGTAATAATGCATGTCATATTGATAATAGTGGGAGTAATAAGTATAATTATTGTAGTTCTAGCGATAATAACTGCATAATAGGGGTAATAATGCATGTTATATTGATAATAATAAAAGTAATAAGTATAATTACTGTAGTTCTAGCGATAATAACTGCATAATATGGGTAATACTGCATGTTATATTGATAATATTGGGAGTAATGAGTATAATTATTGTAGTTCTAGCGATAATAACAGCATAATATGGGTAATAATGCATGTTATATTGATAATAGTGGGAGTAATAAGTATAATTATTGTAGTTCTAGCGATAATAACAACATAATATGAGTAATAATGCATGTTATATTGATAATATTCGGAGTAATATGTATAATCATTGTAGTTCTGACGATAATAACAGTATAATATGGGTAATAGTGCATGTTATACTCATAATAATACAAGTAATGAGTATAACTATTATAGTTCTGGCGATATTAACTGCATAATATGGGTAATAATGCATGTTATATTGATCAGAATAAAAGTAATATGTATAATTATTGTAGTCCTAGCAATAATAGCTGCATAATATGGGTAATAATGCATGTTATACTGATAACACTGGGAGTAATAAGTATAATTATTGTAGTTCTAGCGATAATAACTGCATAATATAGGTAATAATGCATGTTATATTGATAACAGTGGGAGTAATAAGTATAATTATTGTAGTTCTAGCGACAATAACAGCATAATATGAGTAATAATGCATGTCATATTGATAATATTCGGAGTAATAAGTATAATCATTGTAGTTCTGACGATAATAACAGTATAATATGGGTGATAGTGCATGTTATACTCATAATAATATAAGTAATGAGTATAACTATTATAGTTCTGGCGATATTAACTGCATAATATGGGTAATAATGCATGTTATATTGATAATATTGGGAGTAATAAGTATAATTATTGTAGTTCTAGCGATAATAACTGCATAATATGGATAATAATGCATGTCATATTGATAAGAATAAAAGTAATAAGTATAATTATTGTAGTCCTAGCGATAATAACTGCATAATATGGGTAATAATGCATGTTATATTGATGACACTGGGAATAATATGTATAATTATTGTAGTTCTAGCGATAATAACTGCATAATATGGGTAATAATGCATGTTATATTGATAATAATAAAAGTAATAAGTATAATTACTGTAGTTCTAGCGATAATAACTGCATAATATGGGTAATAATACATGTTATATTGATAATAATAAAAGTAATAAGTATAATTACTGTAGTTCTAGCGATAATAACTGCATAGTATGGGTAACAATGCATGTTATATTGATAATATTGGGAGTAATAAGTATAATTATTGTAGTTCTAGCGATAATAACAGCATAATATGGGTAATAATGCATGTTATATTGATAACACTGGGAGTAATAAGTATAATTATTGTAGTTCTAGCGATAATAACTGCATAATATGGGTAATAATACATGTTATATTGATAATAATAAAAGTAATAAGTATAATTACTGTAGTTCTAGCGATAATAACTGCATAATATGGGTAATAATGCATGTTATATTGATAATATTGGGAGTAATAAGTATAATTATTGTAGTTCTAGCGATAATAACAGCATAATATGGGTAATAATGCATGTTATATTGATAATAGTGGGAGTAATAAGTATAATTATTGTAGTTCTAGCGATAATAACAACATAATATGAGTAATAATGCATGTTATATTGATAATATTCGGAGTAATATGTATAATCATTGTAGTTCTGACGATAATAACAGTATAATATGGGTAATAGTGCATGTTATACTCATAATAATATAAGTAATGAGTATAACTATTATAGTTCTGGCGATATTAACTGCATAATATGGGTAATAATGCATGTTATACTGATAATAATAAAAGTAATAAGTATAATTATTCTAGTTCTAGCGATAATAACTGCACAATATGGGTAATAATGCATGTTATATTGATAATAATAAAAGTAATAAGTATAATTATTCTAGTTCTAGCGATAATAACAGCATAATATGGGTAATAATGCATGTTATATTGATAATATTGGGAGTAATAAGTATAATTATTATAGTTCTAGCGATAATAACTGCATAATATGGGTAATGATGCATGTTATATTGATAATCGTGGGAGTAATAAGTATAATTATTATAGTTCTAGCAATAAAAACTGCATAATATGGGTAACAATGCATGTTATATTGATAAGAATAAAAGTAATAAGTATAATTATTGTAGTCCTAACGATAATAACTGCATAATATGGGTAATAATGCATGTTATATTGATAACACTGGGAGTAATAAGTATAATTATTGTAGTTCTAGCGATAATAACTGCATAATATGGGTAATAATACATGTTATATTGATAATAATAAAAGTAATAAGTATAATTAATGTAGTTCTAGCGATAATAACTGCATAATATGGGTAATAATGCATGTTATATTGATCAGAATAAAAGTAATATGTATAATTATTGTAGTCCTAGCAATAATAGCTGCATAATATGGGTAATAATGCATGTTATACTGATAACACTGGGAGTAATAAGTATAATTATTGTAGTTCTAGCGATAATAACTGCATAATATAGGTAATAATGCATGTTATATTGATAACAGTGGGAGTAATAAGTATAATTATTGTAGTTCTAGCGACAATAACAGCATAATATGAGTAATAATGCATGTCATATTGATAATATTCGGAGTAATAAGTATAATCATTGTAGTTCTGACGATAATAACAGTATAATATGGGTGATAGTGCATGTTATACTCATAATAATATAAGTAATGAGTATAACTATTATAGTTCTGGCGATATTAACTGCATAATATGGGTAATAATGCATGTTATATTGATAATATTGGGAGTAATAAGTATAATTATTGTAGTTCTAGCGATAATAACTGCATAATATGGATAATAATGCATGTCATATTGATAAGAATAAAAGTAATAAGTATAATTATTGTAGTCCTAGCGATAATAACTGCATAACATGGGTAATAATGCATGTTATATTGATGACACTGGGAATAATATGTATAATTATTGTAGTTCTAGCGATAATAACTGCATAATATGGGTAATAATGCATGTTATATTGATAATAATAAAAGTAATAAGTATAATTACTGTAGTTCTAGCGATAATAACTGCATAATATGGGTAATAATACATGTTATATTGATAATAATAAAAGTAATAAGTATAATTACTGTAGTTCTAGCGATAATAACTGCATAGTATGGGTAACAATGCATGTTATATTGATAATATTGGGAGTAATAAGTATAATTATTGTAGTTCTAGCGATAATAACAGCATAATATGGGTAATAATGCATGTTATATTGATAATAGTGGGAGTAATAAGTATAATTATTGTAGTTCTAGCGATAATAACAACATAATATGAGTAATAATGCATGTTATATTGATAATATTCGGAGTAATATGTATAATCATTGTAGTTCTGACGATAATAACAGTATAATATGGGTAATAGTGCATGTTATACTCATAATAATATAAGTAATGAGTATAACTATTATAGTTCTGGCGATATTAACTGCATAATATGGGTAATAATGCATGTTATATTGATAATAGTGGGAGTAATAAGTACAATTATTGTAGTTCTAGCGATAATAACTGCATAACAGGGGTACTAATGCATGTTATACTGATAATAATAAGAGTAATACGTATAATTATTGTAGTTCTAGCAATAATAACTGCATAATATGGGTAATAATGCATGTTATATCGATAATATTGTGAGTAATAAGTATAATTATTGTAGTTCTAGGGATAATAACTGCATAATATGGGTAATAATGCATGTTATATTGATAAGAGTGGGAGTAATAAGTATAATTATTATAGTTCTGGCAATAATAACTGCATAATATGGGTAATAATGCATGTTATATTGATAAGAATAAAAGTCATAAGTATAATTATTGTAGTCCTAGCGATAATAAATGCATAATATGGGTAATAATGCATGTTATATTGATAACACTGTTAGTAATAAGTATAATTATTGTAGTCCTAGCGATAATAACTGCATAATATGGGTAATAATGCATGTTACATTAATAATATTGGGAGTAATAATTAAATTTATTATAGTTCTGACGATAATAACAGCATAATATGGGTACTAATTCACGTTATATTGATAATATTGGGAGTAGTAAGTATAATTATTATTGCTCTAGCGATAGTAACTGCATAATAGGGGTAATGATGCATGTTATATTGATAAGAATAAAAGTAATAAGTATAATTATTGTAGTTCTAGAGCTAATAACTGCATAATATGGGTAATAATGAATGTTATATTGATAATATTGGGAGTAATAAGTATAATTATTGTAGTTCTAGCGACAATAACTGCATAATAGGGGTAATAATGCATGTTATACTGATAATAATAAAAGTAATAAGTATAATTATTGTAGTTCTAGCGATAATGACTGCATAATATGTGTAATAATGCATGTTATATCGATAATATTGTGAGTAATAAGTATAATTATTCTAGTTCTAGCGATAATAACTGCATAATATGGGTAATAATGCATGTTATATTGATAATAGTGGGAGTAATAAGTATAATTATTGTAGTTCTAGCGATAATAACTGCATAATAGGGGTAATAATGCACGTTATATTGATAATAATAAAAGTAATAAGTATAATTACTGTAGTTCTAGCGATAATAACTGCATAATATGGGTAATAATGCATGTTATATTGATAATATTGGGAGTAATAAGTATAATTATTATAGTTCTAGCGATAGTAACTGCATAATAGTTGTAATAATGCATGATATATTGATAATATTGTGAGTAATAAGTATAATTATTATAGTTCTAGCGATAGTAACTGCAAAATAGGGGTAATAATGCATGTTATACTGATAATAATAAAAGTAATAAGTATAATTATTGTAGTTCTAGCGATAATAACTGCATAATATGGGTAATAATGCATGTTATATTGATAACAATAAAAGTAATAAGTATAATTATTCTAATTGTAGCGATGATAACTGCATAATATGGGTAACAATGCATGTTATATTGATAATAGTGGGAGTAATAAGTATAATTATTGTAGTTCTAGCGATAATAACTGCATAATAGGGGTAATAATGCATGTTATATTGATAATAATAAAAGTAATAAGTATTATTATTGTAGTTCTAGCGATAATAACTGCATAATATGGGTAATAATGCATGTTATATTGATAACAATAAAAGTAATAAGTATAATTATTGTAGTCCTAGCGATAATAAATGCATAATATGGGTAATAATGCATGTTATATTGATAACACTGTTAGTAATAAGTATAATTATTGTAGTCCTAGCGATAATAACTGCATAATATGGGTAATAATACATGTTATATTGATAATATTCAGAGTAATAAGTATAATCATTGTAGTTCTGACGATAATAACAGTATAATATGGGTAATAGTGCATGTTATACTCATAATAATATAAGTAATGAGTATAACTATTATAGTTCTGGCGATATTAACTGCATAATATGGGTAATAATGCATGTTATATTGATAATATTGGGAGTAATAAGTATAATTATTGTAGTTCTAGCGATTATAACTGCATAATAGGGGTAATAATGCATGTTATACTGATAATAATAAAAGTAATAAGTATATTTATTATAGTTCTATCGATAATAACTGCATAATTTGGGTAATAATGCATGTTATATTGATAATATTGGGAGTAATAAGTATAATTATTATAGCTCCAGCGATAGTAACTGCATAATAGGGGTAATGATGCATGTTATACTGATAATAATAAAAGTAATAAGTATAATTATTGTAGTTCTAGCGATAATAACTGCATAATATGGGTAATAATGCATGTTATATTGATAAGACTGGGAGTAATAAGTATAATTATTGTAGTTCTAGCGATAATAACAGCATAATATGAGTAATAATGCATGTTATATTGATAATATTCGGAGGAATAAGTATAATCATTGTAGTTCTGACGATAATAACAGTATAATATGGGTAATAGTGCATGTTATACTCATAATAATATAAGTAATGAGTATAACTATTATAGTTCTGGCGATATTAACTGCATAATATGGGTAATAATGCATGTTATATTGATAATATTGGGAGTAATAAGTGTAATTATTGTAGTTCTAGCGATAATAACTGTATAATATGGGTAATAATGCATGTTATATTCATAATATTGGGAGTAATAAGTATAATTATTGTAGTTCTAGCGATTATAACTGCATAATATGGGTAATAATGCATGTTATATTGATAATAGCGGGAGTAATATGTATAATTATTCTAGTTCTAGCCATAATAACTGCATAATATGGGTAATAATGCATGTTATATTGATAATAGTGGGAGTAATAAGTATAATTATTGTAGTTCTAGCGATTATAACTGCATAATATGGGTAATAATGCATGTTATATTGATAATAGCGGGAGTAATATGTATAATTATTCTAGTTCTAGCCATAAGAACTGCATAAAAGGGGTAATAATGCAGGTTATATTGATAATATTGGGTGTAATAAGTATAATTATTGTAGTTCTAGCGATTATAACTGCATAATAGGGGTAATAATGCATGTTATACTAATAATAATAGAAGTAATAAGTATATTTATTATAGTTCTATCGATAATAACTGCATAATATGTGTAATAATGCTTGTTATATTAATAATAATAAAAGTAATAAGTATAATTATTGTAGTTCTAGAGCTAATAACTGCATAATATGGGTAATAATGCATGTTATATTGATAATATTGGGAGTAATAAATATAATTATTGTAGTTCTAGCGACAATAACTGCATAATAGGGGTAATAATGCATGTTATACTGATAATAATAAGAGTAATAAGTATAATTATTGTAGTTCTAGAGCTAATAACTGCATAATATGGGTAATAATGAATGTTATATTGATAATATTGGGAGTAATAAGTATAATTATTGTAGTTCTAGCGACAATAACTGCATAATAGGGGTAATAATGCATGTTATACTGATAATAATAAAAGTAATAAGTATAATTATTGTAGTTCTAGCGATAATGACTGCATAATATGTGTAATAATGCATGTTATATCGATAATATTGTGAGTAATAAGTATAATTATTCTAGTTCTAGCGATAATAACTGCATAATATGGGTAATAATGCATGTTATATTGATAATAGTGGGAGTAATAAGTATAATTATTGTAGTTCTAGCGATAATAACTGCATAATAGTGGTAATAATGCATGTTATATTGATAATACTAAAAGTAATAAGTATAATTACTGTAGTTCTAGCGATAATAACTGCATAATAGGGGTAATAATGCACGTTATATTGATAATAATAAAAGTAATAAGTATAATTACTGTAGTTCTAGCGATAATAACTGCATAATATGGGTAATAATGCATGTTATATTGATAATATTGGGAGTAATAAGTATAATTATTATAGTTCTAGCGATAGTAACTGCATAATAGTTGTAATAATGCATGATATATTGATAATATTGTGAGTAATAAGTATAATTATTATAGTTCTAGCGATAGTAACTGCAAAATAGGGGTAATAATGCATGTTATACTGATAATAATAAAAGTAATAAGTATAATTATTGTAGTTCTAGCGATAATAACTGCATAATATGGGTAATAATGCATGTTATATTGATAACAATAAAAATAATAAGTATAATTATTCTAATTGTAGCGATGATAACTGCATAATATGGGTAACAATGCATGTTATATTGATAATAGTGGGAGTAATAAGTATAATTATTGTAGTTCTAGCGATAATAACTGCATAATAGGGGTAATAATGCATGTTATATTGATAATAATAAAAGTAATAAGTATTATTATTGTAGTTCTAGCGATAATAACTGCATAATATGGGTAATAATGCATGTTATATTGATAACAATAAAAGTAATAAGTATAATTATTGTAGTCCTAGCGATAATAAATGCATAATATGGGTAATAATGCATGTTATATTGATAACACTGTTAGTAATAAGTATAATTATTGTAGTCCTAGCGATAATAACTGCATAATATGGGTAATAATACATGTTATATTGATAATATTCAGAGTAATAAGTATAATCATTGTAGTTCTGACGATAATAACAGTATAATATGGGTAATAGTGCATGTTATACTCATAATAATATAAGTAATGAGTATAACTATTATAGTTCTGGCGATATTAACTGCATAATATGGGTAATAATGCATGTTATATTGATAATATTGGGAGTAATAAGTATAATTATTGTAGTTCTAGCGATTATAACTGCATAATAGGGGTAATAATGCATGTTATACTGATAATAATAAAAGTAATAAGTATATTTATTATAGTTCTATCGATAATAACTGCATAATTTGGGTAATAATGCATGTTATATTGATAATATTGGGAGTAATAAGTATAATTATTATAGCTCCAGCGATAGTAACTGCATAATAGGGGTAATGATGCATGTTATACTGATAATAATAAAAGTAATAAGTATAATTATTGTAGTTCTAGCGATAATAACTGCATAATATGGGTAATAATGCATGTTATATTGATAAGACTGGGAGTAATAAGTATAATTATTGTAGTTCTAGCGATAATAACAGCATAATATGAGTAATAATGCATGTTATATTGATAATATTCGGAGGAATAAGTATAATCATTGTAGTTCTGACGATAATAACAGTATAATATGGGTAATAGTGCATGTTATACTCATAATAATATAAGTAATGAGTATAACTATTATAGTTCTGGCGATATTAACTGCATAATATGGGTAATAATGCATGTTATATTGATAATATTGGGAGTAATAAGTGTAATTATTGTAGTTCTAGCGATAATAACTGTATAATATGGGTAATAATGCATGTTATATTCATAATATTGGGAGTAATAAGTATAATTATTGTAGTTCTAGCGATTATAACTGCATAATATGGGTAATAATGCATGTTATATTGATAATAGCGGGAGTAATATGTATAATTATTCTAGTTCTAGCCATAATAACTGCATAATATGGGTAATAATGCATGTTATATTGATAATAGTGGGAGTAATAAGTATAATTATTGTAGTTCTAGCGATTATAACTGCATAATATGGGTAATAATGCATGTTATATTGATAATATTGGGAGTAATAAATATAATTATTGTAGTTCTAGCGACAATAACTGCATAATAGGGGTAATAATGCATGTTATACTGATAATAATAAGAGTAATAAGTATAATTATTGTAGTTCTAGCAATAATAACTGCATAGTATGGGTAATAATGCATGTTATATTGATAACACTGGGAGTAATAAGTATAATTATTGTAGTTCTAGCGATAATAACTGCATAATATGGGTAATAATGCATGTTATATTGATAATAATAAAAGTAATTAGTATAATTACTGTAGTTCTAGCGATAATAACTGCATAATATGGGTAATAATGCATGCTATATTGATAATATTGGGAGTAATAAGTATAATTATTGTAGTTCTGGCGATAATAACTGCATAATATGGGTAATAATGCATGTTATATTGATAACACTGGGAGTAATAAGTATAATTATTGTAGTTCTAGCGATAATAACAGCATAATATGAGTAATAATGCACTTTATATTGATAATATTCGGAGTAATAAGTATAATCATTGTAGTTCTGACGATAATAACAGTATAATATGGGTAATAGTGCATGTTATACTCATAATAATATAAGTAATGAGTATAACTATTATAGTTCTGGCGATATTAACTGCATAATATGGGTAATAATGCATGTTATATTGATAATAGTGGGAGTAATAAGTACAATTATTGTAGTTCTAGCGATAATAACTGCATAACAGGGGTACTAATGCATGTTATACTGATAATAATAAGAGTAATACGTATAATTATTGTAGTTCTAGCGATAATAACTGCATAATATGGGTAATGATGCGTGTTATATTGATAACACTGGGAGTAATAAGTATAATTACTATAGTTCTAGCGATAATAACTGCATAGTATGGGTAATAATGCATGTTATATTGATAACACTGGGAGTAATAAGTATAATTATTGTAGTTCTAGCGATAATAACTGCATAATATGGGTAATGATGCATGCTATATTGATAATCGTGGGAGTAATAAGTATAATTATTATAGTTCTAGCAACAATAACTGCATAGTATGGGTAATAATGCATGTTATATTGATATTAATAATAGTAATAAGTATAATTATTGTAGTCCTAACGATAATAACTGCATAATATGGGTAATAATGCGTGTTATATTGATAACACTGGGAGCAATAAGTATAATTATTGTAGTTCTAGCGATAATAACTGCATAATATGGGTAATAATACATGTTATATTGATAATATTCAGAGTAATAAGTATAATCATTGTAGTTCTGACGATAATAACAGTATAATATGGGTAATAGTGCATGTTATACTCATAATAATATAAGTAATAAGTATAACTATTATAGTTCTGGCGATAATAACTGCATAATATGTGTAATAATGCATGTTATATCGATAATATTGTGAGTAATAAGTATAATTATTCTAGTTCTAGCGATAATAACTGCATAATATGGGTAATAATGCATGTCATATTGATAATAGTGGGAGTAATAAGTATAATTATTGTAGTTCTAGCGATAATAACTGCATAATAGGGGTAATAATGCATGTTATATTGATAATAATAAAAGTAATAAGTATAATTACTGTAGTTCTAGCGATAATAACTGCATAATATGGGTAATGATGCATGTTATATTGATAATCGTGGGAGTAATAAGTATAATTATTATAGTTCTAGCAATAATAACTGCATAATATGGGTAATAATGCATGTTATATTGATAAGAATAAAAGTAATAAGTATAATTATTGTGGTCCTAGCGATAATAACTGCATAATATGGGTAATAATGCATGTTATATTGATAATATTGGGAGTAATAAGTATAATTATTGTAGTTCTAGCGATAATAACTGCATAATATGGGTAATAATGCATGTTATATTGATAAGAATAAAAGTAATAAGTATAATTATTGTAGTCCTAGCGATAATAACTGCATAATATGGGTAATAATGCATGTTATATTGATAATATTGGGAGTAATAAGTATAATTATTGTAGTTCTAGCGACAATAACTGCATAATAGGGGTAATGATGCATGTTATATTGATAAGAAAAAAAGTAATAAGTATAATTATTGTAGTTCTAGAGCTAAGAACTGCATAATATGGGTAATAATGAATGTTATATTGATAATATTGGGAGTAATAAGTATAATTATTGTAGTTCTAGCGACAATAACTGCATAATAGGGGTAATAATGCATGTTATACTGATAATAATAAAAGTAATAAGTATAATTATTGTAGTTCTAGCGATAATAACTGCATAATATGTGTAATAATGCATGTTATATCGATAATATTGTGAGTAATAAGTATAATTATTCTAGTTCTAGCGATAATAACTGCATAATATGGGTAATAATGCATGTTATATTGATAAGAATAAAAGTAATAAGTATAATTATTGTAGTCCTAGCGATAATAAATGCATAATATGGGTAATAATGCATGTTATATTGATAACACTGTTAGTAATAAGTATAATTATTGTAGTTCTAGCGATATTAACTGCATAATATGGGTAATAATGCATGTTACATTAATAATATTGGGAGTAATAATTAAATTTATTATAGTTCTGACGATAATAACAGCATAATATGGGTACTAATTCACGTTATATTGATAATATTGGGAGTAGTAAGTATAATTATTATTGCTCTAGCGATAGTAACTGCATAATAGGGGT
Organism: Megachile leachella; assembly: GCA_963576845.1. Classification (NCBI taxonomy): domain Eukaryota; kingdom Metazoa; phylum Arthropoda; class Insecta; order Hymenoptera; family Megachilidae; genus Megachile; species Megachile leachella. Next base: position 1,831,101 of record CAUYWW010000171.1, read on the forward strand.
AATGATGCATGTTATATTGATAAGAATAAAAGTAATAAGTATAATTATTGTAGTTCTAGAGCTAATAACTGCATAATATGGGTAATAATGAATGTTATATCGATAATATTGTGAGTAATAAGTATAATTATTCTAGTTCTAGCGATAATAACTGCATAATATGGGTAATAATGCATGTTATATTGATAATAGTGGGAGTAATAAGTATAATTATTGTAGTTCTAGCGATAATAACTGCATAATAGTGGTAATAATGCATGTTATATTGATAATACTAAAAGTAATAAGTATAATTACTGTAGTTCTAGCGATAATAACTGCATAATAGGGGTAATAATGCACGTTATATTGATAATAATAAAAGTAATAAGTATAATTACTGTAGTTCTAGCGATAATAACTGCATAATATGGGTAATAATGCATGTTATATTGATAATATTGGGAGTAATAAGTATAATTATTATAGTTCTAGCGATAGTAACTGCATAATAGTTGTAATAATGCATGATATATTGATAATATTGTGAGTAATAAGTATAATTATTATAGTTCTAGCGATAGTAACTGCAAAATAGGGGTAATAATGCATGTTATACTGATAATAATAAAAGTAATAAGTATAATTATTGTAGTTCTAGCGATAATAACTGCATAATATGGGTAATAATGCATGTTATATTGATAACAATAAAAGTAATAAGTATAATTATTCTAATTGTAGCGATGATAACTGCATAATATGGGTAACAATGCATGTTATATTGATAATAGTGGGAGTAATAAGTATAATTATTGTAGTTCTAGCGATAATAACTGCATAATAGGGGTAATAATGCATGTTATATTGATAATAATAAAAGTAATAAGTATTATTATTGTAGTTCTAGCGATAATAACTGCATAATATGGGTAATAATGCATGTTATATTGATAACAATAAAAGTAATAAGTATAATTATTGTAGTCCTAGCGATAATAAATGCATAATATGGGTAATAATGCATGTTATATTGATAACACTGTTAGTAATAAGTATAATTATTGTAGTCCTAGCGATAATAACTGCATAATATGGGTAATAATACATGTTATATTGATAATATTCAGAGTAATAAGTATAATCATTGTAGTTCTGACGATAATAACAGTATAATATGGGTAATAGTGCATGTTATACTCATAATAATATAAGTAATGAGTATAACTATTATAGTTCTGGCGATATTAACTGCATAATATGGGTAATAATGCATGTTATATTGATAATATTGGGAGTAATAAGTATAATTATTGTAGTTCTAGCGATTATAACTGCATAATAGGGGTAATAATGCATGTTATATTCATAATATTGGGAGTAATAAGTATAATTATTGTAGTTCTAGCGATTATAACTGCATAATATGGGTAATAATGCATGTTATATTGATAATAGCGGGAGTAATATGTATAATTATTCTAGTTCTAGCCATAATAACTGCATAATATGGGTAATAATGCATGTTATATTGATAATAGTGGGAGTAATAAGTATAATTATTGTAGTTCTAGCGATTATAACTGCATAATATGGGTAATAATGCATGTTATATTGATAATAGCGGGAGTAATATGTATAATTATTCTAGTTCTAGCCATAAGAACTGCATAAAAGGGGTAATAATGCAGGTTATATTGATAATATTGGGTGTAATAAGTATAATTATTGTAGTTCTAGCGATTATAACTGCATAATAGGGGTAATAATGCATGTTATACTAATAATAATAGAAGTAATAAGTATATTTATTATAGTTCTATCGATAATAACTGCATAATATGTGTAATAATGCTTGTTATATTAATAATAATAAAAGTAATAAGTATAATTATTGTAGTTCTAGAGCTAATAACTGCATAATATGGGTAATAATGCATGTTATATTGATAATATTGGGAGTAATAAATATAATTATTGTAGTTCTAGCGACAATAACTGCATAATAGGGGTAATAATGCATGTTATACTGATAATAATAAGAGTAATAAGTATAATTATTGTAGTTCTAGCAATAATAACTGCATAGTATGGGTAATAATGCATGTTATATTGATAACACTGGGAGTAATAAGTATAATTATTGTAGTTCTAGCGATAATAACTGCATAATATGGGTAATAATGCATGTTATATTGATAATAATAAAAGTAATTAGTATAATTACTGTAGTTCTAGCGATAATAACTGCATAATATGGGTAATAATGCATGCTATATTGATAATATTGGGAGTAATAAGTATAATTATTGTAGTTCTGGCGATAATAACTGCATAATATGGGTAATAATGCATGTTATATTGATAACACTGGGAGTAATAAGTATAATTATTGTAGTTCTAGCGATAATAACAGCATAATATGAGTAATAATGCACTTTATATTGATAATATTCGGAGTAATAAGTATAATCATTGTAGTTCTGACGATAATAACAGTATAATATGGGTAATAGTGCATGTTATACTCATAATAATATAAGTAATGAGTATAACTATTATAGTTCTGGCGATATTAACTGCATAATATGGGTAATAATGCATGTTATATTGATAATAGTGGGAGTAATAAGTACAATTATTGTAGTTCTAGCGATAATAACTGCATAACAGGGGTACTAATGCATGTTATACTGATAATAATAAGAGTAATACGTATAATTATTGTAGTTCTAGCAATAATAACTGCATAATATGGGTAATAATGCATGTTATATCGATAATATTGTGAGTAATAAGTATAATTATTGTAGTTCTAGGGATAATAACTGCATAATATGGGTAATAATGCATGTTATATTGATAAGAGTGGGAGTAATAAGTATAATTATTATAGTTCTGGCAATAATAACTGCATAATATGGGTAATAATGCATGTTATATTGATAAGAATAAAAGTCATAAGTATAATTATTGTAGTCCTAGCGATATTAAATGCATAATATGGGTAATAATGCATGTTATATTGATAACACTGTTAGTAATAAGTATAATTATTGTAGTCCTAGCGATAATAACTGCATAATATGGGTAATAATGCATGTTACATTAATAATATTGGGAGTAATAATTAAATTTATTATAGTTCTGACGATAATAACAGCATAATATGGGTACTAATTCACGTTATATTGATAATATTGGGAGTAGTAAGTATAATTATTATTGCTCTAGCGATAGTAACTGCATAATAGGGGTAATGATGCATGTTATATTGATAAGAATAAAAGTAATAAGTATAATTATTGTAGTTCTAGAGCTAATAACTGCATAATATGGGTAATAATGAATGTTATATTGATAATATTGGGAGTAATAAGTATAATTATTGTAGTTCTAGCGACAATAACTGCATAATAGGGGTAATAATGCATGTTATACTGATAATAATAAAAGTAATAAGTATAATTATTGTAGTTCTAGCGATAATGACTGCATAATATGTGTAATAATGCATGTTATATCGATAATATTGTGAGTAATAAGTATAATTATTCTAGTTCTAGCGATAATAACTGCATAATATGGGTAATAATGCATGTTATATTGATAATAGTGGGAGTAATAAGTATAATTATTGTAGTTCTAGCGATAATAACTGCATAATAGGGGTAATAATGCACGTTATATTGATAATAATAAAAGTAATAAGTATAATTACTGTAGTTCTAGCGATAATAACTGCATAATATGGGTAATAATGCATGTTATATTGATAATATTGGGAGTAATAAGTATAATTATTATAGTTCTAGCGATAGTAACTGCATAATAGTTGTAATAATGCATGATATATTGATAATATTGTGAGTAATAAGTATAATTATTATAGTTCTAGCGATAGTAACTGCAAAATAGGGGTAATAATGCATGTTATACTGATAATAATAAAAGTAATAAGTATAATTATTGTAGTTCTAGCGATTATAACTGCATAATATGGGTAATAATGCATGTTATATTGATAATATTGGGAGTAATAAATATAATTATTGTAGTTCTAGCGACAATAACTGCATAATAGGGGTAATAATGCATGTTATACTGATAATAATAAGAGTAATAAGTATAATTATTGTAGTTCTAGCAATAATAACTGCATAGTATGGGTAATAATGCATGTTATATTGATAACACTGGGAGTAATAAGTATAATTATTGTAGTTCTAGCGATAATAACTGCATAATATGGGTAATAATGCATGTTATATTGATAATAATAAAAGTAATTAGTATAATTACTGTAGTTCTAGCGATAATAACTGCATAATATGGGTAATAATGCATGCTATATTGATAATATTGGGAGTAATAAGTATAATTATTGTAGTTCTGGCGATAATAACTGCATAATATGGGTAATAATGCATGTTATATTGATAACACTGGGAGTAATAAGTATAATTATTGTAGTTCTAGCGATAATAACAGCATAATATGAGTAATAATGCACTTTATATTGATAATATTCGGAGTAATAAGTATAATCATTGTAGTTCTGACGATAATAACAGTATAATATGGGTAATAGTGCATGTTATACTCATAATAATATAAGTAATGAGTATAAATATTATAGTTCTGGCGATATTAACTGCATAATATGGGTAATAATGCATGTTATATTGATAATAGTGGGAGTAATAAGTACAATTATTGTAGTTCTAGCGATAATAACTGCATAACAGGGGTACTAATGCATGTTATACTGATAATAATAAGAGTAATACGTATAATTATTGTAGTTCTAGCAATAATAACTGCATAATATGGGTAATAATGCATGTTATATCGATAATATTGTGAGTAATAAGTATAATTATTGTAGTTCTAGGGATAATAACTGCATAATATGGGTAATAATGCATGTTATATTGATAAGAGTGGGAGTAATAAGTATAATTATTATAGTTCTGGCAATAATAACTGCATAATATGGGTAATAATGCATGTTATATTGATAAGAATAAAAGTCATAAGTATAATTATTGTAGTCCTAGCGATAATAAATGCATAATATGGGTAATAATGCATGTTATATTGATAACACTGTTAGTAATAAGTATAATTATTGTAGTCCTAGCGATAATAACTGCATAATATGGGTAATAATGCATGTTACATTAATAATATTGGGAGTAATAATTAAATTTATTATAGTTCTGACGATAATAACAGCATAATATGGGTACTAATTCACGTTATATTGATAATATTGGGAGTAGTAAGTATAATTATTATTGCTCTAGCGATAGTAACTGCATAATAGGGGTAATGATGCATGTTATATTGATAAGAATAAAAGTAATAAGTATAATTATTGTAGTTCTAGAGCTAATAACTGCATAATATGGGTAATAATGAATGTTATATTGATAATATTCAGAGTAATAAGTATAATCATTGTAGTTCTGACGATAATAACAGTATAATATGGGTAATGGTGCATGTTATACTCATAATAATATAAGTAATGAGTATAACTATTATAGTTCTGGCGATATTAACTGCATAATATGGGTAATAATACATGTTATATTGATAATATTCAGAGTAATAAGTATAATCATTGTAGTTCTGACGATAATAACAGTATAATATGGGTAATAGTGCATGTTATACTCATAATAATATAAGTAATGAGTATAACTATTATAGTTCTGGCGATATTAACTGCATAATATGGGTAATAATGCATGTTATATTGATAATATTGGGAGTAATAAGTATAATTATTGTAGTTCTAGCGATTATAACTGCATAATAGGGGTAATAATGCATGTTATACTGATAATAATAAAAGTAATAAGTATATTTATTATAGTTCTATCGATAATAACTGCATAATTTGGGTAATAATGCATGTTATATTGATAATATTGGGAGTAATAAGTATAATTATTATAGCTCCAGCGATAGTAACTGCATAATAGGGGTAATGATGCATGTTATACTGATAATAATAAAAGTAATAAGTATAATTATTGTAGTTCTAGCGATAATAACTGCATAATATGGGTAATAATGCATGTTATATTGATAAGACTGGGAGTAATAAGTATAATTATTGTAGTTCTAGCAATAATAACAGCATAATATGAGTAATAATGCATGTTATATTGATAATATTCGGAGGAATAAGTATAATCATTGTAGTTCTGACGATAATAACAGTATAATATGGGTAATAGTGCATGTTATACTCATAATAATATAAGTAATGAGTATAACTATTATAGTTCTGGCGATATTAACTGCATAATATGGGTAATAATGCATGTTATATTGATAATATTGGGAGTAATAAGTGTAATTATTGTAGTTCTAGCGATAATAACTGTATAATATGGGTAATAATGCATGTTATATTCATAATATTGGGAGTAATAAGTATAATTATTGTAGTTCTAGCGATTATAACTGCATAATATGGGTAATAATGCATGTTATATTGATAATAGCGGGAGTAATATGTATAATTATTCTAGTTCTAGCCATAATAACTGCATAATATGGGTAATAATGCATGTTATATTGATAATAGTGGGAGTAATAAGTATAATTATTGTAGTTCTAGCGATTATAACTGCATAATATGGGTAATAATGCATGTTATATTGATAATAGCGGGAGTAATATGTATAATTATTCTAGTTCTAGCCATAAGAACTGCATAAAAGGGGTAATAATGCAGGTTATATTGATAATATTGGGTGTAATAAGTATAATTATTGTAGTTCTAGCGATTATAACTGCATAATAGGGGTAATAATGCATGTTATACTAATAATAATAGAAGTAATAAGTATATTTATTATAGTTCTATCGATAATAACTGCATAATATGTGTAATAATGCTTGTTATATTAATAATAATAAAAGTAATAAGTATAATTATTGTAGTTCTAGAGCTAATAACTGCATAATATGGGTAATAATGCATGTTATATTGATAATATTGGGAGTAATAAATATAATTATTGTAGTTCTAGCGACAATAACTGCATAATAGGGGTAATAATGCATGTTATACTGATAATAATAAGAGTAATAAGTATAATTATTGTAGTTCTAGCAATAATAACTGCATAGTATGGGTAATAATGCATGTTATATTGATAACACTGGGAGTAATAAGTATAATTATTGTAGTTCTAGCGATAATAACTGCATAATATGGGTAATAATGCATGTTATATTGATAATAATAAAAGTAATTAGTATAATTACTGTAGTTCTAGCGATAATAACTGCATAATATGGGTAATAATGCATGCTATATTGATAATATTGGGAGTAATAAGTATAATTATTGTAGTTCTGGCGATAATAACTGCATAATATGGGTAATAATGCATGTTATATTGATAACACTGGGAGTAATAAGTATAATTATTGTAGTTCTAGCGATAATAACAGCATAATATGAGTAATAATGCACTTTATATTGATAATATTCGGAGTAATAAGTATAATCATTGTAGTTCTGACGATAATAACAGTATAATATGGGTAATAGTGCATGTTATACTCATAATAATATAAGTAATGAGTATAACTATTATAGTTCTGGCGATATTAACTGCATAATATGGGTAATAATGCATGTTATATTGATAATAGTGGGAGTAATAAGTACAATTATTGTAGTTCGAACGATAATAACTGCATAATAGGGGTAATAATGCATGTTATACTGATAATAATAAAAGTAATAAGAATAATTACTGTAGTTCTAGCGATAATAACTGCTTAATATGGGTAATAACGCATGTTATATTGATAATAATAAAAGTAATAAGTATAATTATTGTAGTTCTAGCGATAATAACTGCATAATATGGGTAATAATGCATGTTATATTGATAATTTTGGGAGTAATAAGTATAATTATTGTAGTTCTAGCGATAATAACTGCATAATATGGGTAATGATGCATGTTATATTGATAAGAGTGGGAGTAATAAGTATAATTATTATAGTTCTGGCAATAATAACTGCATAATATGGGTAATAATGCATGTTATATTGATAAGAATAAAAGTCATAAGTATAATTATTGTAGTCCTAGCGATAATAACTGCATAATATGGGCAATAATGCATGTTATATTGATAACACTGGGAGTAATAAGTGTAATTATTGTAGTTCTAGCGATAATAACTGCATAATACGGGTAATGATGCATGTTATATTGATAATCGTGGGAGTAATAAGTATAATTATTATAGTTCTAGCAATAATAACTGCATAATATGGGTAATAATGCATGTTATATTGATAAGAATAAAAGTAATAAGTATAATTATTGTAGTCCTAGCGATAATAACTGTATAATATGGGTAATAATGCATGTTATATTCATAATATTGGGAGTAATAAGTATAACTATTGTAGTTCTAGCGATAATAACTGCATAACAGGGGTACTAATGCATGTTATACTGATAATAATAAGAGTAATACGTATAATTATTGTAGTTCTAGCAATAATAACTGCATAATATGGGTAATAATGCATGTTATATCGATAATATTGTGAGTAATAAGTATAATTATTGTAGTTCTAGGGATAATAACTGCATAATATGGGTAATAATGCATGTTATATTGATAAGAGTGGGAGTAATAAGTATAATTATTATAGTTCTGGCAATAATAACTGCATAATATGGGTAATAATGCATGTTATATTGATAAGAATAAAAGTCATAAGTATAATTATTGTAGTCCTAGCGATAATAACTGCATAATATGGGTAATAATGCATGTTATATTGATAACACTGGGAGTAATAAGTGTAATTATTGTAGTTCTAGCGATAATAACTGCATAATACGGGTAATGATGCATGTTATATTGATAATCGTGGGAGTAATAAGTATAATTATTATAGTTCTAGCAATAATAACTGCATAATATGGGTAATAATGCATGTTATATTGATAAGAATAAAAGTAATAAGTATAATTATTGTAGTCCTAGCGATAATAACTGTATAATATGGGTAATAATGCATGTTATATTCATAATATTGGGAGTAATAAGTATAACTATTGTAGTTCTAGCGATAATAACTGCATAATATGGGTAATAATGCATGTTATATTGATAATATTGGGAGTAATAAGTATAATTATTATAGTTCTAGCGATAGTAACTGCATAATAGGGGTAATGATGCATGTTATACTGATAATAATAAAAGTAATAAGTATAATTATTGTAGTTCTAGCGATAATAAGTGCATAATATGGGTAATAATGCATGTTATATTGATATTAATAAAAGTAATAAGTATAATTACTGCAGTTCTAGCGATAATAACTGCATAATATGGGTAATAATGAATGTTATATCGATAATATTGGGAGTAATAAGTATAATTATTGTAGTTCTAGCGATAATAACTGCATAATATAGGTAATAATGCATGTTACATTGATAATAATAAAAGCAATAAGTATAATTATTGTAGTTCTAGCGATAATAACTGCGTAATATGGATAATAATGCATGACATATTGATAATAATAAAAGTAATAAGTATAATTATTGTAGTCCTAACGATAATAACTGCATAATATGGGTAATAATGCATGTTATATTGATAACACTAGGAGTAATAAGTGTAATTATTGTAGTTCTAGCGATAATAAGTGCATAATATGGGTAATAATGCATGTTATATTGATATTAATAAAAGTAATAAGTATAATTACTGCAGTTCTAGCGATAATAACTGCATAATATGGGTAATAATGAATGTTATATCGATAATATTGGGAGTAATAAGTATAATTATTGTAGTTCTAGCGATTATAACTGCATAATATGGGTAATAATGCATGTTATATTGATAATAGCGGGAGTAATATGTATAATTATTCTAGTTCTAGCCATAAGAACTGCATAAAAGGGGTAATAATGCAGGTTATGTTGATAATATTGGGTGTAATAAGTATAATTATTGTAGTTCTAGCGATTATAACTGCATAATAGGGGTAATAATGCATGTTATACTAATAATAATAGAAGTAATAAGTATATTTATTATAGTTCTATCGATAATAACTGCATAATATGTGTAATAATGCTTGTTATATTAATAATAATAAAAGTAATAAGTATAATTATTGTAGTTCTAGAGCTAATAACTGCATAATATGGGTAATAATGCATGTTATATTGATAATATTGGGAGTAATAAATATAATTATTGTAGTTCTAGCGACAATAACTGCATAATAGGGGTAATAATGCATGTTATACTGATAATAATAAGAGTAATAAGTATAATTATTGTAGTTCTAGCGATAATAACTGCATAATAGTGGTAATAATGCATGTTATATTGATAATACTAAAAGTAATAAGTATAATTACTGTAGTTCTAGCGATAATAAATGCATAATAGGGGTAATAATGCACGTTATATTGATAATAATAAAAGTAATAAGTATAATTACTGTAGTTCTAGCGATAATAACTGCATAATATGGGTAATAATGCATGTTATATTGATAATATTGGGAGTAATAAGTATAATTATTATAGTTCTAGCGATAGTAACTGCATAATAGTTGTAATAATGCATGATATATTGATAATATTGTGAGTAATAAGTATAATTATTATAGTTCTAGCGATAGTAACTGCAAAATAGGGGTAATAATGCATGTTATACTGATAATAATAAAAGTAATAAGTATAATTATTGTAGTTCTAGCGATAATAACTGCATAATATGGGTAATAATGCATGTTATATTGATAACAATAAAAGTAATAAGTATAATTATTCTAATTGTAGCGATGATAACTGCATAATATGGGTAACAATGCATGTTATATTGATAATAGTGGGAGTAATAAGTATAATTATTGTAGTTCTAGCGATAATAACTGCATAATAGGGGTAATAATGCATGTTATATTGATAATAATAAAAGTAATAAGTATTATTATTGTAGTTCTAGCGATAATAACTGCATAATATGGGTAATAATGCATGTTATATTGATAACAATAAAAGTAATAAGTATAATTATTGTAGTCCTAGCGATAATAAATGCATAATATGGGTAATAATGCATGTTATATTGATAACACTGTTAGTAATAAGTATAATTATTGTAGTCCTAGCGATAATAACTGCATAATATGGGTAATAATACATGTTATATTGATAATATTCAGAGTAATAAGTATAATCATTGTAGTTCTGACGATAATAACAGTATAATATGGGTAATAGTGCATGTTATACTCATAATAATATAAGTAATGAGTATAACTATTATAGTTCTGGCGATATTAACTGCATAATATGGGTAATAATGCATGTTATATTGATAATATTGGGAGTAATAAGTATAATTATTGTAGTTCTAGCGATTATAACTGCATAATAGGGGTAATAATGCATGTTATACTGATAATAATAAAAGTAATAAGTATATTTATTATAGTTCTATCGATAATAACTGCATAATTTGGGTAATAATGCATGTTATATTGATAATATTGGGAGTAATAAGTATAATTATTATAGCTCCAGCGATAGTAACTGCATAATAGGGGTAATGATGCATGTTATACTGATAATAATAAAAGTAATAAGTATAATTATTGTAGTTCTAGCGATAATAACTGCATAATATGGGTAATAATGCATGTTATATTGATAAGACTGGGAGTAATAAGTATAATTATTGTAGTTCTAGCAATAATAACAGCATAATATGAGTAATAATGCATGTTATATTGATAATATTCGGAGGAATAAGTATAATCATTGTAGTTCTGACGATAATAACAGTATAATATGGGTAATAGTGCATGTTATACTCATAATAATATAAGTAATGAGTATAACTATTATAGTTCTGGCGATATTAACTGCATAATATGGGTAATAATGCATGTTATATTGATAATATTGGGAGTAATAAGTGTAATTATTGTAGTTCTAGCGATAATAACTGTATAATATGGGTAATAATGCATGTTATATTCATAATATTGGGAGTAATAAGTATAATTATTGTAGTTCTAGCGATTATAACTGCATAATATGGGTAATAATGCATGTTATATTGATAATAGCGGGAGTAATATGTATAATTATTCTAGTTCTAGCCATAATAACTGCATAATATGGGTAATAATGCATGTTATATTGATAATAGTGGGAGTAATAAGTATAATTATTGTAGTTCTAGCGATTATAACTGCATAATATGGGTAATAATGCATGTTATATTGATAATAGCGGGAGTAATATGTATAATTATTCTAGTTCTAGCCATAAGAACTGCATAAAAGGGGTAATAATGCAGGTTATATTGATAATATTGGGTGTAATAAGTATAATTATTGTAGTTCTAGCGATTATAACTGCATAATAGGGGTAATAATGCATGTTATACTAATAATAATAGAAGTAATAAGTATATTTATTATAGTTCTATCGATAATAACTGCATAATATGTGTAATAATGCTTGTTATATTAATAATAATAAAAGTAATAAGTATAATTATTGTAGTTCTAGAGCTAATAACTGCATAATATGGGTAATAATGCATGTTATATTGATAATATTGGGAGTAATAAATATAATTATTGTAGTTCTAGCGACAATAACTGCATAATAGGGGTAATAATGCATGTTATACTGATAATAATAAGAGTAATAAGTATAATTATTGTAGTTCTAGCAATAATAACTGCATAGTATGGGTAATAATGCATGTTATATTGATAACACTGGGAGTAATAAGTATAATTATTGTAGTTCTAGCGATAATAACTGCATAATATGGGTAATAATGCATGTTATATTGATAATAATAAAAGTAATTAGTATAATTACTGTAGTTCTAGCGATAATAACTGCATAATATGGGTAATAATGCATGCTATATTGATAATATTGGGAGTAATAAGTATAATTATTGTAGTTCTGGCGATAATAACTGCATAATATGGGTAATAATGCATGTTATATTGATAACACTGGGAGTAATAAGTATAATTATTGTAGTTCTAGCGATAATAACAGCATAATATGAGTAATAATGCACTTTATATTGATAATATTCGGAGTAATAAGTATAATCATTGTAGTTCTGACGATAATAACAGTATAATATGGGTAATAGTGCATGTTATACTCATAATAATATAAGTAATGAGTATAACTATTATAGTTCTGGCGATATTAACTGCATAATATGGGTAATAATGCATGTTATATTGATAATTGTGGGAGTAATAAGTACAATTATTGTAGTTCTAGCGATAATAACTGCATAACAGGGGTACTAATGCATGTTATACTGATAATAATAAGAGTAATACGTATAATTATTGTAGTTCTAGCAATAATAACTGCATAATATGGGTAATAATGCATGTTATATCGATAATATTGTGAGTAATAAGTATAATTATTGTAGTTCTAGGGATAATAACTGCATAATATGGGTAATAATGCATGTTATATTGATAAGAGTGGGAGTAATAAGTATAATTATTATAGTTCTGGCAATAATAACTGCATAATATGGGTAATAATGCATGTTATATTGATAAGAATAAAAGTCATAAGTATAATTATTGTAGTCCTAGCGATAATAACTGCATAATATGGGTAATAATGCATGTTATATTGATAACACTGGGAGTAATAAGTGTAATTATTGTAGTTCTAGCGATAATAACTGCATAATACGGGTAATGATGCATGTTATATTGATAATCGTGGGAGTAATAAGTATAATTATTATAGTTCTAGCAATAATAACTGCATAATATGGGTAATAATGCATGTTATATTGATAAGAATAAAAGTAATAAGTATAATTATTGTAGTCCTAGCGATAATAACTGTATAATATGGGTAATAATGCATGTTATATTCATAATATTGGGAGTAATAAGTATAACTATTGTAGTTCTAGCGATAATAACTGCATAATATGGGTAATAATGCATGTTATATTGATAATATTGGGAGTAATAAGTATAATTATTATAGTTCTAGCGATAGTAACTGCATAATAGGGGTAATGATGCATGTTATACTGATAATAATAAAAGTAATAAGTATAATTATTGTAGTTCTAGCGATAATAAGTGCATAATATGGGTAATAATGCATGTTATATTGATATTAATAAAAGTAATAAGTATAATTACTGCAGTTCTAGCGATAATAACTGCATAATATGGGTAATAATGAATGTTATATCGATAATATTGGGAGTAATAAGTATAATTATTGTAGTTCTAGCGATAATAACTGCATAATATAGGTAATAATGCATGTTACATTGATAATAATAAAAGCAATAAGTATAATTATTGTAGTTCTAGCGATAATAACTGCGTAATATGGATAATAATGCATGACATATTGATAATAATAAAAGTAATAAGTATAATTATTGTAGTCCTAACGATAATAACTGCATAATATGGGTAATAATGCATGTTATATTGATAACACTAGGAGTAATAAGTGTAATTATTGTAGTTCTAGCGATAATAAGTGCATAATATGGGTAATAATGCATGTTATATTGATATTAATAAAAGTAATAAGTATAATTACTGCAGTTCTAGCGATAATAACTGCATAATATGGGTAATAATGAATGTTATATCGATAATATTGGGAGTAATAAGTATAATTATTGTAGTTCTAACGATTATAACTGCATAATATGGGTAATAATGCATGTTATATTGATAATAGCGGGAGTAATATGTATAATTATTCTAGTTCTAGCCATAAGAACTGCATAAAAGGGGTAATAATGCAGGTTATATTGATAATATTGGGTGTAATAAGTATAATTATTGTAGTTCTAGCGATTATAACTGCATAATAGGGGTAATAATGCATGTTATACTAATAATAATAGAAGTAATAAGTATATTTATTATAGTTCTATCGATAATAACTGCATAATATGTGTAATAATGCTTGTTATATTAATAATAATAAAAGTAATAAGTATAATTATTGTAGTTCTAGAGCTAATAACTGCATAATATGGGTAATAATGCATGTTATATTGATAATATTGGGAGTAATAAATATAATTATTGTAGTTCTAGCGACAATAACTGCATAATAGGGGTAATAATGCATGTTATACTGATAATAATAAGAGTAATAAGTATAATTATTGTAGTTCTAGCAATAATAACTGCATAGTATGGGTAATAATGCATGTTATATTGATAACACTGGGAGTAATAAGTATAATTATTGTAGTTCTAGCGATAATAACTGCATAATATGGGTAATAATGCATGTTATATTGATAATAATAAAAGTAATTAGTATAATTACTGTAGTTCTAGCGATAATAACTGCATAATATGGGTAATAATGCATGCTATATTGATAATATTGAGAGTAATAAGTATAATTATTGTAGTTCTGGCGATAATAACTGCATAATATGGGTAATAATGCATGTTATATTGATAACACTGGGAGTAATAAGTATAATTATTGTAGTTCTAGCGATAATAACAGCATAATATGAGTAATAATGCACTTTATATTGATAATATTCGGAGTAATAAGTATAATCATTGTAGTTCTGACGATAATAACAGTATAATATGGGTAATAGTGCATGTTATACTCATAATAATATAAGTAATGAGTATAACTATTATAGTTCTGGCGATATTAACTGCATAATATGGGTAATAATGCATGTTATATTGATAATAGTGGGAGTAATAAGTACAATTATTGTAGTTCTAGCGATAATAACTGCATAACAGGGGTACTAATGCATGTTATACTGATAATAATAAGAGTAATACGTATAATTATTGTAGTTCTAGCAATAATAACTGCATAATATGGGTAATAATGCATGTTATATCGATAATATTGTGAGTAATAAGTATAATTATTGTAGTTCTAGGGATAATAACTGCATAATATGGGTAATAATGCATGTTATATTGATAAGAGTGGGAGTAATAAGTATAATTATTATAGTTCTGGCAATAATAACTGCATAATATGGGTAATAATGCATGTTATATTGATAAGAATAAAAGTCATAAGTATAATTATTGTAGTCCTAGCGATAATAACTGCATAATATGGGTAATAATGCATGTTATATTGATAACACTGGGAGTAATAAGTGTAATTATTGTAGTTCTAGCGATAATAACTGCATAATACGGGTAATGATGCATGTTATATTGATAATCGTGGGAGTAATAAGTATAATTATTATAGTTCTAGCAATAATAACTGCATAATATGGGTAATAATGCATGTTATATTGATAAGAATAAAAGTAATAAGTATAATTATTGTAGTCCTAGCGATAATAACTGTATAATATGGGTAATAATGCATGTTATATTCATAATATTGGGAGTAATAAGTATAACTATTGTAGTTCTAGCGATAATAACTGCATAATAGGGGTAATAATGCATGTTATACTGATAATAATAAAAGTAATAAGTATAATTATTCTAGTTCTAGCGATAATAACTGCATAATATGGGTAATAATGCATGTTATATTGATAATAGCGGGAGTAATATGTATAATTATTATAGTTCTATCGATAATAACTGCATAATATGGGTAATAATGCATGTTATATTGATAATATTGGGAGTAATAAGTATAATTATTATAGTTCTAGCGATAGTAACTGCATAATAGGGGTAATGATGCATGTTATACTGATAATAATAAAAGTAATAAGTATAATTATTGTAGTTCTAGCGATAATAAGTGCATAATATGGGTAATAATGCATGTTATATTGATATTAATAAAAGTAATAAGTATAATTACTGCAGTTCTAGCGATAATAACTGCATAATATGGGTAATAATGAATGTTATATCGATAATATTGGGAGTAATAAGTATAATTATTGTAGTTCTAGCGATAATAACTGCATAATATAGGTAATAATGCATGTTACATTGATAATAATAAAAGCAATAAGTATAATTATTGTAGTTCTAGCGATCATAACTGCGTAATATGGATAATAATGCATGACATATTAATAATAATAAAAGTAATAAGTATAATTATTGTAGTCCTAACGATAATAACTGCATAATATGGGTAATAATGCATGTTATATTGATAACACTAGGAGTAATAAGTGTAATTATTGTAGTTCTAGCGATAATAAGTGCATAATATGGGTAATAATGCATGTTATATTGATATTAATAAAAGTAATAAGTATAATTACTGCAGTTCTAGCGATAATAACTGCATAATATGGGTAATAATGAATGTTATATCGATAATATTGGGAGTAATAAGTATAATTATTGTAGTTCTAGCGATAATAACTGCATAATATAGGTAATAATGCATGTTACATTGATAATAATAAAAGCAATAAGTATAATTATTGTAGTTCTAGCGATAATAACTGCGTAATATGGATAATAATGCATGACATATTGATAATAATAAAAGTAATAAGTATAATTATTGTAGTCCTAGCGATAATAACTGCATAATATGGGTAATAATGCATGTTATATTGATAACACTGGGAGTAATAAGTGTAATTATTGTAGTTCTAGCGATATTAACCGCATAATATGGGTAATAATGCATGTTACATTAATAATATTGGGAGTAATAAGTAAATTTATTATAGTTCTGACGATAATAACAGCATAATATGGGTACTAATGCATGTTATATTGATAATATTTGGTGTAATAAGTATAATTATTGTAGTTCGAACGATAATAACTGCATAATAGGGGTAATAATGCATGTTATACTGATAATAATAAAAGTAATAAGAATAATTACTGTAGTTCTAGCGATAATAACTGCTTAATATGGGTAATAACGCATGTTATATTGATAATAATAAAAGTAATAAGTATAATTATTGTAGTTCTAGCGATAATAACTGCATAATATGGGTAATAATGCATGTTATATTGATAATTTTGGGAGTAATAAGTATAATTATTGTAGTTCTAGCGATAATAACTGCATAATATGGGTAATGATGCATGTTATATTGATAAGAGTGGGAGTAATAAGTATAATTATTATAGTTCTGGCAATAATAACTGCATAATATGGGTAATAATGCATGTTATATTGATAAGAATAAAAGTCATAAGTATAATTATTGTAGTCCTAGCGATAATAACTGCATAATATGGGCAATAATGCATGTTATATTGATAACACTGGGAGTAATAAGTGTAATTATTGTAGTTCTAGCGATAATAACTGCATAATACGGGTAATGATGCATGTTATATTGATAATCGTGGGAGTAATAAGTATAATTATTATAGTTCTAGCAATAATAACTGCATAATATGGGTAATAATGCATGTTATATTGATAAGAATAAAAGTAATAAGTATAATTATTGTAGTCCTAGCGATAATAACTGTATAATATGGGTAATAATGCATGTTATATTCATAATATTGGGAGTAATAAGTATAACTATTGTAGTTCTAGCGATAATAACTGCATAATAGGGGTAATAATGCATGTTATACTGATAATAATAAGAGTAATAAGTATAATTATTGTAGTTCTAGCAATAATAACTGCATAATATGGGTAATAATGCATGTTATATCGATAATATTGTGAGTAATAAGTATAATTATTGTAGTTCTAGCGATAATAACTGCATAATATGGGTAATAATGCATGCTATATTGATAATATTGGGAGTAATAAGTATAATTATTGTAGTTCTGGCGATAATAACTGCATAATATGGGTAATAATGCATGTTATATTGATAACACTAGGAGTAATAAGTGTAATTATTGTAGTTCTAGCGATAATAAGTGCATAATATGGGTAATAATGCATGTTATATTGATAAGAATAAAAGTAATAAGTATAATTATTGTAGTCCTAGCGATAATAACTGTATAATATGGGTAATAATGCATGTTATATTCATAATATTGGGAGTAATAAGTATAACTATTGTAGTTCTAGCGATAATAACTGCATAATAGGGGTAATAATGCATGTTATACTGATAATAATAAAAGTAATAAGTATAATTATTCTAGTTCTAGCGATAATAACTGCATAATATGGGTAATAATGCATGTTATATTGATAATAGCGGGAGTAATATGTATAATTATTATAGTTCTATCGATAATAACTGCATAATATGGGTAATAATGCATGTTATATTGATAATATTGGGAGTAATAAGTATAATTATTATAGTTCTAGCGATAGTAACTGCATAATAGGGGTAATGATGCATGTTATACTGATAATAATAAAAGTAATAAGTATAATTATTGTAGTTCTAGCGATAATAAGTGCATAATATGGGTAATAATGCATGTTATATTGATATTAATAAAAGTAATAAGTATAATTACTGCAGTTCTAGCGATAATAACTGCATAATATGGGTAATAATGAATGTTATATCGATAATATTGGGAGTAATAAGTATAATTATTGTAGTTCTAGCGATAATAACTGCATAATATAGGTAATAATGCATGTTACATTGATAATAATAAAAGCAATAAGTATAATTATTGTAGTTCTAGCGATCATAACTGCGTAATATGGATAATAATGCATGACATATTAATAATAATAAAAGTAATAAGTATAATTATTGTAGTCCTAACGATAATAACTGCATAATATGGGTAATAATGCATGTTATATTGATAACACTAGGAGTAATAAGTGTAATTATTGTAGTTCTAGCGATAATAAGTGCATAATATGGGTAATAATGCATGTTATATTGATATTAATAAAAGTAATAAGTATAATTACTGCAGTTCTAGCGATAATAACTGCATAATATGGGTAATAATGAATGTTATATCGATAATATTGGGAGTAATAAGTATAATTATTGTAGTTCTAGCGATAATAACTGCATAATATAGGTAATAATGCATGTTACATTGATAATAATAAAAGCAATAAGTATAATTATTGTAGTTCTAGCGATAATAACTGCGTAATATGGATAATAATGCATGACATATTGATAATAATAAAAGTAATAAGTATAATTATTGTAGTCCTAGCGATAATAACTGCATAATATGGGTAATAATGCATGTTATATTGATAACACTGGGAGTAATAAGTGTAATTATTGTAGTTCTAGCGATATTAACCGCATAATATGGGTAATAATGCATGTTACATTAATAATATTGGGAGTAATAAGTAAATTTATTATAGTTCTGACGATAATAACAGCATAATATGGGTACTAATGCATGTTATATTGATAATATTTGGTGTAATAAGTATAATTATTGTAGTTCGAACGATAATAACTGCATAATAGGGGTAATAATGCATGTTATACTGATAATAATAAAAGTAATAAGAATAATTACTGTAGTTCTAGCGATAATAACTGCTTAATATGGGTAATAACGCATGTTATATTGATAATAATAAAAGTAATAAGTATAATTATTGTAGTTCTAGCGATAATAACTGCATAATATGGGTAATAATGCATGTTATATTGATAATTTTGGGAGTAATAAGTATAATTATTGTAGTTCTAGCGATAATAACTGCATAATATGGGTAATGATGCATGTTATATTGATAAGAGTGGGAGTAATAAGTATAATTATTATAGTTCTGGCAATAATAACTGCATAATATGGGTAATAATGCATGTTATATTGATAAGAATAAAAGTCATAAGTATAATTATTGTAGTCCTAGCGATAATAACTGCATAATATGGGCAATAATGCATGTTATATTGATAACACTGGGAGTAATAAGTGTAATTATTGTAGTTCTAGCGATAATAACTGCATAATACGGGTAATGATGCATGTTATATTGATAATCGTGGGAGTAATAAGTATAATTATTATAGTTCTAGCAATAATAACTGCATAATATGGGTAATAATGCATGTTATATTGATAAGAATAAAAGTAATAAGTATAATTATTGTAGTCCTAGCGATAATAACTGTATAATATGGGTAATAATGCATGTTATATTCATAATATTGGGAGTAATAAGTATAACTATTGTAGTTCTAGCGATAATAACTGCATAATAGGGGTAATAATGCATGTTATACTGATAATAATAAGAGTAATAAGTATAATTATTGTAGTTCTAGCAATAATAACTGCATAATATGGGTAATAATGCATGTTATATCGATAATATTGTGAGTAATAAGTATAATTATTGTAGTTCTAGCGATAATAACTGCATAATATGGGTAATAATGCATGCTATATTGATAATATTGGGAGTAATAAGTATAATTATTGTAGTTCTGGCGATAATAACTGCATAATATGGGTAATAATGCATGTTATATTGATAACACTAGGAGTAATAAGTGTAATTATTGTAGTTCTAGCGATAATAAGTGCATAATATGGGTAATAATGCATGTTATATTGATAATATTGGGAGTAATAAGTATAATTATTATAGTTCTAGCGATAGTAACTGCATAATAGGGGTAATGATGCATGTTATACTGATAATAATAAAAGTAATAAGTATAATTATTGTAGTTCTAGCGATAATAAGTGCATAATATGGGTAATAATGCATGTTATATTGATATTAATAAAAGTAATAAGTATAATTACTGCAGTTCTAGCGATAATAACTGCATAATATGGGTAATAATGAATGTTATATCGATAATATTGGGAGTAATAAGTATAATTATTGTAGTTCTAGCGATAATAACTGCATAATATAGGTAATAATGCATGTTACATTGATAATAATAAAAGCAATAAGTATAATTATTGTAGTTCTAGCGATAATAACTGCGTAATATGGATAATAATGCATGACATATTGATAATAATAAAAGTAATAAGTATAATTATTGTAGTCCTAACGATAATAACTGCATAATATGGGTAATAATGCATGTTATATTGATAACACTAGGAGTAATAAGTGTAATTATTGTAGTTCTAGCGATAATAAGTGCATAATATGGGTAATAATGCATGTTATATTGATATTAATAAAAGTAATAAGTATAATTACTGCAGTTCTAGCGATAATAACTGCATAATATGGGTAATAATGAATGTTATATCGATAATATTGGGAGTAATAAGTATAATTATTGTAGTTCTAGCGATAATAACTGCATAATATAGGTAATAATGCATGTTACATTGATAATAATAAAAGCAATAAGTATAATTATTGTAGTTCTAGCGATAATAACTGCGTAATATGGATAATAATGCATGACATATTGATAATAATAAAAGTAATAAGTATAATTATTGTAGTCCTAGCGATAATAACTGCATAATATGGGTAATAATGCATGTTATATTGATAACACTGGGAGTAATAAGTGTAATTATTGTAGTTCTAGCGATATTAACCGCATAATATGGGTAATAATGCATGTTACATTAATAATATTGGGAGTAATAAGTAAATTTATTATAGTTCTGACGATAATAACAGCATAATATGGGTACTAATGCATGTTATATTGATAATATTTGGTGTAATAAGTATAATTATTGTAGTTCGAACGATAATAACTGCATAATAGGGGTAATAATGCATGTTATACTGATAATAATAAAAGTAATAAGAATAATTACTGTAGTTCTAGCGATAATAACTGCTTAATATGGGTAATAACGCATGTTATATTGATAATAATAAAAGTAATAAGTATAATTATTGTAGTTCTAGCGATAATAACTGCATAATATGGGTAATAATGCATGTTATATTGATAATTTTGGGAGTAATAAGTATAATTATTGTAGTTCTAGCGATAATAACTGCATAATATGGGTAATGATGCATGTTATATTGATAATCGTGGGAGTAATAAGTATAATTATTATAGTTCTAGCAATAATAACTGCATAATGTGGGTAATAATGCATGTTATATTGATAAGAATAAAAGTAATAAGTATAATTATTGTAGTCCTAGCGATAATAACTGTATAATATGGGTAATAATGCATGTTATATTCATAATATTGGGAGTAATAAGTATAACTATTGTAGTTCTAGCGATAATAACTGCATAATAGGGGTAATAATGCATGTTATACTGATAATAATAAGAGTAATAAGTATAATTATTGTAGTTCTAGCAATAATAACTGCATAATATGGGTAATAATGCATGTTATATCGATAATATTGTGAGTAATAAGTATAATTATTGTAGTTCTAGCGATAATAACTGCATAATATGGGTAATAATGCATGCTATATTGATAATATTGGGAGTAATAAGTATAATTATTGTAGTTCTGGCGATAATAACTGCATAATATGGGTAATAATGCATGTTATATTGATAAGAATAAAAGTAATAAGTATAATTATTGTAGTCCTAGCGATAATAACTGTATAATATGGGTAATAATGCATGTTATATTCATAATATTGGGAGTAATAAGTATAACTATTGTAGTTCTAGCGATAATAACTGCATAATAGGGGTAATAATGCATGTTATACTGATAATAATAAAAGTAATAAGTATAATTATTCTAGTTCTAGCGATAATAACTGCATAATATGGGTAATAATGCATGTTATATTGATAATAGCGGGAGTAATATGTATAATTATTATAGTTCTATCGATAATAACTGCATAATATGGGTAATAAAGCATGTTATATTAATAATATTGGGAGTAATAAGTATAATTATTATAGTTCTAGCGATAGTAACTGCATAATAGGGGTAATGATGCGTGTTATACTGATAATAATAAAAGTAATAAGTATAATTATTGTAGTTCTAGCGATAATAACTGCATAATATGGGTAATAATGAATGTTATATCGATAATATTGGGAGTAATAAGTATAATTATTGTAGTTCTAGCGATAATAACTGCTTAATATGGGTAATAACGCATGTTATATTGATAATAATAAAAGTAATAAGTATAATTATTGTAGTCCTAACGATAATAACTGCATAATATGGGTAATAATGCATGTTATATTGATAACACTGGGAGTAATAAGTGTAATTATTGTAGTTCTAGCGATAATAAGTGCATAATATGGGTAATAATGCATGTTATATTGATATTAATAAAAGTAATAAGTATAATTACTGCAGTTCTAGCGATAATAACTGCATAATATGGGTAATAATGAATGTTATATCGATAATATTGGGAGTAATAAGTATAATTATTGTAGTTCTAGCGATAATAACTGCATAATATAGGTAATAATGCATGTTACATTGATAATAATAAAAGCAATAAGTATAATTATTGTAGTTCTAGCGATAATAACTGCGTAATATGGATAATAATGCATGACATATTGATAATAATAAAAGTAATAAGTATAATTATTGTAGTCCTGGCGATAATAACTGCATAATATGGGTAATAATGCATGTTATATTCATAATATTGGGAGTAATAAGTATAACTATTGTAGTTCTAGCGATAATAACTGCATAATAGGGGTAATAATGCATGTTATACTGATAATAATAAAAGTAATAAGTATAATTATTGTAGTTCTAGCGATAATAACTGCATAATATGGGTAATAATGCATGTTATATTGATAATAATAAAAGTAATAAGTATAATTACTGTAGTTCTAGCGATAATAACTGCATAATATGGGTAATAATGCGTGTTATATTGATACGAATAAAAGTAATAAGTATAATTATTGTAGTCCTAGCGATAATAACTGCATAATATTGGTAATAATGCATGTTATATTGATAACACTGGGAGTAATAAGTGTAATTATTGTAGTTCAAGCGATATTAACCGCATAATATGGGTAATAATGCATGTTACATTAATAATATTGGGAGTAATAAGTAAATTTATTATAGTTCTGACGATAATAACAGCATAATATGGATACTAATGCATGTTATATTGATAATATTTGGTGTAATAAGTATAATTATTGTAGTTCGAGCGATAATAACTGCATAATAGGGGTAATAATGCATGTTATACTGATAATAATAAAAGTAATAAGTATAATTACTGTAGTTCTAGCGATAATAACTGCTTAATATGGGTAATAACGCATGTTATATTGATAATAATAAAAGTAATAAGTATAATTATCGTAGTTCTAGCGATAATAACTGCATAATATGGGTAATAATGCATGTTATATTGATAATTTTGGGAGTAATAAGTATAATTATTGTAGTTCTAGCGATAATAACTGCATAATATGGGTAATGATGCATGTTATATTGATAATCGTGGGAGTAATAAGTATAATTATTATAGTTCTAGCAATAAAAACTGCATAATATGGGTAACAATGCATGTTATATTGATAAGAATAAAAGTAATAAGTATAATTATTGTAGTCCTAACGATAATAACTGCATAGTATGGGTAATAATGCATGTTATATTGATAACACTGGGAGTAATAAGTATAATTATTGTAGTTCTAGCGATAATAACTGCATAATATGGGTAATAATGCATGTTATATCGATATTAATAAAAGTAATAAGTATAATTATTGTAGTCCTAACGATAATAACTGCATAATATGGGTAATAATGCATGTTATATTGATAACACTGGTAGTAATAAGTGTAATTATTGTAGTTCTAGCGATAATAAGTGCATAATATGGGTAATAATGCATGTTATATTGATATTAATAAAAGTAATAAGTATAATTACTGCAGTTCTAGCGATAATAACTGCATATAATGGGTAATAATGAATGTTATATCGATAATATTGGGAGTAATAAGTATAATTACTGTAGTTCTAGCGATAATAACTGCATAATATAGGTAATAATGCATGTTACATTGATAATAATAAAAGCAGTAAGTATAATTATTGTAGTTCTAGCGATAATAACTGCGTAATATGGATAATAATGCATGACATATTGATAATAATAAAAGTAATAAGTATAATTATTGTAGTTCTAGCGACAATAACTGCATAATAGTGGTAATAATGCATGTTATACTGATAATAATAAAAGTAATAAGTATAATCATTGTAGTTCTGACGATAATAACAGTATAATATGGGTAATAGTGCATGTTATACTCATAATAATATAAGTAATGAGTATAACTGTTATAGTTCGGGCGATATTAACTGCATAATATGGGTAATGATGCATGTGATATTGATAATCGTGGGAGTAATAAGTATAATTATTATAGTTCTAGCAATAATAACTGCATAGTATGGGTAATAATGCATGTTATATTGATAACACTGGGAGTAATAAGTATAATTATTGTAGTTCTAGCGATAATAACTGCGTAATATGCGTAATAATGCATGTTATATTGATAATAATAAAAGTAATAAGTATAATTACTGTAGTTCTAGCGATAATAACTGCATAATATGGGTAATAATGCATGTTATATTGATAACACTGGGAGTAATAAGTATAATTATTGTAGTTCTAGCGATAATAACTGCATAATAGGGGAAATAATGCTTGACATATTGATAATATTAGGAGTAATAAGTATAATTATTATAGTTCCAGCGTTAATAACTGCATAATATTCGTAATAATGCATGACATATTGATAATAATAAAAGTAAGAAGTATAATTATTGTAGTTCTAGAGCTAATAACTGCATAATATGGGTAATAATGAATGTTATATTGATAATATTGGGAGTAATAAGTATAATTATTGTAGTTCTAGCGATAATAACTGCATAATAGGGGTAATAATGCATGTTATATTGATAATAATAAAAGTAATAAGTATAATTATTGTAGTCCTAGCGATAATAACTGCATAATAAGGGTAATAATGCATGTTATATTGATAACACTGGGAGTAATAAGTATAATTACTATAGTTCTAGCGATAATAACTGCATAATATTGGTAATAATGCATGTTATATTGATAATAATAAAAGTAATAAGTATAATTACTGTAGTTCTAGCGATAGTAACTGCATAATATGGGTAATAATGCATGTTATATTGATAACACTGGGAGTAATAAGTATAATTATTGTAGTTCTAGCGATAATAACTGCATAATAGGGGAAATAATGCTTGACATATTGATAATATTAGGAGTAATAAGTATAATTATTATAGTTCCAGCGTTAATAACTGCATAATATTCGTAATAATGCATGACATATTGATAATAATAAAAGTAAGAAGTATAATTATTGTAGTTCTAGAGCTAATAACTGCATAATATGGGTAATAATGAATGTTATATTGAGAATATTGGGAGTAATAAGTATAATTATTGTAGTTCTAGCGATAATAACTGCATAATAGGGGTAATAATGCATGTTATATTGATAATAATAAAAGTAATAAGTATAATTACTGTAGTTCTAGCGATAATAACTGCATAACATGGGTAATGATGCATGCTATATTGATAATCGTGGGAGTAATAAGTATAATTATTATAGTTCTAGCAATAATAATTGCATAATATGGGTAATAATGCATGTTATATTGATAAGAATAAAAGTAATAAGTATAATTATTGTAGTTGTAGCGATAATAACTGCATAATATGGGTAATAATGCATGTTATATTGATAATAATAAAAGTAATAAGTATAATTACTGTAGTTCTAGCGATAATAACTGCATAATATGGGTAATGATGCATGTTATATTGATAATATCGGGAGTAATAAGTATAATTATTATAGTTCTAGCGATAATAATAGTGAAATACGGCTAATGGTGCATGTTATATTAATAATAATAAAAGTAATAAGTATATTTATTATACTTCTATCGATTATAACTGCACAATATGGGTAATAATGCATGTTATATTGGTAATAATATAAGAAATAAGTATAATTATTACAGTCCTAGCGATAATAACTGTATAATATGGGTAATAATGCATGTTATATTGATAATACTAAAAGTAATAAGTAGATTTATTATAGTTCTATCGATAATAACTGCATAATATCGGTAATAATTCATGTTATATTGATGATCACAAAAGTAATAAGTATATTTATTATAGTTCTATCGATAATAACTGCATAATATCGATAATAATGTATGTTACATTGATGATAATATAAGTAATAAGTATATTTATTATAGTTCTAGCGATAACACATGCATAATATGGGTAACAATGCATGTTATATTGATAATAATATGAGTAATAAGTATAACTATTACAGTTCTAGCGATAATAACTGCATTACATGGGTAATAATGGATGTTATATTGGTAATATCGGGAGTAATAAGTATAATTATTGTAGTTCTAGCTATAATACTAGTAAAATATGGCAAGGGTGCATGTTGTATTGATAATAAGAGAAGTAATAAGTATATGTATTATACTTCTATCGAAAATAACTACATTATATGGGTAATAATGCATGTTATGTTGATAATAATAAAAGTAATAAGTATATTTATTATAGTTCTATCGATAATAACTGCATAATATCGATAATAATGTATGTTACATTGATGATAATATAAGTAATAAGTATATTTACTATAGTTCTATCGATAATAACTGCATAATATGGATAATAATGCATGTTACATTGATGATAATATAAGTAATAAGTATAATTATTACAGCTCTAGCGATAATAACTGCATTCTATGGGTAATAATGCATGTTATATTGATAATGACGGGAGTAATAAGTATATTTATTATAGTTCTATCGATAATAACTGCATAATATGGGTAATAATTCATGTTATATTGATGATCACAAAAGTAATAAGTATATTTGTTACAGTTCTAGCGATAATAACTGCATAATATGGGTAATAATGCACGTTATATTGCTAATAATATAAGTAATAAGTATAATTATTGCAGCTCTAGCGATAATAACTGCATTATATGGGTAATAACGCATGTTATATTGATAATATCGGGAGTAATAAGTATAATTATTATAGTTCTAGCAATAGTAATAGTAAAATATGGCTAATAGTGCATGTTATATTGATAATAATAAAAGTAATAAGTATATTTATTATAGTTCTATCGATAATAACTGCATTATATGGGTACTAATGTATGTTATGTTGATAATAATATAAGTAGTAAGTATAATTATTACAGTTCTAGCTGTAATAGCTCCATTATATGGGTAACCATGCATGTTATATTGATAATATCGGGAGTAATAAGTATAATTACTATAGTTCCATCGATAGTAATAGTAAAATATGGCTAATAATGCATGTTATATTGATAATAATAAAAGTAATAAGTATATTTATTATAGTTCTATGGATAATAACTGCATAATATGGATAATAATGCATGTTACATTGATGATAATATAAGTAATAAGTATATTTACTATAGTTCTATCGATAATAACAGCATAATATGGGCAATAATGCATGTTATATTGATGATAATAGAAGTAATAAGTATATTTATTATAGTTCTATCGATAATAACTGCATAATATCGATAATAATGCATGTTACATTGATGATAATATAAGTAATAAGTATATTTACTATAGTTCTATCGATAATAACTGCATAATGTTGGTACTAATGCATGTTATATTCATGATAATAGAAGTAGTAAGTATATTTATTATAGTTCTAGCGATAATACCTGCATAATATGGGTAATAATGCATGTTATATTGATAATAATATAAGTAATAAGTATAATTATTGCAGCTCTAGCGATAATAACTGCATTATATGGGTAATAATGCATGTTATATTGATAATATCGGGCGTAATAAGTATAATTATTATAGTTCTATCGATAA
Organism: Megachile leachella; assembly: GCA_963576845.1. Classification (NCBI taxonomy): domain Eukaryota; kingdom Metazoa; phylum Arthropoda; class Insecta; order Hymenoptera; family Megachilidae; genus Megachile; species Megachile leachella. The sequence goes on from CAUYWW010000171.1 coordinate 1,860,962, forward strand.
TAACTGCATAATATGGGTAATAATGCATGTTATATTGATAATAATATAAGTAATAAGTATAGTTATTACAGCTCTAGCGATAATAACTGCATTATGTGGGTAATAATGCATGTTATACTGATAATATCTGGAGTAATAAGTATAATTATTATAGTTCTAGCGATAATAATACTGAAATATGGCTAATAGTGCATGTTATATTAATAATAATAAAAGTAATAAGTATATTTATTATACTTCTATCGATAATAACTGCATTATATGGGTAATAATGCATGTTAAAATTGATAATAATATAAGTAATAAGTATAACTATTACAGTTCTAGCGATAATAACAGCATAATATGGGTAATAATGCATGTTATATTGATGATCACAAAAGTAATAAGTATATTTGTTACAGTTCTATCGATAATAACTGCATAATATGGGTAATAATGCATGTTATATTGATAATACTAAAAGCAACAAGTATATTTATTATACTTCTATCGATAATAACTGCATAATATGGGTAATAATGCATGTTATATTGGTAATAATATAAGTAATAAGTATATTTATTATAGTTCTATCGATTATAACTGCACAATATGGGTAATAATGCATGTTATATTGATAATAATATAAGTAATAAGTATAATTATTACAGCTCTAGCGATAATAACTGCATTATATGGGTAATAATGCATGTTATATTGATAATATCGGGCGTAATAAGTATAATTATTATAGTTCTATCGATAATAACTGCATAATATGGGTAATAATGCATGTTATATTGATAATAATATAAGTAATAAGTATAGTTATTACAGCTCTAGCGATAATAACTGCATTATGTGGGTAATAATGCATGTTATACTGATAATATCTGGAGTAATAAGTATAATTATTATAGTTCTAGCGATAATAATACTGAAATATGGCTAATAGTGCATGTTATATTAATAATAATAAAAGTAATAAGTATATTTATTATACTTCTATCGATAATAACTGCATTATATGGGTAATAATGCATGTTAAAATTGATAATAATATAAGTAATAAGTATAATTATTACAGTTCTAGCGATAATAACAGCATAATATGGGTAATAATGCATGTTATATTGATGATCACAAAAGTAATAAGTATATTTGTTACAGTTCTATCGATAATAACTGCATAATATGGGTAATAATGCATGTTATATTGATAATACTAAATGCAACAAGTATATTTATTATACTTCTATCGATAATAACTGCATAATATGGGTAATAATGCATGTTATATTGCTAATAATATAAGTAATAAGTATATTTATTATAGTTCTATCGATTATAACTGCACAATATGGGTAATAATGCATGTTATATTGATAATAATATAAGTAATAAGTATAATTATTACAGCTCTAGCGATAATAACTGCATAATATGGGTAATAATGCATGTTATATTGATAATAATATAAGTAATAAGTATAGTTATTACAGCTCTAGCGATAATAACTGCATTATGTGGGTAATAATGCATGTTATACTGATAATATCTGGAGTAATAAGTATAATTATTATAGTTCTAGCGATAATAATACTGAAATATGGCTAATAGTGCATGTTATATTAATAATAATAAAAGTAATAAGTATATTTATTATACTTCTATCGATAATAACTGCATTATATGGGTAATAATGCATGTTAAAATTGATAATAATATAAGTAATAAGTATAATTATTACAGTTCTAGCGATAATAACAGCATAATATGGGTAATAATGCATGTTATATTGATGATCACAAAAGTAATAAGTATATTTGTTACAGTTCTATCGATAATAACTGCATAATATGGGTAATAATGCATGTTATATTGATAATACTAAATGCAACAAGTATATTTATTATACTTCTATCGATAATAACTGCATAATATTGGTAATAATGCATGTTATATTGATAATAATAAAAGTAATAAGTATAATTACTGTAGTTCTAGCGATAGTAACTGCATAATATGGGTAATAATGCATGTTATATTGATAACACTGGGAGTAATAAGTATAATTATTGTAGTTCTAGCGATAATAACTGCATAATAGGGGAAATAATGCTTGACATATTGATAATATTAGGAGTAATAAGTATAATTATTATAGTTCCAGCGTTAATAACTGCATAATATTCGTAATAATGCATGACATATTGATAATAATAAAAGTAAGAAGTATAATTATTGTAGTTCTAGAGCTAATAACTGCATAATATGGGTAATAATGAATGTTATATTGAGAATATTGGGAGTAATAAGTATAATTATTGTAGTTCTAGCGATAATAACTGCATAATAGGGGTAATAATGCATGTTATATTGATAATAATAAAAGTAATAAGTATAATTACTGTAGTTCTAGCGATAATAACTGCATAACATGGGTAATGATGCATGCTATATTGATAATCGTGGGAGTAATAAGTATAATTATTATAGTTCTAGCAATAATAACTGCATAATATGGGTAATAATGCATGTTATATTGATAAGAATAAAAGTAATAAGTATAATTATTGTAGTTGTAGCGATAATAACTGCATAATATGGGTAATAATGCATGTTATATTGATAATAATAAAAGTAATAAGTATAATTACTGTAGTTCTAGCGATAATAACTGCATAATATGGGTAATGATGCATGTTATATTGATAATATCGGGAGTAATAAGTATAATTATTATAGTTCTAGCGATAATAATAGTGAAATACGGCTAATGGTGCATGTTATATTAATAATAATAAAAGTAATAAGTATATTTATTATACTTCTATCGATTATAACTGCACAATATGGGTAATAATGCATGTTATATTGGTAATAATATAAGAAATAAGTATAATTATTACAGTCCTAGCGATAATAACTGTATAATATGGGTAATAATGCATGTTATATTGATAATACTAAAAGTAATAAGTAGATTTATTATAGTTCTATCGATAATAACTGCATAATATCGGTAATAATTCATGTTATATTGATGATCACAAAAGTAATAAGTATATTTATTATAGTTCTATCGATAATAACTGCATAATATCGATAATAATGTATGTTACATTGATGATAATATAAGTAATAAGTATATTTACTATAGTTCTATCGATAATAACTGCATAATATGGATAATAATGCATGTTACATTGATGATAATATAAGTAATAAGTATAATTATTACAGCTCTAGCGATAATAACTGCATTCTATGGGTAATAATGCATGTTATATTGATAATGACGGGAGTAATAAGTATATTTATTATAGTTCTATCGATAATAACTGCATAATATGGGTAATAATTCATGTTATATTGATGATCACAAAAGTAATAAGTATATTTGTTACAGTTCTAGCGATAATAACTGCATAATATGGGTAATAATGCACGTTATATTGCTAATAATATAAGTAATAAGTATAATTATTGCAGCTCTAGCGATAATAACTGCATTATATGGGTAATAACGCATGTTATATTGATAATATCGGGAGTAATAAGTATAATTATTATAGTTCTAGCAATAGTAATAGTAAAATATGGCTAATAGTGCATGTTATATTGATAATAATAAAAGTAATAAGTATATTTATTATAGTTCTATCGATAATAACTGCATTATATGGGTAATAATGTATGTTATGTTGATAATAATATAAGTAGTAAGTATAATTATTACAGTTCTAGCTGTAATAGCTCCATTATATGGGTAACCATGCATGTTATATTGATAATATCGGGAGTAATAAGTATAATTACTATAGTTCCATCGATAGTAATAGTAAAATATGGCTAATAATGCATGTTATATTGATAATAATAAAAGTAATAAGTATATTTATTATAGTTCTATGGATAATAACTGCATAATATGGATAATAATGCATGTTACATTGATGATAATATAAGTAATAAGTATATTTACTATAGTTCTATCGATAATAACAGCATAATATGGGCAATAATGCATGTTATATTGATGATAATAGAAGTAATAAGTATATTTATTATAGTTCTATCGATAATAACTGCATAATATCGATAATAATGCATGTTACATTGATGATAATATAAGTAATAAGTATATTTACTATAGTTCTATCGATAATAACTGCATAATGTTGGTACTAATGCATGTTATATTCATGATAATAGAAGTAGTAAGTATATTTATTATAGTTCTAGCGATAATACCTGCATAATATGGGTAATAATGCATGTTATATTGATAATAATATAAGTAATAAGTATAATTATTGCAGCTCTAGCGATAATAACTGCATTATATGGGTAATAATGCATGTTATATTGATAATATCGGGCGTAATAAGTATAATTATTATAGTTCTATCGATAATAACTGCATAATATGGGTAATAATGCATGTTATATTGATAATAATATAAGTAATGAGTATAGTTATTACAGCTCTAGCGATAATAACTGCATTATGTGGGTAATAATGCATGTTATACTGATAATATCTGGAGTAATAAGTATAATTATTATAGTTCTAGCGATAATAATACTGAAATATGGCTAATAGTGCATGTTATATTAATAATAATAAAAGTAATAAGTATATTTATTATACTTCTATCGATAATAACTGCATTATATGGGTAATAATGCATGTTAAAATTGATAATAATATAAGTAATAAGTATAATTATTACAGTTCTAGCGATAATAACAGCATAATATGGGTAATAATGCATGTTATATTGATGATCACAAAAGTAATAAGTATATTTGTTACAGTTCTATCGATAATAACTGCATAATATGGGTAATAATGCATGTTATATTGATAATACTAAAAGCAACAAGTATATTTATTATACTTCTATCGATAATAACTGCATAATATGGGTAATAATGCATGTTATATTGGTAATAATATAAGTAATAAGTATATTTATTATAGTTCTATCGATTATAACTGCACAATATGGGTAATAATGCATGTTATATTGATAATAATATAAGTAATAAGTATAATTATTACAGCTCTAGCGATAATAACTGCATTATATGGGTAATAATGCATGTTATATTGATAATATCGGGCGTAATAAGTATAATTATTATAGTTCTATCGATAATAACTGCATAATATGGGTAATAATGCATGTTATATTGATAATAATATAAGTAATAAGTATAGTTATTACAGCTCTAGCGATAATAACTGCATTATGTGGGTAATAATGCATGTTATACTGATAATATCTGGAGTAATAAGTATAATTATTATAGTTCTAGCGATAATAATACTGAAATATGGCTAATAGTGCATGTTATATTAATAATAATAAAAGTAATAAGTATATTTATTATACTTCTATCGATAATAACTGCATTATATGGGTAATAATGCATGTTAAAATTGATAATAATATAAGTAATAAGTATAATTATTACAGTTCTAGCGATAATAACAGCATAATATGGGTAATAATGCATGTTATATTGATGATCACAAAAGTAATAAGTATATTTGTTACAGTTCTATCGATAATAACTGCATAATATGGGTAATAATGCATGTTATATTGATAATACTAAATGCAACAAGTATATTTATTATACTTCTATCGATAATAACTGCATAATATGGGTAATAATGCATGTTATATTGCTAATAATATAAGTAATAAGTATATTTATTATAGTTCTATCGATTATAACTGCACAATATGGGTAATAATGCATGTTATATTGATAATAATATAAGTAATAAGTATAATTATTACAGCTCTAGCGATAATAACTGCATAATATGGGTAATAATGCATGTTATATTGATAATAATATAAGTAATAAGTACAATTATTACAGCTCTAGCGATAATAACTGCATTATATGGGTAGCAATGCATGTTATATTGATAATATCGGGAGTAATAAGTATAATTATTACAGTTCTAGCGATAATAATAGTGAAATACGGCTAATAGTGCATGTTATATTAATAATAATAAAAGTAATAAGTATATTTATCATACTTCTATCGATAATAACTGCATTATATGGGTAATAATGTATGTTATGTTGATAATAATATAAGTAGTAAGTATAATTATTACAGTTCTAGCTGTAATAGCTCCATTATATGGGTAACCATGCATGTTATATTGATAATATCGGGAGTAATAAGTATAATTATTATAGTTCCATCGATAGTAATAGTAAACTATGGCTAATAGTGCATGTTATATTGATAATAATAAAAGTAATAAGTATATTTATTATAGTTCTATCGATAATAACTGCATAATATGGATAATAATGCATGTTACATTGATGATAATATAAGTAATAAGTATATTTACTATAGTTCTATCGATAATAACTGCATAATGTTGGTACTAATGCATGTTATATTGATGATAATAGAAGTAATAAGTATATTTATTATAGTTCTATCGATAATAACTGCATAATATGGGTAATGATTCATGTTATATTGATGATCACAAAAGTAATAAGTATATTTGTTACAGTTCTAGCGATAATAACTGCATAATATGGGTAATAATGCACGTTATATTGCTAATAATATAAGTAATAAGTATAATTATTGCAGCTCTAGCGATAATAACTGCATTATATGGGTAAGAATGCATGTTATATTGATAATATCGGGAGTAATAAGTATAATTATTATAGTTCTAGCAATAGTAATAGTAAAATATGGCTAATAGTGCATGTTATATTGATAATAATAAAAGTAATAAGTATATTTATTATAGTTCTATCGATAATAACTGCATAATGTTGGTACTAATGCATGTTATATTGATGATAATAGAAGTAATAAGTATATTTATTATAGTTCTATCGATAATAACTGCATAATATGGGTAATAATTCATGTTATATTGATGATCACAAAAGTAATAAGTATATTTGTTACAGTTCTAGCGATAATAACTGCATAATATGGGTAATAATGCACGTTATATTGCTAATAATATAAGTAATAAGTATAATTATTGCAGCTCTAGCGATAATAACTGCATTATATGGGTAAGAATGCATGTTATATTGATAATATCGGGAGTAGTAAGTATAATTATTATAGTTCTAGCAATAGTAATAGTAAAATATGGCTAATAGTGCATGTTATATTGATAATAATAAAAGTAATAAGTATATTTATTATAGTTCTATCGATAATAACTGCATAATATGGGTAATAATGCATGTTATATTGATAATAATATAAGTAATAAGTATAATTATTACAGTTCTAGCGATAATAACAGCATAATATGGGTAATAATGCATGTTATATTGATAATAATATAAGTAATAAGTATAATTATTACAGCTCTAGCGATAATAACTGCATTATGTGGGTAATAATGCATGTTATACTGATAATATCTGGAGTAATAAGTATAATTATTATAGTTCTAGCGATAATAATAGTGAAATACGGCTAATGGTGCATGTTATATTAATAATAATAAAAGTAACAAGTATATTTATTATACTTCTATCGATAATAACTGCATTATATGGGTAATAATGTATGTTATGTTGATAATAATATAAGTAGTAAGTATAATTATTACAGTTCTAGCTATAATAGCTCCATTATATGGGTAACCATGCATGTTATATTGATAATATCGGGAGTAATAAGTATAATTATTATAGTTCCATCGATAGTAATAGTAAAATATGGCTAATAGTGCATGTTATATTGATAATAATAAAAGTAATAAGTATATTTATTATAGTTCTATCGATAATAACTGCTTAATATGGATAATAATGCATGTTATATTGATAATAATATAAGTAATAAGTATAATTATTACAGCTCTAGCGATAATAACTGCATTATATGGGTAATAATGTATGTTATATTGATAATAATATAAGTAGTAAGTATAATTATTACAGTTCTAGCTATAATAACTCCATTATATGGGTAACCATGCATGTTATATTGATAATATCGGGAGTAATAAATATAATTACTATAGTTCCATCGATAGTAATAGTAAAATATGGCTAATAGTGCATGTTATATTGATAATAATAAAAGTAATATGTATATTTATTATAGTTCTATCGATAATAACTGCATAATATGGATAATAATGCATGTTACATTGATGATAATATAAGTAATAAGTATATTTACTATAGTCCTATCGATAATAACTGCATAATGTTGGTACTAATGCATGTTATATTGATGATAATAGAAGTAATAAGTATATTTATTACAGTTCTAGCGATAATACCTGCATAATATGAGTAATAATGCATGTTATATTGATAATAAATAAGTAATACGTATAATTATTGCAGCTCTAGCGATAATAACTGCATTATATGGGTAATAATGCATGTTATATTGATAACATCGGGCGTAATAGGTATAATTATTATCGTTCTATCGATAATAACTGCATAATATTGGTAATAATGCATGTTATATTGATAATAATATAAGTAATAAGTATAATTATTACAGCTCTAGCGATAATAACTGCATTATGTGGGTAATAATGCATGTTATACTGATAATATCTGGAGTAATAAGTATAATTATTATAGTTCTAGCGATAATAATAGTGAAATATGGCTAATAGTGCATGTTATATTAATAATAATAAAAGTAATAAGTATATTTATTATACTTCTATCGATAATAACTGCATTATATGGGTAATAATGCATGTTATATTGATAATAATAAAAGTAACAAGTATATTTATTATACTTCTATCGATAATATCTGCATAATATGGGTAATAATGCATGTTATATTGCTAATAATATAAGTAATAAGTATATTTATTATAGTTCTATCGATTATAACTGCATTATATGGGTAACCATGCATGTTATATTGATAATATCGGGAGTAATAAGTATAATTACTATAGTTCCATCGATAGTAATAGTAAAATATGGCTAATAGTGCATGTTATATTGATAATAATAAAAGTAATAAGTATATTTATTATAGTTCTATCGATAATAACTGCATAATATGGATAATAATGCATGTTACATTGATGATAACATAAGTAATAAGTATATTTACTATAGTTCTATCGATAATAACTGCATAATATGGGCAATAATGCATGTTATATTGATGATAATAGAAGTAATAAGTATATTTATTATAGTTCTAGCGATAACACATGCATAATATGGGTAACAATGCATGTTATATTGATAATAATATAAGTAATAAGTATAACTATTACAGTTCTAGCGATAATAACTGCATTACATGGGTAATAATGGATGTTATATTGGTAATATCGGGAGTAATAAGTATAATTATTGTAGTTCTAGCTATAATACTAGTAAAATATGGCAAGGGTGCATGTTGTATTGATAATAAGAGAAGTAATAAGTATATGTATTATACTTCTATCGATAATAACTGCATTATATGGGTAATAATGCATGTTAAAATTGATAATAATATAAGTTATAAGTATAATTATTACAGTCCTAGCGATAATAACTGTATAATATGGGTAATAATGCATGTTATATTGATAATATCGGGAGTAATATGTATAATTACTATAGTTCCATCGATAGTAATAGTAAAATATGGCTAATAGTGCATGTTATATTGATAATAATAAAAGTAATAAGTATATTTATTATAGTTCTATGGATAATAACTGCATAATATGGATAATAATGCATTTTATATTGATAATAATATAAGTAATAAGTATATTTACTATAGTTCTATCGATAATAACTGCATAATGTTGGTACTAATGCATGTTATATTGATGATAATAGAAGTAATAAGTATATTTATTATAGTTCTAGCGATAATACCTGCATAATATGAGTAATAATGCATGTTATATTGATAATAAATAAGTAATACGTATAATTATTGCATTTCTAGCGATAATAACTGCATTACATGGGTAATAATGGATGTTATATTGGTAATATCGGGAGTAATAAGTATAATTATTGTAGTTCTAGCTATAATACTAGTAAAATATGGCAAGGGTGCATGTTGTATTGATAATAAGAGAAGTAATAAGTATATGTATTATACTTCTATCGATAATAACTGCATTATATGGGTAATAATGCATGTTAAAATTGATAATAATATAAGTAATAAGTATAATTATTACAGTTCTAGCGATAATAACAGCATAATATGGGTAATAATGCATGTTATATTGATGATCACAAAAGTAATAAGTATATTTCTTACAGTTCTATCGATAATAACTGCATAATATGGGTAATAATGCATGTTATATTGATAATAATATAAGTAATAAGTATAATTATTACAGCTCTAGCGATAATAACTGCATTATATGGGTAATAATGCATGTTATATTGATAATATCGGGAGTAATAAGTATAATTATTATAGTTCTAGCGACAATAATAGTGAAATACGGCTAATGGTGCATGTTATATTAATAATAATAAAAGTAATAAGTATATTTATTATACTTCTATCGATTATAACTGCACAATATGGGTAATAATGCATGTTATATTGGTAATAATATAAGAAATAAGTATAATTATTACAGTCCTAGCGATAATAACTGTATAATATGGGTAATAATGCATGTTATATTGATAATAATAAAAGTAATAAGTATATTTATTATAGTTCTAGCGATAATAACAGCATAATATGGGTAATAATGCATGTTATATTGATGATCACAAAAGTAATAAGTATATTTCTTACAGTTCTATCGATAATAACTGCATAATATGGGTAATAATGCATGTTATATTGATAATAATATAAGTAATAAGTATAATTATTACAGCTCTAGCGATAATAACTGCATTATATGGGTAATAATGCATGTTATACTGATAATATCTGGAGTAATAAGTATAATTATTATAGTTCTAGCGATAATAATAGTGAAATATGGCTAATAGTGCATGTTATATTAATAATAATAAAAATAATAAGTATATTTATTATACTTCTATCGATAATAACTGCATTATATGGGTAATAATGCATGTTATATTGATAATAATAAAAGTAACAAGTATACTTATTATACTTCTATCGATAATATCTGCATAATATGGGTAATAATGCATGTTATATTGATAATATCGGGAGTAATAAGTATAATTATTATAGTTCTAGCGATAATAATAGTGAAATACGGCTAATGGTGCATGTTATATTAATAATAATAAAAGTAATAAGTATATTTATTATAGTTCTATCGATAATAACTGCATAATATGGGTAATAATGCATGTTATATTGATAATAATATAAGTAATAAGTACAATTATTACAGCTCTAGCGATAATAACTGCATTATATGGGTAGTAATGCATGTTATATTGATAATATCGGGAGTAATAAGTATAATTATTATAGTTCTAGCAATAGTAATAGTAAAATATGGCTAATAGTGCATGTTATATTGATAATAATAAAAGTAATAAGTATATTTATTATAGTTCTATCGATAATAACTGCATAATATGGGTAATAATGCATGTTATATTGATAATAATATAAGTAATAAGTACAATTATTACAGCTCTAGCGATAATAACTGCATTATATGGGTAGTAATGCATGTTATATTGATAATATCGGGAGTAATAAGTATAATTATTATAGTTCTAGCGATAATAATAGTGAAATGCGGCTAATAGTGCATGTTATATTAATAACAATAAAAGTAATAAGTATATTTATTATACTTCTATCGATAATAACTGCATTATATGGGTAATAATGTATGTTATGTTGATAATAATATAAGTAGTAAGTATAATTATTACAGTTCTAGCTGTAATAGCTCCATTATATGGGTAACCATGCATGTTATATTGATAATATCGGGAGTAATAAGTATAATTACTATAGTTCCATCGATAGTAATAGTAAAATATGGCTAATAGTGCATGTTATATTGATAATAATTAAAGTAATAAGTATATTTATTATAGTTCTATCGATAATAACTGCATAATATGGATAATAATGCATGTTACATTGATGATAACATAAGTAATAAGTATATTTACTATAGTTCTATCGATAATAACTGCATAATATGGGCAATAATGCATGTTATATTGATGATAATAGAAGTAATAAGTATATTTATTATAGTTCTAGCGATAACACATGCATAATATGGGTAACAATGCATGTTATATTGATAATAATATAAGTAATAAGTATAACTATTACAGTTCTAGCGATAATAACTGCATTACATGGGTAATAATGGATGTTATATTGGTAATATCGGGAGTAATAAGTATAATTATTGTAGTTCTAGCTATAATACTAGTAAAATATGGCAAGGGTGCATGTTGTATTGATAATAAGAGAAGTAATAAGTATATGTATTATACTTCTATCGATAATAACTGCATTATATGGGTAATAATGCATGTTAAAATTGATAATAATATAAGTTATAAGTATAATTATTACAGTCCTAGCGATAATAACTGTATAATATGGGTAATAATGCATGTTATATTGATAATATCGGGAGTAATAAGTATAATTACTATAGTTCCATCGATAGTAATAATAAAATATGGCTAATAGTGCATGTTATATTGATAATAATAAAAGTAATAAGTATATTTATTATAGTTCTATGGATAATAACTGCATAATATGGATAATAATGCATGTTATATTGATAATAATATAAGTAATAAGTATAATTATTACAGCCCTAGCGATAATAACTGCATTATGTGGGTAATAATGCATGTTATACTGATAATATCTGGAGTAATAAGTATAATTATTATAGTTCTAGCGATAATAATAGTGAAATATGGCTAATAGTGCATGTTATATTAATAATAATAAAAGTAATAAGTATATTTATTACACTTCTATCGATAATAACTGCATTATATGGGTAATAATGCATGTTAAAATTGATAATAATATAAGCAATAAGTATAATTATTACAGTTCTAGCGATAATAACAGCATAATATGGGTAATAATGCATGTTATATTGATGATCACAAAAGTAATAAGTATATTTGTTACAGTTCTATCGATAATAACTGCATAATATGGGTAATAATGCATGTTATATTGATAATAATAAAAGCAACAAGTATATTTATTATACTTCTATCGATAATAACTGCATAATATGGGTAATAATGCATGTTATATTGCTAATAATATAAGTAATAAGTATATTTATTATAGTTCTATCGATTATAACTGCACAATATGGGTAATAATGCATGTTATATTGATAATAATATAAGTAACAAGTATAATTATTACAGCTCTAGCGATAATAACTGCATAATATGGGTAATAATGCATGTTATATTGATAATAATATAAGTAATAAGTACAATTATTACAGCTCTAGCGATAATAACTGCATTATATGGGTAGCAATGCATGTTATATTGATAATATCGGGAGTAATAAGTATAATTATTACAGTTCTAGCGATAATAATAGTGAAATACGGCTAATAGTGCATGTTATATTAATAATAATAAAAGTAATAAGTATATTTATTATAGTTCTATCGATAATAACTGCATAATATGGATAATAATGCATGTTACATTGATGATAATATAAGTAATAAGTATATTTACTATAGTTCTATCGATAATAACTGCATAATGTTGGTACTAATGCATGTTATATTGATGATAATAGAAGTAATAAGTATATTTATTATAGTTCTATCGATAATAACTGCATAATATGGGTAATAATTCATGTTATATTGATGATCACAAAAGTAATAAGTATATTTGTTACAGTTCTAGCGATAATAACTGCATAATATGGGTAATAATGCACGTTATATTGCTAATAATATAAGTAATAAGTATAATTATTGCAGCTCTAGCGATAATAACTGCATTATATGGGTAAGAATGCATGTTATATTGATAATATCGGGAGTAATAAGTATAATTATTATAGTTCTAGCAATAGTAATAGTAAAATATGGCTAATAGTGCATGTTATATTGATAATAATAAAAGTAATAAGTATATTTATTATAGTTCTATCGATAATAACTGCATAATATGGGTAATAATGCATGTTATATTGATAATAATATAAGTAATAAGTATAATTATTACAGTTCTAGCGATAATAACAGCATAATATGGGTAATAATGCATGTTATATTGATGATCACAAAAGTAATAAGTATATTTCTTACAGTTCTATCGATAATAACTGCATAATATGGGTAATAATGCATGTTATATTGATAATAATATAAGTAATAAGTATAATTATTACAGCTCTAGCGATAATAACTGCATTATATGGGTAATAATGCATGTTATATTGATAATATCGGGAGTAATAAGTATAATTATTATAGTTCTAGCGACAATAATAGTGAAATACGGCTAATGGTGCATGTTATATTAATAATAATAAAAGTAATAAGTATATTTATTATACTTCTATCGATTATAACTGCACAATATGGGTAATAATGCATGTTATATTGGTAATAATATAAGAAATAAGTATAATTATTACAGTCCTAGCGATAATAACTGTATAATATGGGTAATAATGCATGTTATATTGATAATAATAAAAGTAATAAGTATATTTATTATAGTTCTAGCGATAATAACAGCATAATATGGGTAATAATGCATGTTATATTGATGATCACAAAAGTAATAAGTATATTTCTTACAGTTCTATCGATAATAACTGCATAATATGGGTAATAATGCATGTTATATTGATAATAATATAAGTAATAAGTATAATTATTACAGCTCTAGCGATAATAACTGCATTATATGGGTAATAATGCATGTTATACTGATAATATCTGGAGTAATAAGTATAATTATTATAGTTCTAGCGATAATAATAGTGAAATATGGCTAATAGTGCATGTTATATTAATAATAATAAAAATAATAAGTATATTTATTATACTTCTATCGATAATAACTGCATTATATGGGTAATAATGCATGTTATATTGATAATAATAAAAGTAACAAGTATACTTATTATACTTCTATCGATAATATCTGCATAATATGGGTAATAATGCATGTTATATTGCTAATAATATAAGTAATAAGTATATTTATTATAGTTCTATCGATTATAACTGCATTATATGGGTAATAATGCATGTTATATTGATAATATCGGGAGTAATAAGTATAATTATTATAGTTCTAGCGATAATAATAGTGAAATGCGGCTAATAGTGCATGTTATATTAATAACAATAAAAGTAATAAGTATATTTATTATACTTCTATCGATAATAACTGCATTATATGGGTAATAATGTATGTTATGTTGATAATAATATAAGTAGTAAGTATAATTATTACAGTTCTAGCTGTAATAGCTCCATTATATGGGTAACCATGCATGTTATATTGATAATATCGGGAGTAATAAGTATAATTACTATAGTTCCATCGATAGTAATAGTAAAATATGGCTAATAGTGCATGTTATATTGATAATAATTAAAGTAATAAGTATATTTATTATAGTTCTATCGATAATAACTGCATAATATGGATAACAATGCATGTTACATTGATGATAACATAAGTAATAAGTATATTTACTATAGTTCTATCGATAATAGCTGCATTATATGGGCAATAATGCATGTTATATTGATGATAATAGAAGTAATAAGTATATTTATTATAGTTCTAGCGATAACACATGCATAATATGGGTAACAATGCATGTTATATTGATAATAATATAAGTAATAAGTATAACTATTACAGTTCTAGCGATAATAACTGCATTACATGGGTAATAATGGATGTTATATTGGTAATATCGGGAGTAATAAGTATAATTATTGTAGTTCTAGCTATAATACTAGTAAAATATGGCAAGGGTGCATGTTGTATTGATAATAAGAGAAGTAATAAGTATATGTATTATACTTCTATCGATAATAACTGCATTATATGGGTAATAATGCATGTTAAAATTGATAATAATATAAGTTATAAGTATAATTATTACAGTCCTAGCGATAATAACTGTATAATATGGGTAATAATGCATGTTATATTGATAATATCGGGAGTAATAAGTATAATTACTATAGTTCCATCGATAGTAATAGTAAAATATGGCTAATAGTGCATGTTATATTGATAATAATAAAAGTAATAAGTATATTTATTATAGTTCTATGGATAATAACTGCATAATATGGATAATAATGCATGTTATATTGATAATAATATAAGTAATAAGTATAATTATTACAGCTCTAGCGATAATAACTGCATTATGTGGGTAATAATGCATGTTATACTGATAATATCTGGAGTAATAAGTATAATTATTATAGTTCTAGCGATAATAATAGTGAAATATGGCTAATAGTGCATGTTATATTAATAATAATAAAAGTAATAAGTATATTTATTATACTTCTATCGATAATAACTGCATTATATGGGTAATAATGCATGTTAAAATTGATAATAATATAAGCAATAAGTATAATTATTACAGTTCTAGCGATAATAACAGCATAATATGGGTAATAATGCATGTTATATTGATGATCACAAAAGTAATAAGTATATTTGTTACAGTTCTATCGATAATAACTGCATAATATGGGTAATAATGCATGTTATATTGATAATAATAAAAGCAACAAGTATATTTATTATACTTCTATCGATAATAACTGCATAATATGGGTAATAATGCATGTTATATTGCTAATAATATAAGTAATAAGTATATTTATTATAGTTCTATCGATTATAACTGCACAATATGGGTAATAATGCATGTTATATTGATAATAATATAAGTAACAAGTATAATTATTACAGCTCTAGCGATAATAACTGCATAATATGGGTAATAATGCATGTTATATTGATAATAATATAAGTAATAAGTACAATTATTACAGCTCTAGCGATAATAACTGCATTATATGGGTAGCAATGCATGTTATATTGATAATATCGGGAGTAATAAGTATAATTATTACAGTTCTAGCGATAATAATAGTGAAATACGGCTAATAGTGCATGTTATATTAATAATAATAAAAGTAATAAGTATATTTATTATAGTTCTATCGATAATAACTGCATAATATGGATAATAATGCATGTTACATTGATGATAATATAAGTAATAAGTATATTTACTATAGTTCTATCGATAATAACTGCATAATGTTGGTACTAATGCATGTTATATTGATGATAATAGAAGTAATAAGTATATTTATTATAGTTCTATCGATAATAACTGCATAATATGGGTAATAATTCATGTTATATTGATGATCACAAAAGTAATAAGTATATTTGTTACAGTTCTAGCGATAATAACTGCATAATATGGGTAATAATGCACGTTATATTGCTAATAATATAAGTAATAAGTATAATTATTGCAGCTCTAGCGATAATAACTGCATTATATGGGTAAGAATGCATGTTATATTGATAATATCGGGAGTAATAAGTATAATTATTATAGTTCTAGCAATAGTAATAGTAAAATATGGCTAATAGTGCATGTTATATTGATAATAATAAAAGTAATAAGTATATTTATTATAGTTCTATCGATAATAACTGCATAATATGGGTAATAATGCATGTTATATTGATAATAATATAAGTAATAAGTATAATTATTACAGTTCTAGCGATAATAACAGCATAATATGGGTAATAATGCATGTTATATTGATGATCACAAAAGTAATAAGTATATTTCTTACAGTTCTATCGATAATAACTGCATAATATGGGTAATAATGCATGTTATATTGATAATAATATAAGTAATAAGTATAATTATTACAGCTCTAGCGATAATAACTGCATTATATGGGTAATAATGCATGTTATATTGATAATATCGGGAGTAATAAGTATAATTATTATAGTTCTAGCGACAATAATAGTGAAATACGGCTAATGGTGCATGTTATATTAATAATAATAAAAGTAATAAGTATATTTATTATACTTCTATCGATTATAACTGCACAATATGGGTAATAATGCATGTTATATTGGTAATAATATAAGAAATAAGTATAATTATTACAGTCCTAGCGATAATAACTGTATAATATGGGTAATAATGTATGTTATATTGATAATAATAAAAGTAATAAGTATATTTATTATAGTTCTAGCGATAATAACAGCATAATATGGGTAATAATGCATGTTATATTGATGATCACAAAAGTAATAAGTATATTTCTTACAGTTCTATCGATAATAACTGCATAATATGGGTAATAATGCATGTTATATTGATAATAATATAAGTAATAAGTATAATTATTACAGCTCTAGCGATAATAACTGCATTATATGGGTAATAATGCATGTTATACTGATAATATCTGGAGTAATAAGTATAATTATTATAGTTCTAGCGATAATAATAGTGAAATATGGCTAATAGTGCATGTTATATTAATAATAATAAAAATAATAAGTATATTTATTATACTTCTATCGATAATAACTGCATTATATGGGTAATAATGCATGTTATATTGATAATAATAAAAGTAACAAGTATACTTATTATACTTCTATCGATAATATCTGCATAATATGGGTAATAATGCATGTTATATTGCTAATAATATAAGTAATAAGTATATTTATTATAGTTCTATCGATTATAACTGCATTATATGGGTAATAATGCATGTTATATTGATAATATCGGGAGTAATAAGTATAATTATTATAGTTCTAGCGATAATAATAGTGAAATGCGGCTAATAGTGCATGTTATATTAATAACAATAAAAGTAATAAGTATATTTATTATACTTCTATCGATAATAACTGCATTATATGGGTAATAATGTATGTTATGTTGATAATAATATAAGTAGTAAGTATAATTATTACAGTTCTAGCTGTAATAGCTCCATTATATGGGTAACCATGCATGTTATATTGATAATATCGGGAGTAATAAGTATAATTACTATAGTTCCATCGATAGTAATAGTAAAATATGGCTAATAGTGCATGTTATATTGATAATAATTAAAGTAATAAGTATATTTATTATAGTTCTATCGATAATAACTGCATAATATGGATAACAATGCATGTTACATTGATGATAACATAAGTAATAAGTATATTTACTATAGTTCTATCGATAATAACTGCATTATATGGGCAATAATGCATGTTATATTGATGATAATAGAAGTAATAAGTATATTTATTATAGTTCTAGCGATAACACATGCATAATATGGGTAACAATGCATGTTATATTGATAATAATATAAGTAATAAGTATAACTATTACAGTTCTAGCGATAATAACTGCATTACATGGGTAATAATGGATGTTATATTGGTAATATCGGGAGTAATAAGTATAATTATTGTAGTTCTAGCTATAATACTAGTAAAATATGGCAAGGGTGCATGTTGTATTGATAATAAGAGAAGTAATAAGTATATGTATTATACTTCTATCGATAATAACTGCATTATATGGGTAATAATGCATGTTAAAATTGATAATAATATAAGTTATAAGTATAATTATTACAGTCCTAGCGATAATAACTGTATAATATGGGTAATAATGCATGTTATATTGATAATATCGGGAGTAATAAGTATAATTACTATAGTTCCATCGATAGTAATAGTAAAATATGGCTAATAGTGCATGTTATATTGATAATAATAAAAGTAATAAGTATATTTATTATAGTTCTATGGATAATAACTGCATAATATGGATAATAATGCATGTTATATTGATAATAATATAAGTAATAAGTATAATTATTACAGCTCTAGCGATAATAACTGCATTATGTGGGTAATAATGCATGTTATACTGATAATATCTGGAGTAATAAGTATAATTATTATAGTTCTAGCGATAATAATAGTGAAATATGGCTAATAGTGCATGTTATATTAATAATAATAAAAGTAATAAGTATATTTATTATACTTCTATCGATAATAACTGCATAATATGGGTAATAATGCATGTTATATTGCTAATAATATAAGTAATAAGTATATTTATTATAGTTCTATCGATTATAACTGCACAATATGGGTAATAATGCATGTTATATTGATAATAATATAAGTAACAAGTATAATTATTACAGCTCTAGCGATAATAACTGCATAATATGGGTAATAATGCATGTTATATTGATAATAATATAAGTAATAAGTACAATTATTACAGCTCTAGCGATAATAACTGCATGATATGGGTAGCAATGCATGTTATATTGATAATATCGGGAGTAATAAGTATAATTATTACAGTTCTAGCGATAATAATAGTGAAATACGGCTAATAGTGCATGTTATATTAATAATAATAAAAGTAATAAGTATATTTATTATAGTTCTATCGATAATAACTGCATAATATGGATAATAATGCATGTTACATTGATGATAATATAAGTAATAAGTATATTTACTATAGTTCTATCGATAATAACTGCATAATGTTGGTACTAATGCATGTTATATTGATGATAATAGAAGTAATAAGTATATTTATTATAGTTCTATCGATAATAACTGCATAATATGGGTAATAATTCATGTTATATTGATGATCACAAAAGTAATAAGTATATTTGTTACAGTTCTAGCGATAATAACTGCATAATATGGGTAATAATGCACGTTATATTGCTAATAATATAAGTAATAAGTATAATTATTGCAGCTCTAGCGATAATAACTGCATTATATGGGTAAGAATGCATGTTATATTGATAATATCGGGAGTAATAAGTATAATTATTATAGTTCTAGCAATAGTAATAGTAAAATATGGCTAATAGTGCATGTTATATTGATAATAATAAAAGTAATAAGTATATTTATTATAGTTCTATCGATAATAACTGCATAATATGGGTAATAATGCATGTTATATTGATAATAATATAAGTAATAAGTATAATTATTACAGTTCTAGCGATAATAACAGCATAATATGGGTAATAATGCATGTTATATTGATGATCACAAAAGTAATAAGTATATTTCTTACAGTTCTATCGATAATAACTGCATAATATGGGTAATAATGCATGTTATATTGATAATAATATAAGTAATAAGTATAATTATTACAGCTCTAGCGATAATAACTGCATTATATGGGTAATAATGCATGTTATATTGATAATATCGGGAGTAATAAGTATAATTATTATAGTTCTAGCGACAATAATAGTGAAATACGGCTAATGGTGCATGTTATATTAATAATAATAAAAGTAATAAGTATATTTATTATACTTCTATGGATTATAACTGCACAATATGGGTAATAATGCATGTTATATTGGTAATAATATAAGAAATAAGTATAATTATTACAGTCCTAGCGATAATAACTGTATAATATGGGTAATAATGCATGTTATATTGATAATAATAAAAGTAATAAGTATATTTATTATAGTTCTAGCGATAATAACAGCATAATATGGGTAATAATGCATGTTATATTGATGATCACAAAAGTAATAAGTATATTTCTTACAGTTCTATCGATAATAACTGCATAATATGGGTAATAATGCATGTTATATTGATAATAATATAAGTAATAAGTATAATTATTACAGCTCTAGCGATAATAACTGCATTATATGGGTAATAATGCATGTTATACTGATAATATCTGGAGTAATAAGTATAATTATTATAGTTCTAGCGATAATAATAGTGAAATATGGCTAATAGTGCATGTTATATTAATAATAATAAAAATAATAAGTATATTTATTATACTTCTATCGATAATAACTGCATTATATGGGTAATAATGCATGTTATATTGATAATAATAAAAGTAACAAGTATACTTATTATACTTCTATCGATAATATCTGCATAATATGGGTAATAATGCATGTTATATTGCTAATAATATAAGTAATAAGTATATTTATTATAGTTCTATCGATTATAACTGCATTATATGGGTAATAATGCATGTTATATTGATAATATCGGGAGTAATAAGTATAATTATTATAGTTCTAGCGATAATAATAGTGAAATGCGGCTAATAGTGCATGTTATATTAATAACAATAAAAGTAATAAGTATATTTATTATACTTCTATCGATAATAACTGCATTATATGGGTAATAATGTATGTTATGTTGATAATAATATAAGTAGTAAGTATAATTATTACAGTTCTAGCTGTAATAGCTCCATTATATGGGTAACCATGCATGTTATATTGATAATATCGGGAGTAATAAGTATAATTACTATAGTTCCATCGATAGTAATAGTAAAATATGGCTAATAGTGCATGTTATATTGATAATAATAAAAGTAATAAGTATATTTATTATAGTTCTATCGATAATAACTGCATAATATGGATAATAATGCATGTTACATTGATGATAACATAAGTAATAAGTATATTTACTATAGTTCTATCGATAATAACTGCATAATATGGGCAATAATGCATGTTATATTGATGATAATAGAAGTAATAAGTATATTTATTATAGTTCTAGCGATAACACATGCATAATATGGGTAACAATGCATGTTATATTGATAATAATATAAGTAATAAGTATAACTATTACAGTTCTAGCGATAATAACTGCATTACATGGGTAATTATGGATGTGATATTGGTAATATCGGGAGTAATAAGTATAATTATTGTAGTTCTAGCTATAATACTAGTAAAATATGGCAAGGGTGCATGTTGTATTGATAATAAGAGAAGTAATAAGTATATGTATTATACTTCTATCGATAATAACTGCATTATATGGGTAATAATGCATGTTAAAATTGATAATAATATAAGTAATAAGTATAATTATTACAGTTCTAGCGATAATAACAGCATAATATGGGTAATAATGCATGTTATATTGATGATCACAAAAGTAATAAGTATATTTCTTACAGTTCTATCGATAATAACTGCATAATATGGGTAATAATGCATGTTATATTGATAATAATATAAGTAATAAGTATAATTATTACAGCTCTAGCGATAATAACTGCATTATATGGGTAATAATGCATGTTATATTGATAATATCGGGAGTAATAAGTATAATTATTATAGTTCTAGCGATAATAATAGTGAAATACGGCTAATGGTGCATGTTATATTAATAATAATAAAAGTAATAAGTATATTTATTATAGTTCTATCGATAATAACTGCATAATATGGGTAATAATGCATGTTATATTGATAATAATATAAGTAATAAGTACAATTATTACAGCTCTAGCGATAATAACTGCATTATATGGGTAGTAATGCATGTTATATTGATAATATCGGGAGTAATAAGTATAATTATTATAGTTCTAGCAATAGTAATAGTAAAATATGGCTAATAGTGCATGTTATATTGATAATAATAAAAGTAATAAGTATATTTATTATAGTTCTATCGATAATAACTGCATAATATGGGTAATAATGCATGTTATATTGATAATAATATAAGTAATAAGTACAATTATTACAGCTCTAGCGATAATAACTGCATTATATGGGTAGTAATGCATGTTATATTGATAATATCGGGAGTAATAAGTATAATTATTATAGTTCTAGCGATAATAATAGTGAAATGCGGCTAATAGTGCATGTTATATTAATAACAATAAAAGTAATAAGTATATTTATTATACTTCTATCGATAATAACTGCATTATATGGGTAATAATGTATGTTATGTTGATAATAATATAAGTAGTAAGTATAATTATTACAGTTCTAGCTGTAATAGCTCCATTATATGGGTAACCATGCATGTTATATTGATAATATCGGGAGTAATAAGTATAATTACTATAGTTCCATCGATAGTAATAGTAAAATATGGCTAATAGTGCATGTTATATTGATAATAATTAAAGTAATAAGTATATTTATTATAGTTCTATCGATAATAACTGCATAATATGGATAATAATGCATGTTACATTGATGATAACATAAGTAATAAGTATATTTACTATAGTTCTATCGATAATAACTGCATAATATGGGCAATAATGCATGTTATATTGATGATAATAGAAGTAATAGGTATATTTATTATAGTTCTAGCGATAACACATGCATAATATGGGTAACAATGCATGTTATATTGATAATAATATAAGTAATAAGTATAACTATTACAGTTCTAGCGATAATAACTGCATTACATGGGTAATAATGGATGTTATATTGGTAATATCGGGAGTAATAAGTATAATTATTGTAGTTCTAGCTATAATACTAGTAAAATATGGCAAGGGTGCATGTTGTATTGATAATAAGAGAAGTAATAAGTATATGTATTATACTTTTATCGATAATAACTGCATTATATGGGTAATAATGCATGTTAAAATTGATAATAATATAAGTTATAAGTATAATTATTACAGTCCTAGCGATAATAACTGTATAATATGGGTAATAATGCATGTTATATTGATAATATCGGGAGTAATAAGTATAATTACTATAGTTCCATCGATAGTAATAGTAAAATATGGCTAATAGTGCATGTTATATTGATAATAATAAAAGTAATAAGTATATTTATTATAGTTCTATGGGTAATAACTGCATAATATGGATAACAATGCATGTTACATTGATGATAACATAAGTAATAAGTATATTTACTATAGTTCTATCGATAATAACTGCATTATATGGGCAATAATGCATGTTATATTGATGATAATAGAAGTAATAAGTATATTTATTATAGTTCTAGCGATAACACATGCATAATATGGGTAACAATGCATGTTATATTGATAATAATATAAGTAATAAGTATAACTATTACAGTTCTAGCGATAATAACTGCATTACATGGGTAATAATGGATGTTATATTGGTAATATCGGGAGTAATAAGTATAATTATTGTAGTTCTAGCTATAATACTAGTAAAATATGGCAAGGGTGCATGTTGTATTGATAATAAGAGAAGTAATAAGTATATGTATTATACTTCTATCGATAATAACTGCATTATATGGGTAATAATGCATGTTAAAATTGATAATAATATAAGTTATAAGTATAATTATTACAGTCCTAGCGATAATAACTGTATAATATGGGTAATAATGCATGTTATATTGATAATATCGGGAGTAATAAGTATAATTACTATAGTTCCATCGATAGTAATAG
This sequence comes from Megachile leachella, assembly GCA_963576845.1. Lineage (NCBI taxonomy): Eukaryota > Metazoa > Arthropoda > Insecta > Hymenoptera > Megachilidae > Megachile > Megachile leachella. The sequence continues at coordinate 1,886,288 of CAUYWW010000171.1, forward strand.
TAAAATATGGCTAATAGTGCATGTTATATTGATAATAATAAAAGTAATAAGTATATTTATTATAGTTCTATGGATAATAACTGCATAATATGGATAATAATGCATGTTATATTGATAATAATATAAGTAATAAGTATAATTATTACAGCTCTAGCGATAATAACTGCATTATGTGGGTAATAATGCATGTTATACTGATAATATCTGGAGTAATAAGTATAATTATTATAGTTCTAGCGATAATAATAGTGAAATATGGCTAATAGTGCATGTTATATTAATAATAATAAAAGTAATAAGTATATTTATTATACTTCTATCGATAATAACTGCATTATATGGGTAATAATGCATGTTAAAATTGATAATAATATAAGCAATAAGTATAATTATTACAGTTCTAGCGATAATAACAGCATAATATGGGTAATAATGCATGTTATATTGATGATCACAAAAGTAATAAGTATATTTGTTACAGTTCTATCGATAATAACTGCATAATATGGGTAATAATGCATGTTATATTGATAATAATAAAAGTAACAAGTATACTTATTATACTTCTATCGATAATATCTGCATAATATGGGTAATAATGCATGTTATATTGCTAATAATATAAGTAATAAGTATATTTATTATAGTTCTATCGATTATAACTGCATTATATGGGTAATAATGCATGTTATATTGATAATATCGGGAGTAATAAGTATAATTATTATAGTTCTAGCGATAATAATAGTGAAATGCGGCTAATAGTGCATGTTATATTAATAACAATAAAAGTAATAAGTATATTTATTATACTTCTATCGATAATAACTGCATTATATGGGTAATAATGTATGTTATGTTGATAATAATATAAGTAGTAAGTATAATTATTACAGTTCTAGCTGTAATAGCTCCATTATATGGGTAACCATGCATGTTATATTGATAATATCGGGAGTAATAAGTATAATTACTATAGTTCCATCGATAGTAATAGTAAAATATGGCTAATAGTGCATGTTATATTGATAATAATAAAAGTAATAAGTATATTTATTATAGTTCTATCGATAATAACTGCATAATATGGATAATAATGCATGTTACATTGATGATAACATAAGTAATAAGTATATTTACTATAGTTCTATCGATAATAACTGCATAATATGGGCAATAATGCATGTTATATTGATGATAATAGAAGTAATAAGTATATTTATTATAGTTCTAGCGATAACACATGCATAATATGGGTAACAATGCATGTTATATTGATAATAATATAAGTAATAAGTATAACTATTACAGTTCTAGCGATAATAACTGCATTACATGGGTAATTATGGATGTGATATTGGTAATATCGGGAGTAATAAGTATAATTATTGTAGTTCTAGCTATAATACTAGTAAAATATGGCAAGGGTGCATGTTGTATTGATAATAAGAGAAGTAATAAGTATATGTATTATACTTCTATCGATAATAACTGCATTATATGGGTAATAATGCATGTTAAAATTGATAATAATATAAGTAATAAGTATAATTATTACAGTTCTAGCGATAATAACAGCATAATATGGGTAATAATGCATGTTATATTGATGATCACAAAAGTAATAAGTATATTTCTTACAGTTCTATCGATAATAACTGCATAATATGGGTAATAATGCATGTTATATTGATAATAATATAAGTAATAAGTATAATTATTACAGCTCTAGCGATAATAACTGCATTATATGGGTAATAATGCATGTTATATTGATAATATCGGGAGTAATAAGTATAATTATTATAGTTCTAGCGATAATAATAGTGAAATACGGCTAATGGTGCATGTTATATTAATAATAATAAAAGTAATAAGTATATTTATTATAGTTCTATCGATAATAACTGCATAATATGGGTAATAATGCATGTTATATTGATAATAATATAAGTAATAAGTACAATTATTACAGCTCTAGCGATAATAACTGCATTATATGGGTAGTAATGCATGTTATATTGATAATATCGGGAGTAATAAGTATAATTATTATAGTTCTAGCAATAGTAATAGTAAAATATGGCTAATAGTGCATGTTATATTGATAATAATAAAAGTAATAAGTATATTTATTATAGTTCTATCGATAATAACTGCATAATATGGGTAATAATGCATGTTATATTGATAATAATATAAGTAATAAGTACAATTATTACAGCTCTAGCGATAATAACTGCATTATATGGGTAGTAATGCATGTTATATTGATAATATCGGGAGTAATAAGTATAATTATTATAGTTCTAGCGATAATAATAGTGAAATGCGGCTAATAGTGCATGTTATATTAATAACAATAAAAGTAATAAGTATATTTATTATACTTCTATCGATAATAACTGCATTATATGGGTAATAATGTATGTTATGTTGATAATAATATAAGTAGTAAGTATAATTATTACAGTTCTAGCTGTAATAGCTCCATTATATGGGTAACCATGCATGTTATATTGATAATATCGGGAGTAATAAGTATAATTACTATAGTTCCATCGATAGTAATAGTAAAATATGGCTAATAGTGCATGTTATATTGATAATAATTAAAGTAATAAGTATATTTATTATAGTTCTATCGATAATAACTGCATAATATGGATAATAATGCATGTTACATTGATGATAACATAAGTAATAAGTATATTTACTATAGTTCTATCGATAATAACTGCATAATATGGGCAATAATGCATGTTATATTGATGATAATAGAAGTAATAGGTATATTTATTATAGTTCTAGCGATAACACATGCATAATATGGGTAACAATGCATGTTATATTGATAATAATATAAGTAATAAGTATAACTATTACAGTTCTAGCGATAATAACTGCATTACATGGGTAATAATGGATGTTATATTGGTAATATCGGGAGTAATAAGTATAATTATTGTAGTTCTAGCTATAATACTAGTAAAATATGGCAAGGGTGCATGTTGTATTGATAATAAGAGAAGTAATAAGTATATGTATTATACTTTTATCGATAATAACTGCATTATATGGGTAATAATGCATGTTAAAATTGATAATAATATAAGTTATAAGTATAATTATTACAGTCCTAGCGATAATAACTGTATAATATGGGTAATAATGCATGTTATATTGATAATATCGGGAGTAATAAGTATAATTACTATAGTTCCATCGATAGTAATAGTAAAATATGGCTAATAGTGCATGTTATATTGATAATAATAAAAGTAATAAGTATATTTATTATAGTTCTATGGGTAATAACTGCATAATATGGATAACAATGCATGTTACATTGATGATAACATAAGTAATAAGTATATTTACTATAGTTCTATCGATAATAACTGCATTATATGGGCAATAATGCATGTTATATTGATGATAATAGAAGTAATAAGTATATTTATTATAGTTCTAGCGATAACACATGCATAATATGGGTAACAATGCATGTTATATTGATAATAATATAAGTAATAAGTATAACTATTACAGTTCTAGCGATAATAACTGCATTACATGGGTAATAATGGATGTTATATTGGTAATATCGGGAGTAATAAGTATAATTATTGTAGTTCTAGCTATAATACTAGTAAAATATGGCAAGGGTGCATGTTGTATTGATAATAAGAGAAGTAATAAGTATATGTATTATACTTCTATCGATAATAACTGCATTATATGGGTAATAATGCATGTTAAAATTGATAATAATATAAGTTATAAGTATAATTATTACAGTCCTAGCGATAATAACTGTATAATATGGGTAATAATGCATGTTATATTGATAATATCGGGAGTAATAAGTATAATTACTATAGTTCCATCGATAGTAATAGTAAAATATGGCTAATAGTGCATGTTATATTGATAATAATAAAAGTAATAAGTATATTTATTATAGTTCTATGGATAATAACTGCATAATATGGATAATAATGCATGTTATATTGATAATAATATAAGTAATAAGTATAATTATTACAGCTCTAGCGATAATAACTGCATTATGTGGGTAATAATGCATGTTATACTGATAATATCTGGAGTAATAAGTATAATTATTATAGTTCTAGCGATAATAATAGTGAAATATGGCTAATAGTGCATGTTATATTAATAATAATAAAAGTAATAAGTATATTTATTATACTTCTATCGATAATAACTGCATTATATGGGTAATAATGCATGTTAAAATTGATAATAATATAAGCAATAAGTATAATTATTACAGTTCTAGCGATAATAACAGCATAATATGGGTAATAATGCATGTTATATTGATGATCACAAAAGTAATAAGTATATTTGTTACAGTTCTATCGATAATAACTGCATAATATGGGTAATAATGCATGTTATATTGATAATAATAAAAGCAACAAGTATATTTATTATACTTCTATCGATAATAACTGCATAATATGGGTAATAATGCATGTTATATTGCTAATAATATAAGTAATAAGTATATTTATTATAGTTCTATCGATTATAACTGCACAATATGGGTAATAATGCATGTTATATTGATAATAATATAAGTAACAAGTATAATTATTACAGCTCTAGCGATAATAACTGCATAATATGGGTAATAATGCATGTTATATTGATAATAATATAAGTAATAAGTACAATTATTACAGCTCTAGCGATAATAACTGCATGATATGGGTAGCAATGCATGTTATATTGATAATATCGGGAGTAATAAGTATAATTATTACAGTTCTAGCGATAATAATAGTGAAATACGGCTAATAGTGCATGTTATATTAATAATAATAAAAGTAATAAGTATATTTATTATAGTTCTATCGATAATAACTGCATAATATGGATAATAATGCATGTTACATTGATGATAATATAAGTAATAAGTATATTTACTATAGTTCTATCGATAATAACTGCATAATGTTGGTACTAATGCATGTTATATTGATGATAATAGAAGTAATAAGTATATTTATTATAGTTCTATCGATAATAACTGCATAATATGGGTAATAATTCATGTTATATTGATGATCACAAAAGTAATAAGTATATTTATTACAGTTCTAGCGATAATAACTGCATAATATGGGTAATAATGCACGTTATATTGCTAATAATATAAGTAATAAGTATAATTATTGCAGCTCTAGCGATAATAACTGCATTATATGGGTAAGAATGCATGTTATATTGATAATATCGGGAGTAATAAGTATAATTATTATAGTTCTAGCAATAGTAATAGTAAAATATGGCTAATAGTGCATGTTATATTGATAATAATAAAAGTAATAAGTATATTTATTATAGTTCTATCGATAATAACTGCATAATATGGGTAATAATGCATGTTATATTGATAATAATATAAGTAATAAGTATAATTATTACAGTTCTAGCGATAATAACAGCATAATATGGGTAATAATGCATGTTATATTGATGATCACAAAAGTAATAAGTATATTTCTTACAGTTCTATCGATAATAACTGCATAATATGGGTAATAATTCATGTTATATTGATGATCACAAAAGTAATAAGTATATTTATTACAGTTCTAGCGATAATAACTGCATAATATGGGTAATAATGCACGTTATATTGATAATAATATAAGTAATAAGTATAATTATTACAGCTCTAGCGATAATAACTGCATTATATGGGTAATAATGCATGTTATATTGATAATATCGGGAGTAATAAGTATAATTATTATAGTTCTAGCGATAATAATAGTGAAATATGGCTAATAGTGCATGTTATATTAATAATAATAAAAATAATAAGTATATTTATTATACTTCTATCGATAATAACTGCATTATATGGGTAATAATGCATGTTATATTGATAATAATAAAAGTAACAAGTATACTTATTATACTTCTATCGATAATATCTGCATAATATGGGTAATAATGCATGTTATATTGCTAATAATATAAGTAATAAGTATATTTATTATAGTTCTATCGATTATAACTGCATTATATGGGTAATAATGCATGTTACATTGATAATATCGGGAGTAATAAGTATAATTATTATAGTTCTAGCGATAATAATAGTGAAATGCGGCTAATAGTGCATGTTATATTAATAACAATAAAAGTAATAAGTATATTTATTATACTTCTATCGATAATAACTGCATTATATGGGTAATAATGTATGTTATGTTGATAATAATATAAGTAGTAAGTATAATTATTACAGTTCTAGCTGTAATAGCTCCATTATATGGGTAACCATGCATGTTATATTGATAATATCGGGAGTAATAAGTATAATTACTATAGTTCCATCGATAGTAATAGTAAAATATGGCTAATAGTGCATGTTATATTGATAATAATAAAAGTAATAAGTATATTTATTATAGTTCTATCGATAATAACTGCATAATATGGATAATAATGCATGTTACATTGATGATAACATAAGTAATAAGTATATTTACTATAGTTCTATCGATAATAACTGCATAATATGGGCAATAATGCATGTTATATTGATGATAATAGAAGTAATAAGTATATTTATTATAGTTCTAGCGATAACACATGCATAATATGGGTAACAATGCATGTTATATTGATAATAATATAAGTAATAAGTATAACTATTACAGTTCTAGCGATAATAACTGCATTACATGGGTAATTATGGATGTGATATTGGTAATATCGGGAGTAATAAGTATAATTATTGTAGTTCTAGCTATAATACTAGTAAAATATGGCAAGGGTGCATGTTGTATTGATAATAAGAGAAGTAATAAGTATATGTATTATACTTCTATCGATAATAACTGCATTATATGGGTAATAATGCATGTTAAAATTGATAATAATATAAGTAATAAGTATAATTATTACAGTTCTAGCGATAATAACAGCATAATATGGGTAATAATGCATGTTATATTGATGATCACAAAAGTAATAAGTATATTTCTTACAGTTCTATCGATAATAACTGCATAATATGGGTAATAATGCATGTTATATTGATAATAATATAAGTAATAAGTATAATTATTACAGCTCTAGCGATAATAACTGCATTATATGGGTAATAATGCATGTTATATTGATAATATCGGGAGTAATAAGTATAATTATTATAGTTCTAGCGATAATAATAGTGAAATACGGCTAATGGTGCATGTTATATTAATAATAATAAAAGTAATAAGTATATTTATTATAGTTCTATCGATAATAACTGCATAATATGGGTAATAATGCATGTTATATTGATAATAATATAAGTAATAAGTACAATTATTACAGCTCTAGCGATAATAACTGCATTATATGGGTAGTAATGCATGTTATATTGATAATATCGGGAGTAATAAGTATAATTATTATAGTTCTAGCAATAGTAATAGTAAAATATGGCTAATAGTGCATGTTATATTGATAATAATAAAAGTAATAAGTATATTTATTATAGTTCTATCGATAATAACTGCATAATATGGGTAATAATGCATGTTATATTGATAATAATATAAGTAATAAGTACAATTATTACAGCTCTAGCGATAATAACTGCATTATATGGGTAGTAATGCATGTTATATTGATAATATCGGGAGTAATAAGTATAATTATTATAGTTCTAGCGATAATAATAGTGAAATGCGGCTAATAGTGCATGTTATATTAATAACAATAAAAGTAATAAGTATATTTATTATACTTCTATCGATAATAACTGCATTATATGGGTAATAATGTATGTTATGTTGATAATAATATAAGTAGTAAGTATAATTATTACAGTTCTAGCTGTAATAGCTCCATTATATGGGTAACCATGCATGTTATATTGATAATATCGGGAGTAATAAGTATAATTACTATAGTTCCATCGATAGTAATAGTAAAATATGGCTAATAGTGCATGTTATATTGATAATAATTAAAGTAATAAGTATATTTATTATAGTTCTATCGATAATAACTGCATAATATGGATAATAATGCATGTTACATTGATGATAACATAAGTAATAAGTATATTTACTATAGTTCTATCGATAATAACTGCATAATATGGGCAATAATGCATGTTATATTGATGATAATAGAAGTAATAGGTATATTTATTATAGTTCTAGCGATAACACATGCATAATATGGGTAACAATGCATGTTATATTGATAATAATATAAGTAATAAGTATAACTATTACAGTTCTAGCGATAATAACTGCATTACATGGGTAATAATGGATGTTATATTGGTAATATCGGGAGTAATAAGTATAATTATTGTAGTTCTAGCTATAATACTAGTAAAATATGGCAAGGGTGCATGTTGTATTGATAATAAGAGAAGTAATAAGTATATGTATTATACTTTTATCGATAATAACTGCATTATATGGGTAATAATGCATGTTAAAATTGATAATAATATAAGTTATAAGTATAATTATTACAGTCCTAGCGATAATAACTGTATAATATGGGTAATAATGCATGTTATATTGATAATATCGGGAGTAATAAGTATAATTACTATAGTTCCATCGATAGTAATAGTAAAATATGGCTAATAGTGCATGTTATATTGATAATAATAAAAGTAATAAGTATATTTATTATAGTTCTATGGGTAATAACTGCATAATATGGATAATAATGCATGTTATATTGATAATAATATAAGTAATAAGTATAATTATTACAGCTCTAGCGATAATAACTGCATTATGTGGGTAATAATGCATGTTATACTGATAATATCTGGAGTAATAAGTATAATTATTATAGTTCTAGCGATAATAATAGTGAAATATGGCTAATAGTGCATGTTATATTAATAATAATAAAAGTAATAAGTATATTTATTATACTTCTATCGATAATAACTGCATTATATGGGTAATAATGCATGTTAAAATTGATAATAATATAAGCAATAAGTATAATTATTACAGTTCTAGCGATAATAACAGCATAATATGGGTAATAATGCATGTTATATTGATGATCACAAAAGTAATAAGTATATTTGTTACAGTTCTATCGATAATAACTGCATAATATGGGTAATAATGCATGTTATATTGATAATAATAAAAGCAACAAGTATATTTATTATACTTCTATCGATAATAACTGCATAATATGGGTAATAATGCATGTTATATTGCTAATAATATAAGTAATAAGTATATTTATTATAGTTCTATCGATTATAACTGCACAATATGGGTAATAATGCATGTTATATTGATAATAATATAAGTAACAAGTATAATTATTACAGCTCTAGCGATAATAACTGCATAATATGGGTAATAATGCATGTTATATTGATAATAATATAAGTAATAAGTACAATTATTACAGCTCTAGCGATAATAACTGCATTATATGGGTAGCAATGCATGTTATATTGATAATATCGGGAGTAATAAGTATAATTATTACAGTTCTAGCGATAATAATAGTGAAATACGGCTAATAGTGCATGTTATATTAATAATAATAAAAGTAATAAGTATATTTATTATAGTTCTATCGATAATAACTGCATAATATGGATAATAATGCATGTTACATTGATGATAATATAAGTAATAAGTATATTTACTATAGTTCTATCGATAATAACTGCATAATGTTGGTACTAATGCATGTTATATTGATGATAATAGAAGTAATAAGTATATTTATTATAGTTCTATCGATAATAACTGCATAATATGGGTAATAATTCATGTTATATTGATGATCACAAAAGTAATAAGTATATTTGTTACAGTTCTAGCGATAATAACTGCATAATATGGGTAATAATGCACGTTATATTGCTAATAATATAAGTAATAAGTATAATTATTGCAGCTCTAGCGATAATAACTGCATTATATGGGTAAGAATGCATGTTATATTGATAATATCGGGAGTAATAAGTATAATTATTATAGTTCTAGCAATAGTAATAGTAAAATATGGCTAATAGTGCATGTTATATTGATAATAATAAAAGTAATAAGTATATTTATTATAGTTCTATCGATAATAACTGCATAATATGGGTAATAATGCATGTTATATTGATAATAATATAAGTAATAAGTATAATTATTACAGTTCTAGCGATAATAACAGCATAATATGGGTAATAATGCATGTTATATTGATGATCACAAAAGTAATAAGTATATTTCTTACAGTTCTATCGATAATAACTGCATAATATGGGTAATAATGCATGTTATATTGATAATAATATAAGTAATAAGTATAATTATTACAGCTCTAGCGATAATAACTGCATTATATGGGTAATAATGCATGTTATATTGATAATATCGGGAGTAATAAGTATAATTATTATAGTTCTAGCGACAATAATAGTGAAATACGGCTAATGGTGCATGTTATATTAATAATAATAAAAGTAATAAGTATATTTATTATACTTCTATCGATTATAACTGCACAATATGGGTAATAATGCATGTTATATTGGTAATAATATAAGAAATAAGTATAATTATTACAGTCCTAGCGATAATAACTGTATAATATGGGTAATAATGCATGTTATATTGATAATAATAAAAGTAATAAGTATATTTATTATAGTTCTAGCGATAATAACAGCATAATATGGGTAATAATGCATGTTATATTGATGATCACAAAAGTAATAAGTATATTTCTTACAGTTCTATCGATAATAACTGCATAATATGGGTAATAATGCATGTTATATTGATAATAATATAAGTAATAAGTATAATTATTACAGCTCTAGCGATAATAACTGCATTATATGGGTAATAATGCATGTTATACTGATAATATCTGGAGTAATAAGTATAATTATTATAGTTCTAGCGATAATAATAGTGAAATATGGCTAATAGTGCATGTTATATTAATAATAATAAAAATAATAAGTATATTTATTATACTTCTATCGATAATAACTGCATTATATGGGTAATAATGCATGTTATATTGATAATAATAAAAGTAACAAGTATACTTATTATACTTCTATCGATAATATCTGCATAATATGGGTAATAATGCATGTTATATTGCTAATAATATAAGTAATAAGTATATTTATTATAGTTCTATCGATTATAACTGCATTATATGGGTAATAATGCATGTTATATTGATAATATCGGGAGTAATAAGTATAATTATTATAGTTCTAGCGATAATAATAGTGAAATGCGGCTAATAGTGCATGTTATATTAATAACAATAAAAGTAATAAGTATATTTATTATACTTCTATCGATAATAACTGCATTATATGGGTAATAATGTATGTTATGTTGATAATAATATAAGTAGTAAGTATAATTATTACAGTTCTAGCTGTAATAGCTCCATTATATGGGTAACCATGCATGTTATATTGATAATATCGGGAGTAATAAGTATAATTACTATAGTTCCATCGATAGTAATAGTAAAATATGGCTAATAGTGCATGTTATATTGATAATAATTAAAGTAATAAGTATATTTATTATAGTTCTATCGATAATAACTGCATAATATGGATAACAATGCATGTTACATTGATGATAACATAAGTAATAAGTATATTTACTATAGTTCTATCGATAATAACTGCATTATATGGGCAATAATGCATGTTATATTGATGATAATAGAAGTAATAAGTATATTTATTATAGTTCTAGCGATAACACATGCATAATATGGGTAACAATGCATGTTATATTGATAATAATATAAGTAATAAGTATAACTATTACAGTTCTAGCGATAATAACTGCATTACATGGGTAATAATGGATGTTATATTGGTAATATCGGGAGTAATAAGTATAATTATTGTAGTTCTAGCTATAATACTAGTAAAATATGGCAAGGGTGCATGTTGTATTGATAATAAGAGAAGTAATAAGTATATGTATTATACTTCTATCGATAATAACTGCATTATATGGGTAATAATGCATGTTAAAATTGATAATAATATAAGTTATAAGTATAATTATTACAGTCCTAGCGATAATAACTGTATAATATGGGTAATAATGCATGTTATATTGATAATATCGGGAGTAATAAGTATAATTACTATAGTTCCATCGATAGTAATAGTAACATATGGCTAATAGTGCATGTTATATTGATAATAATAAAAGTAATAAGTATATTTATTATAGTTCTATGGATAATAACTGCATAATATGGATAATAATGCATGTTATATTGATAATAATATAAGTAATAAGTATAATTATTACAGCTCTAGCGATAATAACTGCATTATGTGGGTAATAATGCATGTTATACTGATAATATCTGGAGTAATAAGTATAATTATTATAGTTCTAGCGATAATAATAGTGAAATATGGCTAATAGTGCATGTTATATTAATAATAATAAAAGTAATAAGTATATTTATTATACTTCTATCGATAATAACTGCATTATATGGGTAATAATGCATGTTAAAATTGATAATAATATAAGCAATAAGTATAATTATTACAGTTCTAGCGATAATAACAGCATAATATGGGTAATAATGCATGTTATATTGATGATCACAAAAGTAATAAGTATATTTGTTACAGTTCTATCGATAATAACTGCATAATATGGGTAATAATGCATGTTATATTGATAATAATAAAAGCAACAAGTATATTTATTATACTTCTATCGATAATAACTGCATAATATGGGTAATAATGCATGTTATATTGCTAATAATATAAGTAATAAGTATATTTATTATAGTTCTATCGATTATAACTGCACAATATGGGTAATAATGCATGTTATATTGATAATAATATAAGTAACAAGTATAATTATTACAGCTCTAGCGATAATAACTGCATAATATGGGTAATAATGCATGTTATATTGATAATAATATAAGTAATAAGTACAATTATTACAGCTCTAGCGATAATAACTGCATTATATGGGTAGCAATGCATGTTATATTGATAATATCGGGAGTAATAAGTATAATTATTACAGTTCTAGCGATAATAATAGTGAAATACGGCTAATAGTGCATGTTATATTAATAATAATAAAAGTAATAAGTATATTTATTATAGTTCTATCGATAATAACTGCATAATATGGATAATAATGCATGTTACATTGATGATAATATAAGTAATAAGTATATTTACTATAGTTCTATCGATAATAACTGCATAATGTTGGTACTAATGCATGTTATATTGATGATAATAGAAGTAATAAGTATATTTATTATAGTTCTATCGATAATAACTGCATAATATGGGTAATAATTCATGTTATATTGATGATCACAAAAGTAATAAGTATATTTGTTACAGTTCTAGCGATAATAACTGCATAATATGGGTAATAATGCACGTTATATTGCTAATAATATAAGTAATAAGTATAATTATTGCAGCTCTAGCGATAATAACTGCATTATATGGGTAAGAATGCATGTTATATTGATAATATCGGGAGTAATAAGTATAATTATTATAGTTCTAGCAATAGTAATAGTAAAATATGGCTAATAGTGCATGTTATATTGATAATAATAAAAGTAATAAGTATATTTATTATAGTTCTATCGATAATAACTGCATAATATGGGTAATAATGCATGTTATATTGATAATAATATAAGTAATAAGTATAATTATTACAGTTCTAGCGATAATAACAGCATAATATGGGTAATAATGCATGTTATATTGATGATCACAAAAGTAATAAGTATATTTCTTACAGTTCTATCGATAATAACTGCATAATATGGGTAATAATGCATGTTATATTGATAATAATATAAGTAATAAGTATAATTATTACAGCTCTAGCGATAATAACTGCATTATATGGGTAATAATGCATGTTATATTGATAATATCGGGAGTAATAAGTATAATTATTATAGTTCTAGCGACAATAATAGTGAAATACGGCTAATGGTGCATGTTATATTAATAATAATAAAAGTAATAAGTATATTTATTATACTTCTATCGATTATAACTGCACAATATGGGTAATAATGCATGTTATATTGGTAATAATATAAGAAATAAGTATAATTATTACAGTCCTAGCGATAATAACTGTATAATATGGGTAATAATGCATGTTATATTGATAATAATAAAAGTAATAAGTATATTTATTATAGTTCTAGCGATAATAACAGCATAATATGGGTAATAATGCATGTTATATTGATGATCACAAAAGTAATAAGTATATTTCTTACAGTTCTATCGATAATAACTGCATAATATGGGTAATAATGCATGTTATATTGATAATAATATAAGTAATAAGTATAATTATTACAGCTCTAGCGATAATAACTGCATTATATGGGTAATAATGCATGTTATACTGATAATATCTGGAGTAATAAGTATAATTATTATAGTTCTAGCGATAATAATAGTGAAATATGGCTAATAGTGCATGTTATATTAATAATAATAAAAATAATAAGTATATTTATTATACTTCTATCGATAATAACTGCATTATATGGGTAATAATGCATGTTATATTGATAATAATAAAAGTAACAAGTATACTTATTATACTTCTATCGATAATATCTGCATAATATGGGTAATAATGCATGTTATATTGCTAATAATATAAGTAATAAGTATATTTATTATAGTTCTATCGATTATAACTGCATTATATGGGTAATAATGCATGTTATATTGATAATATCGGGAGTAATAAGTATAATTATTATAGTTCTAGCGATAATAATAGTGAAATGCGGCTAATAGTGCATGTTATATTAATAACAATAAAAGTAATAAGTATATTTATTATACTTCTATCGATAATAACTGCATTATATGGGTAATAATGTATGTTATGTTGATAATAATATAAGTAGTAAGTATAATTATTACAGTTCTAGCTGTAATAGCTCCATTATATGGGTAACCATGCATGTTATATTGATAATATCGGGAGTAATAAGTATAATTACTATAGTTCCATCGATAGTAATAGTAAAATATGGCTAATAGTGCATGTTATATTGATAATAATAAAAGTAATAAGTATATTTATTATAGTTCTATCGATAATAACTGCATAATATGGATAATAATGCATGTTACATTGATGATAACATAAGTAATAAGTATATTTACTATAGTTCTATCGATAATAACTGCATAATATGGGCAATAATGCATGTTATATTGATGATAATAGAAGTAATAAGTATATTTATTATAGTTCTAGCGATAACACATGCATAATATGGGTAACAATGCATGTTATATTGATAATAATATAAGTAATAAGTATAACTATTACAGTTCTAGCGATAATAACTGCATTACATGGGTAATTATGGATGTGATATTGGTAATATCGGGAGTAATAAGTATAATTATTGTAGTTCTAGCTATAATACTAGTAAAATATGGCAAGGGTGCATGTTGTATTGATAATAAGAGAAGTAATAAGTATATGTATTATACTTCTAGCGATAATAACAGCGTAATATGGGTAATAATGCATGTTATATTGATGATCACAAAAGTAATAAGTATATTTCTTACAGTTCTATCGATAATAACTGCATAATATGGGTAATAATGCATGTTATATTGATAATAATATAAGTAATAAGTATAATTATTACAGCTCTAGCGATAATAACTGCATTATATGGGTAATAATGCATGTTATATTGATAATATCGGGAGTAATAAGTATAATTATTATAGTTCTAGCGACAATAATAGTGAAATACGGCTAATGGTGCATGTTATATTAATAATAATAAAAGTAATAAGTATATTTATTATACTTCTATCGATTATAACTGCACAATATGGGTAATAATGCATGTTATATTGGTAATAATATAAGAAATAAGTATAATTATTACAGTCCTAGCGATAATAACTGTATAATATGGGTAATAATGCATGTTATATTGATAATAATAAAAGTAATAAGTATATTTATTATAGTTCTAGCGATAATAACAGCATAATATGGGTAATAATGCATGTTATATTGATGATCACAAAAGTAATAAGTATATTTCTTACAGTTCTATCGATAATAACTGCATAATATGGGTAATAATGCATGTTATATTGATAATAATATAAGTAATAAGTATAATTATTACAGCTCTAGCGATAATAACTGCATTATATGGGTAATAATGCATGTTATACTGATAATATCTGGAGTAATAAGTATAATTATTATAGTTCTAGCGATAATAATAGTGAAATATGGCTAATAGTGCATGTTATATTAATAATAATAAAAATAATAAGTATATTTATTATACTTCTATCGATAATAACTGCATTATATGGGTAATAATGCATGTTATATTGATAATAATAAAAGTAACAAGTATACTTATTATACTTCTATCGATAATATCTGCATAATATGGGTAATAATGCATGTTATATTGCTAATAATATAAGTAATAAGTATATTTATTATAGTTCTATCGATTATAACTGCATTATATGGGTAATAATGCATGTTATATTGATAATATCGGGAGTAATAAGTATAATTATTATAGTTCTAGCGATAATAATAGTGAAATGCGGCTAATAGTGCATGTTATATTAATAACAATAAAAGTAATAAGTATATTTATTATACTTCTATCGATAATAACTGCATTATATGGGTAATAATGTATGTTATGTTGATAATAATATAAGTAGTAAGTATAATTATTACAGTTCTAGCTGTAATAGCTCCATTATATGGGTAACCATGCATGTTATATTGATAATATCGGGAGTAATAAGTATAATTACTATAGTTCCATCGATAGTAATAGTAAAATATGGCTAATAGTGCATGTTATATTGATAATAATTAAAGTAATAAGTATATTTATTATAGTTCTATCGATAATAACTGCATAATATGGATAACAATGCATGTTACATTGATGATAACATAAGTAATAAGTATATTTACTATAGTTCTATCGATAATAACTGCATTATATGGGCAATAATGCATGTTATATTGATGATAATAGAAGTAATAAGTATATTTATTATAGTTCTAGCGATAACACATGCATAATATGGGTAACAATGCATGTTATATTGATAATAATATAAGTAATAAGTATAACTATTACAGTTCTAGCGATAATAACTGCATTACATGGGTAATAATGGATGTTATATTGGTAATATCGGGAGTAATAAGTATAATTATTGTAGTTCTAGCTATAATACTAGTAAAATATGGCAAGGGTGCATGTTGTATTGATAATAAGAGAAGTAATAAGTATATGTATTATACTTCTATCGATAATAACTGCATTATATGGGTAATAATGCATGTTAAAATTGATAATAATATAAGTTATAAGTATAATTATTACAGTCCTAGCGATAATAACTGTATAATATGGGTAATAATGCATGTTATATTGATAATATCGGGAGTAATAAGTATAATTACTATAGTTCCATCGATAGTAATAGTAAAATATGGCTAATAGTGCATGTTATATTGATAATAATAAAAGTAATAAGTATATTTATTATAGTTCTATGGATAATAACTGCATAATATGGATAATAATGCATGTTATATTGATAATAATATAAGTAATAAGTATAATTATTACAGCTCTAGCGATAATAACTGCATTATGTGGGTAATAATGCATGTTATACTGATAATATCTGGAGTAATAAGTATAATTATTATAGTTCTAGCGATAATAATAGTGAAATATGGCTAATAGTGCATGTTATATTAATAATAATAAAAGTAATAAGTATATTTATTATACTTCTATCGATAATAACTGCATTATATGGGTAATAATGCATGTTAAAATTGATAATAATATAAGCAATAAGTATAATTATTACAGTTCTAGCGATAATAACAGCATAATATGGGTAATAATGCATGTTATATTGATGATCACAAAAGTAATAAGTATATTTGTTACAGTTCTATCAATAATAACTGCATAATATGGGTAATAATGCATGTTATATTGATAATAATAAAAGCAACAAGTATATTTATTATACTTCTATCGATAATAACTGCATAATATGGGTAATAATGCATGTTATATTGCTAATAATATAAGTAATAAGTATATTTATTATAGTTCTATCGATTATAACTGCACAATATGGGTAATAATGCATGTTATATTGATAATAATATAAGTAACAAGTATAATTATTACAGCTCTAGCGATAATAACTGCATAATATGGGTAATAATGCATGTTATATTGATAATAATATAAGTAATAAGTACAATTATTACAGCTCTAGCGATAATAACTGCATTATATGGGTAGCAATGCATGTTATATTGATAATATCGGGAGTAATAAGTATAATTATTACAGTTCTAGCGATAATAATAGTGAAATACGGCTAATAGTGCATGTTATATTAATAATAATAAAAGTAATAAGTATATTTATTATAGTTCTATCGATAATAACTGCATAATATGGATAATAATGCATGTTACATTGATGATAATATAAGTAATAAGTATATTTACTATAGTTCTATCGATAATAACTGCATAATGTTGGTACTAATGCATGTTATATTGATGATAATAGAAGTAATAAGTATATTTATTATAGTTCTATCGATAATAACTGCATAATATGGGTAATAATTCATGTTATATTGATGATCACAAAAGTAATAAGTATATTTGTTACAGTTCTAGCGATAATAACTGCATAATATGGGTAATAATGCACGTTATATTGCTAATAATATAAGTAATAAGTATAATTATTGCAGCTCTAGCGATAATAACTGCATTATATGGGTAAGAATGCATGTTATATTGATAATATCGGGAGTAATAAGTATAATTATTATAGTTCTAGCAATAGTAATAGTAAAATATGGCTAATAGTGCATGTTATATTGATAATAATAAAAGTAATAAGTATATTTATTATAGTTCTATCGATAATAACTGCATAATATGGGTAATAATGCATGTTATATTGATAATAATATAAGTAATAAGTATAATTATTACAGTTCTAGCGATAATAACAGCATAATATGGGTAATAATGCATGTTATATTGATGATCACAAAAGTAATAAGTATATTTCTTACAGTTCTATCGATAATAACTGCATAATATGGGTAATAATGCATGTTATATTGATAATAATATAAGTAATAAGTATAATTATTACAGCTCTAGCGATAATAACTGCATTATATGGGTAATAATGCATGTTATATTGATAATATCGGGAGTAATAAGTATAATTATTATAGTTCTAGCGACAATAATAGTGAAATACGGCTAATGGTGCATGTTATATTAATAATAATAAAAGTAATAAGTATATTTATTATACTTCTATCGATTATAACTGCACAATATGGGTAATAATGCATGTTATATTGGTAATAATATAAGAAATAAGTATAATTATTACAGTCCTAGCGATAATAACTGTATAATATGGGTAATAATGCATGTTATATTGATAATAATAAAAGTAATAAGTATATTTATTATAGTTCTAGCGATAATAACAGCATAATATGGGTAATAATGCATGTTATATTGATGATCACAAAAGTAATAAGTATATTTCTTACAGTTCTATCGATAATAACTGCATAATATGGGTAATAATGCATGTTATATTGATAATAATATAAGTAATAAGTATAATTATTACAGCTCTAGCGATAATAACTGCATTATATGGGTAATAATGCATGTTATACTGATAATATCTGGAGTAATAAGTATAATTATTATAGTTCTAGCGATAATAATAGTGAAATATGGCTAATAGTGCATGTTATATTAATAATAATAAAAATAATAAGTATATTTATTATACTTCTATCGATAATAACTGCATTATATGGGTAATAATGCATGTTATATTGATAATAATAAAAGTAACAAGTATACTTATTATACTTCTATCGATAATATCTGCATAATATGGGTAATAATGCATGTTATATTGCTAATAATATAAGTAATAAGTATATTTATTATAGTTCTATCGATTATAACTGCATTATATGGGTAATAATGCATGTTATATTGATAATATCGGGAGTAATAAGTATAATTATTATAGTTCTAGCGATAATAATAGTGAAATGCGGCTAATAGTGCATGTTATATTAATAACAATAAAAGTAATAAGTATATTTATTATACTTCTATCGATAATAACTGCATTATATGGGTAATAATGTATGTTATGTTGATAATAATATAAGTAGTAAGTATAATTATTACAGTTCTAGCTGTAATAGCTCCATTATATGGGTAACCATGCATGTTATATTGATAATATCGGGAGTAATAAGTATAATTACTATAGTTCCATCGATAGTAATAGTAAAATATGGCTAATAGTGCATGTTATATTGATAATAATAAAAGTAATAAGTATATTTATTATAGTTCTATCGATAATAACTGCATAATATGGATAATAATGCATGTTACATTGATGATAACATAAGTAATAAGTATATTTACTATAGTTCTATCGATAATAACTGCATAATATGGGCAATAATGCATGTTATATTGATGATAATAGAAGTAATAAGTATATTTATTATAGTTCTAGCGATAACACATGCATAATATGGGTAACAATGCATGTTATATTGATAATAATATAAGTAATAAGTATAACTATTACAGTTCTAGCGATAATAACTGCATTACATGGGTAATTATGGATGTGATATTGGTAATATCGGGAGTAATAAGTATAATTATTGTAGTTCTAGCTATAATACTAGTAAAATATGGCAAGGGTGCATGTTGTATTGATAATAAGAGAAGTAATAAGTATATGTATTATACTTCTATCGATAATAACTGCATTATATGGGTAATAATGCATGTTAAAATTGATAATAATATAAGTAATAAGTATAATTATTACAGTTCTAGCGATAATAACAGCATAATATGGGTAATAATGCATGTTATATTGATGATCACAAAAGTAATAAGTATATTTCTTACAGTTCTATCGATAATAACTGCATAATATGGGTAATAATGCATGTTATATTGATAATAATATAAGTAATAAGTATAATTATTACAGCTCTAGCGATAATAACTGCATTATATGGGTAATAATGCATGTTATATTGATAATATCGGGAGTAATAAGTATAATTATTATAGTTCTAGCGATAATAATAGTGAAATACGGCTAATGGTGCATGTTATATTAATAATAATAAAAGTAATAAGTATATTTATTATAGTTCTAGCGATAATAACAGCATAATATGGGTAATAATGCATGTTATATTGATGATCACAAAAGTAATAAGTATATTTCTTACAGTTCTATCGATAATAACTGCATAATATGGGTAATAATGCATGTTATATTGATAATAATATAAGTAATAAGTATAATTATTACAGCTCTAGCGATAATAACTGCATTATATGGGTAATAATGCATGTTATACTGATAATATCTGGAGTAATAAGTATAATTATTATAGTTCTAGCGATAATAATAGTGAAATATGGCTAATAGTGCATGTTATATTAATAATAATAAAAATAATAAGTATATTTATTATACTTCTATCGATAATAACTGCATTATATGGGTAATAATGCATGTTATATTGATAATAATAAAAGTAACAAGTATACTTATTATACTTCTATCGATAATATCTGCATAATATGGGTAATAATGCATGTTATATTGCTAATAATATAAGTAATAAGTATATTTATTATAGTTCTATCGATTATAACTGCATTATATGGGTAATAATGCATGTTATATTGATAATATCGGGAGTAATAAGTATAATTATTATAGTTCTAGCGATAATAATAGTGAAATGCGGCTAATAGTGCATGTTATATTAATAACAATAAAAGTAATAAGTATATTTATTATACTTCTATCGATAATAACTGCATTATATGGGTAATAATGTATGTTATGTTGATAATAATATAAGTAGTAAGTATAATTATTACAGTTCTAGCTGTAATAGCTCCATTATATGGGTAACCATGCATGTTATATTGATAATATCGGGAGTAATAAGTATAATTACTATAGTTCCATCGATAGTAATAGTAAAATATGGCTAATAGTGCATGTTATATTGATAATAATAAAAGTAATAAGTATATTTATTATAGTTCTATCGATAATAACTGCATAATATGGATAATAATGCATGTTACATTGATGATAACATAAGTAATAAGTATATTTACTATAGTTCTATCGATAATAACTGCATAATATGGGCAATAATGCATGTTATATTGATGATAATAGAAGTAATAAGTATATTTATTATAGTTCTAGCGATAACACATGCATAATATGGGTAACAATGCATGTTATATTGATAATAATATAAGTAATAAGTATAACTATTACAGTTCTAGCGATAATAACTGCATTACATGGGTAATTATGGATGTGATATTGGTAATATCGGGAGTAATAAGTATAATTATTGTAGTTCTAGCTATAATACTAGTAAAATATGGCAAGGGTGCATGTTGTATTGATAATAAGAGAAGTAATAAGTATATGTATTATACTTCTATCGATAATAACTGCATTATATGGGTAATAATGCATGTTAAAATTGATAATAATATAAGTAATAAGTATAATTATTACAGTTCTAGCGATAATAACAGCATAATATGGGTAATAATGCATGTTATATTGATGATCACAAAAGTAATAAGTATATTTCTTACAGTTCTATCGATAATAACTGCATAATATGGGTAATAATGCATGTTATATTGATAATAATATAAGTAATAAGTATAATTATTACAGCTCTAGCGATAATAACTGCATTATATGGGTAATAATGCATGTTATATTGATAATATCGGGAGTAATAAGTATAATTATTATAGTTCTAGCGATAATAATAGTGAAATACGGCTAATGGTGCATGTTATATTAATAATAATAAAAGTAATAAGTATATTTATTATAGTTCTATCGATAATAACTGCATAATATGGGTAATAATGCATGTTATATTGATAATAATATAAGTAATAAGTACAATTATTACAGCTCTAGCGATAATAACTGCATTATATGGGTAGTAATGCATGTTATATTGATAATATCGGGAGTAATAAGTATAATTATTATAGTTCTAGCTATAGTAATAGTAAAATATGGCTAATAGTGCATGTTATATTGATAATAATAAAAGTAATAAGTATATTTATTATAGTTCTATCGATAATAACTGCATAATATGGGTAATAATGCATGTTATATTGATAATAATATAAGTAATAAGTACAATTATTACAGCTCTAGCGATAATAACTGCATTATATGGGTAGTAATGCATGTTATATTGATAATATCGGGAGTAATAAGTATAATTATTATAGTTCTAGCGATAATAATAGTGAAATGCGGCTAATAGTGCATGTTATATTAATAACAATAAAAGTAATAAGTATATTTATTATACTTCTATCGATAATAACTGCATTATATGGGTAATAATGTATGTTATGTTGATAATAATATAAGTAGTAAGTATAATTATTACAGTTCTAGCTGTAATAGCTCCATTATATGGGTAACCATGCATGTTATATTGATAATATCGGGAGTAATAAGTATAATTACTATAGTTCCATCGATAGTAATAGTAAAATATGGCTAATAGTGCATGTTATATTGATAATAATTAAAGTAATAAGTATATTTATTATAGTTCTATCGATAATAACTGCATAATATGGATAATAATGCATGTTACATTGATGATAACATAAGTAATAAGTATATTTACTATAGTTCTATCGATAATAACTGCATAATATGGGCAATAATGCATGTTATATTGATGATAATAGAAGTAATAGGTATATTTATTATAGTTCTAGCGATAACACATGCATAATATGGGTAACAATGCATGTTATATTGATAATAATATAAGTAATAAGTATAACTATTACAGTTCTAGCGATAATAACTGCATTACATGGGTAATAATGGATGTTATATTGGTAATATCGGGAGTAATAAGTATAATTATTGTAGTTCTAGCTATAATACTAGTAAAATATGGCAAGGGTGCATGTTGTATTGATAATAAGAGAAGTAATAAGTATATGTATTATACTTTTATCGATAATAACTGCATTATATGGGTAATAATGCATGTTAAAATTGATAATAATATAAGTTATAAGTATAATTATTACAGTCCTAGCGATAATAACTGTATAATATGGGTAATAATGCATGTTATATTGATAATATCGGGAGTAATAAGTATAATTACTATAGTTCCATCGATAGTAATAGTAAAATATGGCTAATAGTGCATGTTATATTGATAATAATAAAAGTAATAAGTATATTTATTATAGTTCTATGGGTAATAACTGCATAATATGGATAATAATGCATGTTATATTGATAATAATATAAGTAATAAGTATAATTATTACAGCTCTAGCGATAATAACTGCATTATGTGGGTAATAATGCATGTTATACTGATAATATCTGGAGTAATAAGTATAATTATTATAGTTCTAGCGATAATAATAGTGAAATATGGCTAATAGTGCATGTTATATTAATAATAATAAAAGTAATAAGTATATTTATTATACTTCTATCGATAATAACTGCATTATATGGGTAATAATGCATGTTAAAATTGATAATAATATAAGTAATAAGTATAATTATTACAGTTCTAGCGATAATAACAGCATAATATGGGTAATAATGCATGTTATATTGATGATCACAAAAGTAATAAGTATATTTGTTACAGTTCTATCGATAATAACTGCATAATATGGGTAATAATGCATGTTATATTGATAATAATAAAAGCAACAAGTATATTTATTATACTTCTATCGATAATAACTGCATAATATGGGTAATAATGCATGTTATATTGCTAATAATATAAGTAATAAGTATATTTATTATAGTTCTATCGATTATAACTGCACAATATGGGTAATAATGCATGTTATATTGATAATAATATAAGTAACAAGTATAATTATTACAGCTCTAGCGATAATAACTGCATAATATGGGTAATAATGCATGTTATATTGATAATAATATAAGTAATAAGTACAATTATTACAGCTCTAGCGATAATAACTGCATTATATGGGTAGCAATGCATGTTATATTGATAATATCGGGAGTAATAAGTATAATTATTACAGTTCTAGCGATAATAATAGTGAAATACGGCTAATAGTGCATGTTATATTAATAATAATAAAAGTAATAAGTATATTTATTATAGTTCTATCGATAATAACTGCATAATATGGATAATAATGCATGTTACATTGATGATAATATAAGTAATAAGTATATTTACTATAGTTCTATCGATAATAACTGCATAATGTTGGTACTAATGCATGTTATATTGATGATAATAGAAGTAATAAGTATATTTATTATAGTTCTATCGATAATAACTGCATAATATGGGTAATAATGCATGTTACATTGATGATAATATAAGTAATAAGTATATTTACTATAGTTCTATCGATAATAACTGCATAATGTGGGTAATAATGCACGTTATATTGCTAATAATATAAGTAATAAGTATAATTATTACAGCTCTAGCGATAATAACTGCATTATGTGGGTAATAATGCATGTTATACTGATAATATCTGGAGTAATAAGTATAATTATTATAGTTCTAGCGATAATAATAGTGAAATACGGCTAATGGTGCATGTTATATTAATAATAATAAAAGTAACAAGTATATTTTTTATACTTCTATCGATAATAACTGCATTATATGGGTAATAATGCATGTTATATTGATAATAATAAAAGTAACAAGTATATTTATTATACTTCTATCGATAATATCTGCATAATATGGGTAATAATGCATGTTATATTGCTAATAATATAAGTAATAAGTATATTTATTATAGTTCTATCGATTATAACTGCACAATATGGGTAATAATGCATGTTATATTGGTAATAATATAAGAAATAAGTATAATTATTACAGTCCTAGCGATAATAACTGTATAATATGGGTAATAATGCATGTTATATTGATAATAATAAAAGTAATAAGTATATTTATTATAGTTCTATCGATAATAACTGCATAATATGGGTAATAATTCATGTTATATTGATGATCACAAAAGTAATAAGTATATTTGTTACAGTTCTAGCGATAATAACTGCATAATATGGGTAATAATGCACGTTATATTGCTAATAATATAAGTAATAAGTATAATTATTGCAGCTCTAGCGATAATAACTGCATTATATGGGTAATAATGCATGTTATATTGATAATATCGGGAGTAATAAGTATAATTATTATAGTTCTAGCAATAGTAATAGTAAAATATGGCTAATAGTGCATGTTATATTAATAATAATAAAAGTAATAAGTATATTTATTATAGTTCTATCGATAATAACTGCATAATATGGGTAATAATGCATGTTATATTGATAATAATCTAAGTAATAAGTACAATTATTACAGCTCTAGCGATAATAACTGCATTATATGGGTAGTAATGCATGTTATATTGATAATATCGGGAGTAATAAGTATAATTATTATAGTTCTAGCGATAATAATAGTGAAATACGGCTAATAGTGCATGTTATATTAATAATAATAAAAGTAATAAGTATATTTATTATACTTCTATCGATAATAACTGCATTATATGGGTAATAATGTATGTTATGTTGATAATAATATAAGTAGTAAGTATAATTATTACAGTTCTAGCTGTAATAGCTCCATTATATGGGTAACCATGCATGTTATATTGATAATATCGGGAGTAATAAGTATAATTACTATAGTTCCATTGATAGTAATAGTAAAATATGGCTAATAGTGCATGTTATATTCATAATAATAAAAGTAATAAGTATATTTATTATAGTTCTATCGATAATAACTGCATAATATGGATAATAATGCATGTTACATTGATGATAACATAAGTAATAAGTATATTTACTATAGTTCTATCGATAATAACTGCATAATATGGGCAATAATGCATGTTATATTGATGATAATAGAAGTAATAGGTATATTTATTATAGTTCTAGCGATAACACATGCATAATATGGGTAACAATGCATGTTATATTGATAATAATATAAGTAATAAGTATAACTATTACAGTTCTAGCGATAATAACTGCATTACATGGGTAATAATGGATGTTATATTGGTAATATCGGGAGTAATAAGTATAATTATTGTAGTTCTAGCTATAATACTAGTAAAATATGGCAAGGGTGCATGTTGTATTGATAATAAGAGAAGTAATAAGTATATGTATTATACTTTTATCGATAATAACTGCATTATATGGGTAATAATGCATGTTAAAATTGATAATAATATAAGTTATAAGTATAATTATTACAGTCCTAGCGATAATAACTGTATAATATGGGTAATAATGCATGTTATATTGATAATATCGGGAGTAATAAGTATAATTACTATAGTTCCATCGATAGTAATAGTAAAATATGGCTAATAGTGCATGTTATATTGATAATAATAAAAGTAATAAGTATATTTATTATAGTTCTATGGGTAATAACTGCATAATATGGATAATAATGCATGTTATATTGATAATAATATAAGTAATAAGTATAATTATTACAGCTCTAGCGATAATAACTGCATTATGTGGGTAATAATGCATGTTATACTGATAATATCTGGAGTAATAAGTATAATTATTATAGTTCTAGCGATAATAATAGTGAAATATGGCTAATAGTGCATGTTATATTAATAATAATAAAAGTAATAAGTATATTTATTATACTTCTATCGATAATAACTGCATTATATGGGTAATAATGCATGTTAAAATTGATAATAATATAAGTAATAAGTATAATTATTACAGTTCTAGCGATAATAACAGCATAATATGGGTAATAATGCATGTTATATTGATGATCACAAAAGTAATAAGTATATTTGTTACAGTTCTATCGATAATAACTGCATAATATGGGTAATAATGCATGTTATATTGATAATAATAAAAGCAACAAGTATATTTATTATACTTCTATCGATAATAACTGCATAATATGGGTAATAATGCATGTTATATTGCTAATAATATAAGTAATAAGTATATTTATTATAGTTCTATCGATTATAACTGCACAATATGGGTAATAATGCATGTTATATTGATAATAATATAAGTAACAAGTATAATTATTACAGCTCTAGCGATAATAACTGCATAATATGGGTAATAATGCATGTTATATTGATAATAATATAAGTAATAAGTACAATTATTACAGCTCTAGCGATAATAACTGCATTATATGGGTAGCAATGCATGTTATATTGATAATATCGGGAGTAATAAGTATAATTATTACAGTTCTAGCGATAATAATAGTGAAATACGGCTAATAGTGCATGTTATATTAATAATAATAAAAGTAATAAGTATATTTATTATAGTTCTATCGATAATAACTGCATAATATGGATAATAATGCATGTTACATTGATGATAATATAAGTAATAAGTATATTTACTATAGTTCTATCGATAATAACTGCATAATGTTGGTACTAATGCATGTTATATTGATGATAATAGAAGTAATAAGTATATTTATTATAGTTCTATCGATAATAACTGCATAATATGGGTAATAATGCATGTTACATTGATGATAATATAAGTAATAAGTATATTTACTATAGTTCTATCGATAATAACTGCATAATGTGGGTAATAATGCACGTTATATTGCTAATAATATAAGTAATAAGTATAATTATTACAGCTCTAGCGATAATAACTGCATTATGTGGGTAATAATGCATGTTATACTGATAATATCTGGAGTAATAAGTATAATTATTATAGTTCTAGCGATAATAATAGTGAAATACGGCTAATGGTGCATGTTATATTAATAATAATAAAAGTAACAAGTATATTTTTTATACTTCTATCGATAATAACTGCATTATATGGGTAATAATGCATGTTATATTGATAATAATAAAAGTAACAAGTATATTTACTATACTTCTATCGATAATATCTGCATAATATGGGTAATAATGCATGTTATATTGCTAATAATATAAGTAATAAGTATATTTATTATAGTTCTATCGATTATAACTGCACAATATGGGTAATAATGCATGTTATATTGGTAATAATATAAGAAATAAGTATAATTATTACAGTCCTAGCGATAATAACTGTATAATATGGGTAATAATGCATGTTATATTGATAATAATAAAAGTAATAAGTATATTTATTATAGTTCTA
Source organism: Megachile leachella (assembly GCA_963576845.1). Taxonomy (NCBI): domain Eukaryota; kingdom Metazoa; phylum Arthropoda; class Insecta; order Hymenoptera; family Megachilidae; genus Megachile; species Megachile leachella. The sequence continues at coordinate 1,915,829 of CAUYWW010000171.1, forward strand.
TCGATAATAACTGCATAATATGGGTAATAATTCATGTTATATTGATGATCACAAAAGTAATAAGTATATTTGTTACAGTTCTAGCGATAATAACTGCATAATATGGGTAATAATGCACGTTATATTGCTAATAATATAAGTAATAAGTATAATTATTGCAGCTCTAGCGATAATAACTGCATTATATGGGTAATAATGCATGTTATATTGATAATATCGGGAGTAATAAGTATAATTATTATAGTTCTAGCAATAGTAATAGTAAAATATGGCTAATAGTGCATGTTATATTGATGATCACAAAAGTAATAAGTATATTTGTTACAGTTCTAGCGATAATAACTGCATAATATGGGTAATAATGCACGTTATATTGCTAATAATATAAGTAATAAGTATAATTATTGCAGCTCTAGCGATAATAACTGCATTATATGGGTAATAATGCATGTTATATTGATAATATCGGGAGTAATAAGTATAATTATTATAGTTCTAGCAATAGTAATAGTAAAATATGGCTAATAGTGCATGTTATATTAATAATAATAAAAGTAATAAGTATATTTATTATAGTTCTATCGATAATAACTGCATAATATGGGTAATAATGCATGTTATATTGATAATAATCTAAGTAATAAGTACAATTATTACAGCTCTAGCGATAATAACTGCATTATATGGGTAGTAATGCATGTTATATTGATAATATCGGGAGTAATAAGTATAATTATTATAGTTCTAGCGATAATAATAGTGAAATACGGCTAATAGTGCATGTTATATTAATAATAATAAAAGTAATAAGTATATTTATTATACTTCTATCGATAATAACTGCATTATATGGGTAATAATGTATGTTATGTTGATAATAATATAAGTAGTAAGTATAATTATTACAGTTCTAGCTGTAATAGCTCCATTATATGGGTAACCATGCATGTTATATTGATAATATCGGGAGTAATAAGTATAATTACTATAGTTCCATTGATAGTAATAGTAAAATATGGCTAATAGTGCATGTTATATTCATAATAATAAAAGTAATAAGTATATTTATTACAGTTCTAGCGATAATAACAGCATAATATGGGTAATAATGCATGTTATATTGATGATCACAAAAGTAATAAGTATATTTCTTACAGTTCTATCGATAATAACTGCATAATATGGGTAATAATGCATGTTATATTGATAATAATATAAGTAATAAGTATAATTATTACAGCTCTAGCGATAATAACTGCATTATATGGGTAATAATGCATGTTATATTGATAATATCGGGAGTAATAAGTATAATTATTATAGTTCTATCGATAATAACTGCATAATATGGGCAATAATGCATGTTATATTGATGATAATAGAAGTAATAAGTATATTTATTATAGTTCTAGCGATAACACATGCATAATATGGGTAACAATGCATGTTATATTGATAATAATATAAGTAATAAGTATAATTATTACAGTTCTAGCGATAATAACAGCATAATATGGGTAATAATGCATGTTATATTGATGATCACAAAAGTAATAAGTATATTTCTTACAGTTCTATCGATAATAACTGCATAATATGGGTAATAATGCATGTTATATTGATAATAATATAAGTAATAAGTATAATTATTACAGCTCTAGCGATAATAACTGCATTATATGGGTAATAATGCATGTTATATTGATAATATCGGGAGTAATAAGTATAATTATTATAGTTCTAGCGATAATAATAGTGAAATACGGCTAATGGTGCATGTTATATTAATAATAATAAAAGTAATAAGTATATTTATTATACTTCTATCGATTATAACTGCACAATATGGGTAATAATGCATGTTATATTGGTAATAATATAAGAAATAAGTATAATTATTACAGTCCTAGCGATAATAACTGTATAATATGGGTAATAATGCATGTTATATTGATAATAATAAAAGTAATAAGTATATTTATTATAGTTCTATCGATAATAACTGCATAATATGGGTAATAATTCATGTTATATTGATGATCACAAAAGTAATAAGTATATTTGTTACAGTTCTAGCGATAATAACTGCATAATATGGGTAATAATGCACGTTATATTGCTAATAATATAAGTAATAAGTATAATTATTGCAGCTCTAGCGATAATAACTGCATTATATGGGTAATAATGCATGTTATATTGATAATATCGGGAGTAATAAGTATAATTATTATAGTTCTAGCAATAGTAATAGTAAAATATGGCTAATAGTGCATGTTATATTAATAATAATAAAAGTAATAAGTATATTTATTATAGTTCTATCGATAATAACTGCATAATATGGGTAATAATGCATGTTATATTGATAATAATATAAGTAATAAGTACAATTATTACAGCTCTAGCGATAATAACTGCATTATATGGGTAGTAATGCATGTTATATTGATAATATCGGGAGTAATAAGTATAATTATTATAGTTCTCGCGATAATAATAGTGAAATACGGCTAATAGTGGATGTTATATTAATAATAATAAAAGTAATAAGTATATTTATTATACTTCTATCGATAATAACTGCATTATATGGGTAATAATGTATGTTATGTTGATAATAATATAAGTAGTAAGTATAATTATTACAGCTCTAGCGATAACAACTGCATTCTATGGGTAATAATGCATGTTATATTGATAATATCGGGAGTAATAAGTATAATTATTATAGTTCTAGCGATAATAATAGTGAAATACGGCTAATGGTGCATGTTATATTAATAATAATAAAAGTAATAAGTATATTTATTATACTTCTATCGATTATAACTGCACAATATGGGTAATAATGCATGTTATATTGGTAATAATATAAGAAATAAGTATAATTATTACAGTCCTAGAGATAATAACTGTATAATATGGGTAATAATGCATGTTATATTGATAATAATAAAAGTAATAAGTATATTTATTATAGTTCTATCGATAATAACTGCATAATATGGGTAATAATTCATGTTATATTGATGATCACAAAAGTACTAAGTATATTTGTTACAGTTCTAGCGATAATAACTGCATAATATGGGTAATAATGCACGTTATATTGCTAATAATATAAGTAATAAGTATAATTATTGCAGCTCTAGCGATAATAACTGCATTATATGGGTAATAATGCATGTTATATTGATAATATCGGGAGTAATAAGTATAATTATTATAGTTCTAGCAATAGTAATAGTAAAATATGGCTAATAGTGCATGTTATATTGATAATAATAAAAGTAATAAGTATATTTATTATAGTTCTATCGATAATAACTGCATAATATGGGTAATAATGCATGTTATATTGATAATAATATAAGTAATAAGTACAATTATTACAGCTCTAGCGATAATAACTGCATTATATGGGTAGTAATGCATGTTATATTGATAATATCGGGAGTAATAAGTATAATTATTATAGTTCTATCGATAATAATAGTGAAATACGGCTAATAGTGCATGTTATATTAATAATAATAAAAGTAATAAGTATATTTATTATACTTCTATCGATAATAACTGCATTATATGGGTAATAATGTATGTTATGTTGATAATAATATAAGTAGTAAGTATAATTATTACAGTTCTAGCTGTAATAGCTCCATTATATGGGTAACCATGCATGTTATATTGATAATATCGGGAGTAATAAGTATAATTACTATAGTTCCATCGATAGTAATAGTAAAATATGGCTAATAGTGCATGTTATATTGATAATAATAAAAGTTATAAGTATATTTATTATAGTTCTATGGATAATAACTGCATAATATGGATAATAATGCATGTTACATTGATGATAATATAAGTAATAAGTATATTTATTATAGTTCTAGCGATAACACATGCATAATATGGGTAACAATGCATGTTATATTGATAATAATATAAGTAATAAGTATAACTATTACAGTTCTAGCGTTAATAACTGCATTACATGGGTAATAATGGATGTTATATTGGTAATATCGGGAGTAATAAGTATAATTATTATAGTTCTAGCGGTAATACTAGTAAAATATGGCAAGGGTGCATGTTGTATTGATAATAAGAGAAGTAATAAGTATATTTATTATAGTTCTATCGATAATAACTGCATAATATCGATAATAATGCATGTTACATTGATGATAATATAAGTAATAAGTATATTTACTATAGTTCTATCGATAATAACTGCATAATGTTGGTACTAATGCATGTTATATTCATGATAATAGAAGTAATAAGTATATTTATTATAGTTCTAGCGATAATACCTGCATAATATGGGTAATAATGCATGTTATATTGATAATAATATAAGTAATAAGTATAATTATTGCAGCTCTAGCGATAATAACTGCATTATATAGGTAATAATGCATGTTATATTGATAATATCGGGCGTAATAAGTATAATTATTATAGTTCTATCGATAATAACTGCATAATATGGGTAATAATGCATGTTAAAATTGATAATAATATAAGTAATAAGTATAATTATTACAGTTCTAGCGATAATAATAGTGAAATATGGCTAATAGTGCATGTTATATTAATAATAATAAAAGTAATAAGTATATTTATTATACTTCTATCGATAATAACTGCATTATATGGGTAATAATGCATGTTAAAATTGATAATAATATAAGTAATAAGTATAATTATTACAGTTCTAGCGATAATAACAGCATAATATGGGTAATAATGCATGTTATATTGATGATCACAAAAGTAATAAGTATATTTGTTACAGTTCTATCGATAATAACTGCATAATATGGGTAATAATGCATGTTATATTGATAATAATAAAAGCAACAAGTATATTTATTATACTTCTATCGATAATAACTGCATAATATGGGTAATAATGCATGTTATATTGCTAATAATATAAGTAATAAGTATATTTATTATAGTTCTATCGATTATAACTGCTTAATATGGATAATAATGCATGTTATATTGATAATAATATAAGTAATAAGTATAATTATTACAGCTCTAGCGATAATAACTGCATTATATGGGTAGCAATGCATGTTATATTGATAATATCGGGAGTAATAAGTATAATTATTACAGTTCTAGCGATAATAATAGTGAAATACGGCTAATAGTGCATGTTATATTAATAATAATAAAAGTAATAAGTATATTTATCATACTTCTATCGATAATAACTGCATTATATGGGTAATAATGTATGTTATGTTGATAATAATATAAGTAGTAAGTATAATTATTACAGTTCTAGCTGTAATAGCTCCATTATATGGGTAACCATGCATGTTATATTGATAATATCGGGAGTAATAAGTATAATTATTATAGTTCCATCGATAGTAATAGTAAAATATGGCTAATAGTGCATGTTATATTGATAATAATAAAAGTAATAAGTATATTTATTATAGTTCTATCGATAATAACTGCTTAATATGGATAATAATGCATGTTATATTGATAATAATATAAGTAATAAGTATAATTATTACAGCTCTAGCGATAATAACTGCATTATATGGGTAATAATGTATGTTATATTGATAATAATATAAGTAGTAAGTATAATTATTACAGCTCTAGCGATAATAACTGCATTATGTGGGTAATAATGCATGTTATACTGATAATATCTGGAGTAATAAGTATAATTATTATAGTTCTAGCGATAATAATAGTGAAATACGGCTAATGGTGCATGTTATATTAATAATAATAAAAGTAACAAGTATATTTATTATACTTCTATCGATAATAACTGCATTATATGGGTAATAATGTATGTTATGTTGATAATAATATAAGTAGTAAGTATAATTATTACAGTTCTAGCTATAATAGCTCCATTATATGGGTAACCATGCATGTTATATTGATAATATCGGGAGTAATAAGTATAATTATTATAGTTCCATCGATAGTAATAGTAAAATATGGCTAATAGTGCATGTTATATTGATAATAATAAAAGTAATAAGTATATTTATTATAGTTCTATCGATAATAACTGCTTAATATGGATAATAATGCATGTTATATTGATAATAATATAAGTAATAAGTATAATTATTACAGCTCTAGCGATAATAACTGCATTATATGGGTAATAATGTATGTTATATTGATAATAATATAAGTAGTAAGTATAATTATTACAGTTCTAGCTATAATAACTCCATTATATGGGTAACCATGCATGTTATATTGATAATATCGGGAGTAATAAATATAATTACTATAGTTCCATCGATAGTAATAGTAAAATATGGCTAATAGTGCATGTTATATTGATAATAATAAAAGTAATATGTATATTTATTATAGTTCTATCGATAATAACTGCATAATATGGATAATAATGCATGTTACATTGATGATAATATAAGTAATAAGTATATTTACTATAGTTCTATCGATAATAACTGCATAATGTTGGTACTAATGCATGTTATATTGATGATAATAGAAGTAATAAGTATATTTATTATAGTTCTAGCGATAATACCTGCATAATATGGGTAATAATGCATGTTATATTGATAATAAATAAGTAATACGTATAATTATTGCAGCTCTAGCGATAATAACTGCATTATATAGGTAATAATGCATGTTATATTGATAATATCGGGCGTAATAAGTATAATTATTATAGTTCTATCGATAATAACTGCATAATATTGGTAATAATGCATGTTATATTGATAATAATATAAGTAATAAGTATAATTATTACAGCTCTAGCGATAATAACTGCATTATGTGGGTAATAATGCATGTTATACTGATAATATCTGGAGTAATAAGTATAATTATTATAGTTCTAGCGATAATAATAGTGAAATATGGCTAATAGTGCATGTTATATTAATAATAATAAAAGTAATAAGTATATTTATTATACTTCTATCGATAATAACTGCATTATATGGGTAATAATGCATGTTAAAATTGATAATAATATAAGTAATAAGTATAATTATTACAGTTCTAGCGATAATAACAGCATAATATGGGTAATAATGCATGTTATATTGATGATCACAAAAGTAATAAGTATATTTGTTACAGTTCTATCGATAATAACTGCATAATATGGGTAATAATGCATGTTATATTGATAATAATAAAAGCAACAAGTATATTTATTATACTTCTATCGATAATAACTGCATAATATTGGTAATAATGCATGTTATATTAATAATAATAAAAGTAATAAGTATATTTATCATACTTCTATCGATAATAACTGCATTATATGGGTAATAATGTATGTTATGTTGATAATAATATAAGTAGTAAGTATAATTATTACAGTTCTAGCTGTAATAGCTCCATTATATGGGTAACCATGCATGTTATATTGATAATATCGGGAGTAATAAGTATAATTATTATAGTTCCATCGATAGTAATAGTAAAATATGGCTAATAGTGCATGTTATATTGATAATAATAAAAGTAATAAGTATATTTATTATAGTTCTATCGATAATAACTGCTTAATATGGATAATAATGCATGTTATATTGATAATAATATAAGTAATAAGTATAATTATTACAGCTCTAGCGATAATAACTGCATTATATGGGTAATAATGTATGTTATATTGATAATAATATAAGTAGTAAGTATAATTATTACAGCTCTAGCGATAATAACTGCATTATGTGGGTAATAATGCATGTTATACTGATAATATCTGGAGTAATAAGTATAATTATTATAGTTCTAGCGATAATAATAGTGAAATACGGCTAATGGTGCATGTTATATTAATAATAATAAAAGTAACAAGTATATTTATTATACTTCTATCGATAATAACTGCATTATATGGGTAATAATGTATGTTATGTTGATAATAATATAAGTAGTAAGTATAATTATTACAGTTCTAGCTATAATAGCTCCATTATATGGGTAACCATGCATGTTATATTGATAATATCGGGAGTAATAAGTATAATTATTATAGTTCCATCGATAGTAATAGTAAAATATGGCTAATAGTGCATGTTATATTGATAATAATAAAAGTAATAAGTATATTTATTATAGTTCTATCGATAATAACTGCTTAATATGGATAATAATGCATGTTATATTGATAATAATATAAGTAATAAGTATAATTATTACAGCTCTAGCGATAATAACTGCATTATATGGGTAATAATGTATGTTATATTGATAATAATATAAGTAGTAAGTATAATTATTACAGTTCTAGCTATAATAACTCCATTATATGGGTAACCATGCATGTTATATTGATAATATCGGGAGTAATAAATATAATTACTATAGTTCCATCGATAGTAATAGTAAAATATGGCTAATAGTGCATGTTATATTGATAATAATAAAAGTAATATGTATATTTATTATAGTTCTATCGATAATAACTGCATAATATGGATAATAATGCATGTTACATTGATGATAATATAAGTAATAAGTATATTTACTATAGTTCTATCGATAATAACTGCATAATGTTGGTACTAATGCATGTTATATTGATGATAATAGAAGTAATAAGTATATTTATTATAGTTCTAGCGATAATACCTGCATAATATGGGTAATAATGCATGTTATATTGATAATAAATAAGTAATACGTATAATTATTGCAGCTCTAGCGATAATAACTGCATAATATGGGTAATAATGCATGTTATATTGATAATAATATAAGTAATAAGTACAATTATTACAGCTCTAGCGATAATAACTGCATTATATGGGTAGCAATGCATGTTATATTGATAATATCGGGAGTAATAAGTATAATTATTACAGTTCTAGCGATAATAATAGTGAAATACGGCTAATAGTGCATGTTATATTAATAATAATAAAAGTAATAAGTATATTTATCATACTTCTATCGATAATAACTGCATTATATGGGTAATAATGTATGTTATGTTGATAATAATATAAGTAGTAAGTATAATTATTACAGTTCTAGCTGTAATAGCTCCATTATATGGGTAACCATGCATGTTATATTGATAATATCGGGAGTAATAAGTATAATTATTATAGTTCCATCGATAGTAATAGTAAAATATGGCTAATAGTGCATGTTATATTGATAATAATAAAAGTAATAAGTATATTTATTATAGTTCTATCGATAATAACTGCTTAATATGGATAATAATGCATGTTATATTGATAATAATATAAGTAATAAGTATAATTATTACAGCTCTAGCGATAATAACTGCATTATATGGGTAATAATGTATGTTATATTGATAATAATATAAGTAGTAAGTATAATTATTACAGCTCTAGCGATAATAACTGCATTATGTGGGTAATAATGCATGTTATACTGATAATATCTGGAGTAATAAGTATAATTATTATAGTTCTAGCGATAATAATAGTGAAATACGGCTAATGGTGCATGTTATATTAATAATAATAAAAGTAACAAGTATATTTATTATACTTCTATCGATAATAACTGCATTATATGGGTAATAATGTATGTTATGTTGATAATAATATAAGTAGTAAGTATAATTATTACAGTTCTAGCTATAATAGCTCCATTATATGGGTAACCATGCATGTTATATTGATAATATCGGGAGTAATAAGTATAATTATTATAGTTCCATCGATAGTAATAGTAAAATATGGCTAATAGTGCATGTTATATTGATAATAATAAAAGTAATAAGTATATTTATTACAGTTCTATCGATAATAACTGCTTAATATGGATAATAATGCATGTTATATTGATAATAATATAAGTAATAAGTATAATTATTACAGCTCTAGCGATAATAACTGCATTATATGGGTAATAATGTATGTTATATTGATAATAATATAAGTAGTAAGTATAATTATTACAGTTCTAGCTATAATAACTCCATTATATGGGTAACCATGCATGTTATATTGATAATATCGGGAGTAATAAATATAATTACTATAGTTCCATCGATAGTAATAGTAAAATATGGCTAATAGTGCATGTTATATTGATAATAATAAAAGTAATATGTATATTTATTATAGTTCTATCGATAATAACTGCATAATATGGATAATAATGCATGTTACATTGATGATAATATAAGTAATAAGTATATTTACTATAGTTCTATCGATAATAACTGCATAATGTTGGTACTAATGCATGTTATATTGATGATAATAGAAGTAATAAGTATATTTATTATAGTTCTAGCGATAATACCTGCATAATATGGGTAATAATGCATGTTATATTGATAATAAATAAGTAATACGTATAATTATTGCAGCTCTAGCGATAATAACTGCATTATATGGGTAATAATGCATGTTATATTGATAACATCGGGCGTAATAGGTATAGTTATTATCGTTCTATCGATAATAACTGCATAATATGGGTAATAATGCATGTTATATTGATAATAATATAAGTAATAAGTATAATTATTACAGCTCTAGCGATAATAACTGCATTATATGGGTAATAATGCATGTTATATTGATAATATCGGGAGTAATAAGTATAATTATTATAGTTCTAGCGATAATAATAGTGAAATACGGCTAATGGTGCATGTTATATTAATAATAATAAAAGTAATAAGTATATTTATTATACTTCTATCGATAATAACTGCATTATATGGCTAATAATGTATGTTATGTTGATAATAATATAAGTAGTATGTATAATTATTACAGTTCTAGCTGTAGTAGCTCCATTATATGGGTAACCATGCATGTTATATTGATAATATCGGGAGTAATAAGTATAATTATTATAGTTCCATCGATAGTAATAATAAAATATGGCTAATAGTGCACGTTATATTGATAATAATAAAAGTAATAAGTATATTTATTGTAGTTCTATCGATAATAACTGCTTAATATGGATAATAATGCATGTTATATTGATAATAATATAAGTAATAAGTCTAATTATTACAGCTCTAGCGATAATAACTGCATTATATGGGTAATAATGCATGTTATATTGCTAATAATATAAGTAATAAGTACATTTATTATAGTTCTATCGATTATAACTGCACAATATGGGTAATAATGCATGTTATATTGGTAATAATATAAGAAATAAGTATAATTATTACAGTTCTAGCGATAATAACTGTATAATATGGGTAATAATGCATGTTATATTGATAATAATAAAAGTAATAAGTATATTTATTATAGTTCTATCGATAATAACTGCATAATATGGGTAATAATTCATGTTATATTGATGATAATAGAAGTAATAAGTATATTTATTATAGTTCTAGCGATAATACCTGCATAATATGGGTAATAATGCATGTTATATTGATAATAATATAAGTAATAAGTATAATTATTGCAGCTCTAGCGATAATAACTGCATCATATGGGTAATAATGCATGTTATATTGATAATATCGGGCGTAATAAGTATAATTATTATAGTTCTAGCAATAGTAATAGTAAAATATGGCTAATAGTGCATGTTATGTTGATAATAATAAAAGTAATAAGTATATTTATTATAGTTCTACCGATAATAACTGCATAATATGGGTAATAATGCATGTTATATTGATAATAATATAAGTAATAAGTATAATTATTACAGCTCTAGCGATAGTAACTGCATTATATGGGTAATAATGCATGTTATATTGATAATATCGGGAGTAATAAGTATAATTATTATAGTTCCATCGATAGTAATAGTAAAATATGGCTAAGAGTGCATGTTATATTGATAATAATAAAAGTAATAAGTATATTTATTATAGTTCTATCGATAATAACTGCTTAATATGGATAATAATGCATGTTATATTGATAATAATATAAGTAATAAGTATATTTATTATAGTTCTAGCGATAACACATGCATAATATGGGTAACAATGCATGTTATATTGATAATAATATAAGTAATAAGTATAACTATTACAGTTCTAGCGATAATACTAGTAAAATATGGCAACGGTGCATGTTGTATTGATAACAAGAGAAGTAATAAGTATTTGTATTATACTTCTATCGAAAATAACTACATTATATGGGTAATAATGTATGTTATGTTGATAATAATATAAGTAGTAAGTATAATTATTACAGTTCTAGCTGTAGTAGCTCCATTATATGGGTAACCATGCATGTTATATTGATAATATCGGGAGTAATAAGTATAATTATTATAGTTCCATCGATAGTAATAATAAAATATGGCTAATAGTGCACGTTATATTGATAATAATAAAAGTAATAAGTATATTTATTGTAGTTCTATCGATAATAACTGCTTAATATGGATAATAATGCATGTTATATTGATAATAATATAAGTAATAAGTATATTTACTATAGTTCTATCGATAATAACTACATAATGTTGGCACTAATGCATGTTATATTGATGATAATAGAAGTAATAAGTATATTTATTATAGTTCTAGCGATAATACCTGCATAATATGGGTAATAATGCATGTTATATTGATAACAATATAAGTAATACGTATAATTATTGCAGCTCTAGCGATAATAACTGCATAATATGGGTAATAATGCATGTTATATTGCTAATAATATAAGTAATAAGTACATTTATTATAGTTCTATCGATTATAACTGCACAATATGGGTAATAATGCATGTTATATTGGTAATAATATAAGAAATAAGTATAATTATTACAATTCTAGCGATAATAACTGTATAATATGGGTAATAATGCATGTTATATTGATAATAATAAAAGTAATAAGTATATTTATTATAGTTCTATCGATAATAACTGCATAATATGGATAATAATTCATGTTACATTGATGATCACAAAAGTAATAAGTATATTTGTTACAGTTCTAGCGATAATAACTGCATAATATGGGTAATAATGCATGTTATATTGATAATAATAAAAGTAACAAGTATATTTATTATACTTCTATCGATAATAACTGCATAATATGGGTAATAATGCATGTTATATTGATGATAATATAAGTAATAAGTATATTTATTATAGTTCTATCGATTATAACTGCATAATATGGGCAATAATGCATGTTATATTGATGATAATAGAAGTAATAAGTATATTTATTATAGTACTAGCGATAACACATGCATAATATGGGTAACAATGCATGTTATATTGATAATAATATAAGAAGTAAGTATAACTATTACAGTTCTAGCGATAATAACTGCATTACTTGGGTAATAATGGATGTTATATTGGTAATATCGGGAGTAATAAGTATAATTATTATAGTTCTAGCGATAATACTAGTAAAATATGGCAAGGGTGCATGTTGTATTGATAATAAGAGAAGTAATAAGTATATTTATTATACTTCTATCGAAAATAACTACATTATATGGGTAATAATGCATGTTATATTGATAATAATAAAAGTAACAAGTATATTTATTATACTTCTATCGATAATATCTGCATAATATGGGTAATAATGCATGTTATATTGCTAATAATATAAGTAATAAGTATATTTATTATAGTGCTATCGATTATAACTGCACAATATGGGTAATAATGCATGTTATATTGGTAATAATATAAGAAATAAGTACAATTATTACAGTTCTAGCGATAATAACTGTATAATATGATTAATAATGCATGTTATATTGATAATAATAAAAGTAATAAGTATATTTATTATAGTTCTATCGATAATAACTGCATAATATGGGTAATAATTCATGTTATATTGATGATCACAAAAGTAATAAGTATATTTGTTACAGTTCTAGCGAAAATAACTGCATAATATGGGTAATAATGCACGTTATATTGCCAATAATATAAGTAATAAGTATAATTATTGCAGCTCTAGCGATAATAACTGCATTATATGGGTAAGAATGCATGTTATATTGATAATATCTGGAGTAATAAGTATAATTATTATAGTTCTAGCAATAGTAATAGTAAAATATGGCTAATAGTGCATGTTATATTGATAATAATAAAAGTAATAAGTATATTTATTATAGTTCTATCGATAATAACTGCATAATATGGGTAATAATGCATGTTATATTGATAATAATATAAGTAATAAGTATAATTATTACAGCTCTAGCGATAATAACTGCATTATATGGGTAATAATGCATGTTATATTGATAATATCGGGAGTAATAAGTATAATTATTATAGTTCTAGCGATAATAATAGTGAAATACGGCTAATGGTGCATGTTATATTAATAATAATAAAAGTAATAAGTATATTTATTATACTTCTATCGATAATAACTGCATTATATGGGTAATAATGTATGTTATGTTGATAATAATATAAGTAGTAAGTATAATTATTACAGTTCTAGCTGTAGTAGCTCCATTATATGGGTAACCATGCATGTTATATTGATAATATCGGGAGTAATAAGTATAATTATTATAGTTCCATCGATAGTAATAATAAAATATGGCTAATAGTGCACGTTATATTGATAATAATAAAAGTAATAAGTATATTTATTGTAGTTCTATCGATAATAACTGCTTAATATGGATAATAATGCATGTTATATTGATAATAATATAAGTAATAAGTATAATTATTACAGCTCTAGCGATAATAACTGCATTATATGGGTAATAATGCATGTTATATTGCTAATAATATAAGTAATAAGTACATTTATTATAGTTCTATCGATTATAACTGCACAATATGGGTAATAATGCATGTTATATTGGTAATAATATAAGAAATAAGTATAATTATTACAGTTCTAGCGATAATAACTGTATAATATGGGTAATAATGCATGTTATATTGATAATAATAAAAGTAATAAGTATATTTATTATAGTTCTATCGATAATAACTGCATAATATGGGTAATAATTCATGTTATATTGATGATCACAAAAGTAATAAGTATATTTGTTACAGTTCTAGCGATAATAACTGCATAATATGGGTAATAATGCACGTCATATTGCTAATAATATAAGTAATAAGTATAATTATTACAGCTCTAGCGATAATAACTGCATTATGTGGGTAACAATGCATGTTATACTGACAATATCTGGAGTAATAAGTATAATTATTATAGTTCTAGCGATAATAATAGTGAAATATGGCTAATAGTGCATGTTATATTAATAATAATAAAAGTAATAAGTATATTTATTATACTTCTATCGATAATAACTGCATTATATGGGTAATAATACATGTTATATTGATAATAATATAAGTAATAAGTATAATTATTACAGTTCTAGCGATAATAACAGCATAATATGGGTAATAATGCATGTTATATTGATGATCACAAAAGTAATAAGTATATTTGTTACAGTTCTATCGATAATAACTGCATAATATGGGTAATAATGCATGTTATATTGATAATAATAAAAGTAACAAGTATATTTATTATACTTCTATCGATAATAACTGCATAATATGGGTAATAATGCATGTTATATTCATGATAATATAAGTAATAAGTATATTTATTATAGTTCTATCGATTATAACTGCATAATATGGGCAATAATGCATGTTATATTGATGATAATAGAAGTAATAAGTATATTTATTATAGTTCTATCGATAATAACTGCATAATATCGATAATAATGCATGTTACATTGATGATAATATAAGTAATAAGTATATTTACTATAGTTCTATCGATAATAACTGCATAATGTTGGTTCTAATGCATGTTATATTGATGATAATAGAAGTAATAAGTATATTTATTATAGTTCTAGCGATAATACCTGCATAATATGGGTAATAATGCATGTTATATTGATAATAATATAAGTAATAAGTATAATTATTACAGCTCTAGCGATAGTAACTGCATTATATGGGTAACAATGCATGTTATATTCATAATATCGGGAGTAATAAGTATAATTATTATAGTTCCATCGATAGTAATAGTAAAATATGGCTAAGAGTGCATGTTATATTGATAATAATAAAAGTAATAAGTATATTTATTATAGTTCTATCGATAATAACTGCTTAATATGGATAATAATGCATGTTATATTGATAATAATATAAGTAATAAGTATAATTATTACAGCTCTAGCGATAATAACTGCATTATATGGGTAATAATGTATGTTATATTGATAATAATATAAGTAGTAAGTATAATTATTACAGTTCTAGCTGTAATAGCTCCATTATATGGGTAACCATGCATGTTATATTGATAATATCGGGAGTAATAAATATAATTACTATAGTTCCATCGATAGTAATAGTAAAATATGGCTAATAGTGCATGTTATATTGATAATAATAAAAGTAATAAGTATATTTATTATAGTTCTATCGATAATAACTGCATAATATGGATAATAATGCATGTTACATTGATGATAATATAAGTAATAAGTATATTTATTATAGTTCTAGCGATAACACATGCATAGTATGGGTAACAATGCATGTTATATTGATAATAATATAAGTAATAAGTATAACTATTACAGTTCTAGCGATAATACTAGTAAAATATGGCAACGGTGCATGTTGTATTGATAACAAGAGAAGTAATAAGTATATGTATTATACTTCTATCGAAAATAACTACATTATATGGGTAATAATGCATGTTATGTTGATAATAATAAAAGTAATAAGTATATTTATTATAGTTCTATCGATAATAACTGCATAATATCGATAATAATGTATGTTACATTGATGATAATATAAGTAATAAGTATATTTACTATAGTTCTATCGATAATAACTACATAATGTTGGCACTAATGCATGTTATATTGATGATAATAGAAGTAATAAGTATATTTATTATAGTTCTAGCGATAATACCTGCATAATATGGGTAATAATGCATGTTATATTGATAACAATATAAGTAATACGTATAATTATTGCAGCTCTAGCGATAATAACTGCATAATATGGGTAATAATGCATGTTATATTGCTAATAATATAAGTAATAAGTACATTTATTATAGTTCTATCGATTATAACTGCACAATATGGGTAATAATGCATGTTATATTGGTAATAATATAAGAAATAAGTATAATTATTACAGTTCTAGCGATAATAACTGTATAATATGGGTAATAATGCATGTTATATTGATAATAATAAAAGTAATAAGTATATTTATTATAGTTCTATCGATAATAACTGCATAATATGGGTAATAATTCATGTTATATTGATGATCACAAAAGTAATAAGTATATTTGTTACAGTTCTAGCGATAATAACTGCATAATATGGGTAATAATGCACGTCATATTGCTAATAATATAAGTAATAAGTATAATTATTACAGCTCTAGCGATAATAACTGCATTATGTGGGTAACAATGCATGTTATACTGACAATATCTGGAGTAATAAGTATAATTATTATAGTTCTAGCGATAATAATAGTGAAATATGGCTAATAGTGCATGTTATATTAATAATAATAAAAGTAATAAGTATATTTATTATACTTCTATCGATAATAACTGCATTATATGGGTAATAATACATGTTATATTGATAATAATATAAGTAATAAGTATAATTATTACAGTTCTAGCGATAATAACAGCATAATATGGGTAATAATGCATGTTATATTGATGATCACAAAAGTAATAAGTATATTTGTTACAGTTCTATCGATAGTAACTGCATAATATGGGTAATAATGCATGTTATATTGATAATAATAAAAGTAACAAGTATATTTATTATACTTCTATCGATAATAACTGCATAATATGGGTAATAATGCATGTTATATTGATGATAATATAAGTAATAAGTATATTTATTATAGTTCTATCGATTATAACTGCATAATATGGGCAATAATGCATGTTATATTGATGATAATAGAAGTAATAAGTATATTTATTATAGTTCTATCGATAATAACTGCATAATATCGATAATAATGCATGTTACATTGATGATAATATAAGTAATAAGTATATTTACTATAGTTCTATCGATAATAACTGCATAATGTTGGTTCTAATGCATGTTATATTGATGATAATAGAAGTAATAAGTATATTTATTATAGTTCTAGCGATAATACCTGCATAATATGGGTAATAATGCATGTTATATTGATAATAATATAAGTAATAAGTATAATTATTGCAGCTCTAGCGATAATAACTGCATCATATGGGTAATAATGCATGTTATATTGATAATATCGGGCGTAATAAGTATAATTATTATAGTTCTAGCAATAGTAATAGTAAAATATGGCTAATAGTGCATGTTATGTTGATAATAATAAAAGTAATAAGTATATTTATTATAGTTCTATCGATAATAACTGCATAATATGGGTAATAATGCATGTTATATTGATAATAATAAAAGTAATAAGTATATTTATTATAGTTCTATCGATAATAACTGCATAATATGGGTAATAATTCATGTTATATTGATGATCACAAAAGTAATAAGTATATTTGTTACAGTTCTAGCGATAATAACAGCATAATATGGGTAATAATGCATGTTATATTGCTAATAATATAAGTAATAAGTATAGTTATTGCAGCTCTAGCGATAATAACTGCATTATATGGGTAAGAATGCATGTTATATTGATAATATCGGGAATAATAAGTATAATTATTATAGTTCTAGCAATAGTAATAGTAAAATATGGCTAATAGTGCATGTTATGTTGATAATAATAAAAGTAATAAGTATATTTATTATAGTTCTATCGATAATAACTGCATAATATGGGTAATAATGCATGTTATATTGATAATAATATAAGTAATAAGTATAATTATTACAGCTCTAGCGATAGTAACTGCATTATATGGGTAATAATGCATGTTATATTCATAATATCGGGAGTAATAAGTATAATTATTATAGTTCCATCGATAGTAATAGTAAAATATGGCTAAGAGTGCATGTTATATTGATAATAATAAAAGTAATAAGTATATTTATTATAGTTCTATCGATAATAACTGCTTAATATGGATAATAATGCATGTTATATTGATAATAATATAAGTAATAAGTATAATTATTACAGCTCTAGCGATAATAACTGCATTATATGGGTAATAATGTATGTTATATTGATAATAATATAAGTAGTAAGTATAATTATTACAGTTCTAGCTGTAATAGCTCCATTATATGGGTAACCATGCATGTTATATTGATAATATCGGGAGTAATAAATATAATTACTATAGTTCCATCGATAGTAATAGTAAAATATGGCTAATAGTGCATGTTATATTGATAATAATAAAAGTAATAAGTATATTTATTATAGTTCTATCGATAATAACTGCATAATATGGATAATAATGCATGTTACATTGATGATAATATAAGTAATAAGTATATTTATTATAGTTCTAGCGATAACACATGCATAGTATGGGTAACAATGCATGTTATATTGATAATAATATAAGTAATAAGTATAACTATTACAGTTCTAGCGATAATACTAGTAAAATATGGCAACGGTGCATGTTGTATTGATAACAAGAGAAGTAATAAGTATATGTATTATACTTCTATCGAAAATAACTACATTATATGGGTAATAATGCATGTTATGTTGATAATAATAAAAGTAATAAGTATATTTATTATAGTTCTATCGATAATAACTGCATAATATCGATAATAATGTATGTTACATTGATGATAATATAAGTAATAAGTATATTTACTATAGTTCTATCGATAATAACTACATAATGTTGGCACTAATGCATGTTATATTGATGATAATAGAAGTAATAAGTATATTTATTATAGTTCTAGCGATAATACCTGCATAATATGGGTAATAATGCATGTTATATTGATAACAATATAAGTAATACGTATAATTATTGCAGCTCTAGCGATAATAACTGCATAATATGGGTAATAATGCATGTTATATTGCTAATAATATAAGTAATAAGTACATTTATTATAGTTCTATCGATTATAACTGCACAATATGGGTAATAATGCATGTTATATTGATAATAATAAAAGTAATAAGTATATTTACTATAGTTCTATCGATAATAACTGCATAATGTTGGTACTAATGCATGTTATATTGATGATAATAGAAGTAATAAGTATATTTATTATAGTTCTAGCGATAATAACTGCATAATATGGGTAATAATGCATGTTATATTGATGATCACAAGAGTAATAAGTATATTTGTTACAGTTCTAGCGATAATAACTGTATAATATGATTAATAATGAATGTTATATTGATAATAATAAAAGTAATAAGTATATTTATTATAGTTCTATCGATAATAACTGCATAATACGGGTAATAATTCATGTTATATTGATGATCACAAAAGTAATAAGTATATTTATTATAGTTCTATCGATAATAACTGCATAATATGGGTAATAATGCATGTTACATTGATAATAATATAAGTAATAAGTATAATTATTACAGCTCTAGCGATAATAACTGCATTATATGGGTAAGAATGCATGTTATATTGATAATATCGGGAGTAATAAGTATAATTATTATAGTTCTAGCGATAATAATAGTGAAATACGGCTAATGGTGCATGTTTTATTAATAATAATAAAAGTAATAAGTATATTTATTATACTTCTATCGAAAATAACTACATTATATGGGTAATAATGCATGTTATATTGATATTAATAAAAGTAATAAGTATATTTATTATAGTTCTATCGATAATAACTGCATAATATTGGTACTAATGCATGTTATATTGATGATAATACAAGTAATAAGTATATTTATTATAGTTCTAGCGATAATACCTGCATAATATGGGTAATAATGCATATTATATTGATAATAATATAAGTAATAAGTATAATTATTGCAGCTCTAGCGATAATAACTGCATTATATGGGTAATAATGCATGTTATATTGATAATATCAGGCGTAATAAGTATAATTATTATAGTTCTATCGATAATAACTGCATTATATGGGTAATAATGTATGTTATATTGATAATAATATAAGTAGTAAGTATTATTATTACAGTTCTAGCTATAATAACTCCATTATATGGGTAACCATGCATGTTATATTGATAATATCGGGAGTAATAAATATAATTACTATAGTTCCATCGAGAGTAATAGTAAAATATGGCTAATAGTGCATGTTATATTGATAATAATAAAAGTAATAAGTATATTTATTATAGTTCTATCGATAATAACTGCATAATATGGATAATAATGCATGTTACATTGATGATAATATAAGTAATAAGTATATTTACTATAGTTCTATCGATAATAACTGCATAATGTTGGTACTAATGCATGTTATATTGATGATAATAGAAGTAATAAGTATATTTATTATAGTTCTAGCGATAATAACTGCATAATATGGGTAATAATGCATGTTATATTGATAATAATATAAGTAATAAGTATAATTATTACAGTTCTAGCGATAATAACAGCATAATATGGGTAATAATGCATGTTATATTGATGATCACAAAAGTAATAAGTATATTTGTTACAGTTCTATCGATAATAACTGCATAATATGGGTAATAATGCATGTTATATTGATAATAATAAAAGTAACATGTATATTTATTATACTTCTATCGATAATAACTGCATAATATGGGTAATAATGCATGTTATATTGATAATAATATAAGTAATAAGTATAATTATTGCAGCTCTAGCGATAATAACTGCATTATATGGGTAATAATGCATGTTATATTGATAATATCGGGCGTAATAAGTATAATTATTATAGTTCTATCGATAATAACTGCATAATATGGGTATTAATGCATGTTATATTGATAATAATATAAGTAATAAGTATAATTATTACAGCTCTAGCGATAATAACTGCATTATGTGGGTAATAATGCATGTTATACTGATAATATCTGGAGTAATAAGTATAATTATTATAGTTCTAGCGATAATAATAGTGAAATATGGCTAATAGAGCATGTTATATTAATAATAATAAAAGTAATAAGTATATTTATTATACTTCTATCGATAATAACTGCATTATGTGGATAATAATGCATGTTATATTGATAATAATATAAGTAATAAGTATAATTATTACAGTTCTAGCGATAATAACTCCATTATATGGGTAACCATGCATGTTATATTGATAATATCGGGAGTAATAAGTATAATTATTATAGTTCCATTGATAGTAATAGTAAAATATGGGTAATAATGCATGTTATATTGATAATAATAAAAGTAATATGTATATATATTGTAGTTCTATCGATAATAACTGCTTAATATGGATAATAATGCATGTTATATTGATAATAATATAAGTAATAAGTATAATTATTACAGCTCTAGCGATAATAACTGCATTATATGGGTAATAATGCATGTTATATTGCTAATAATATAGGTAATAAGTACATTTATTATAGTTCTATCGATTATAACTGCACAATATGGGTAATAATGCATGTTATATTGATAATAATAAAAGTAATAAGTATATTTATTATAGTTCTATCGATAATAACTGCATAACATGGGTAATAATGCACGTTATATTGCTAATAATATAAGTAATAAGTGTAATTATTGCAGCTCTAGCGATAATAACTGCATTATAAGGGTAAGAATGCATGTTATATTGATAATATCGGGAGTAATAAGTATAATTATTATAGTTCTAGCAATAGTAATAGTAATATATGGCTAATAGTGCATGTTATATTGATAATAATAAAAGTAATAAGCATATTTATTATAGTTCTATCGATAATAACTGCATAATATGGGTAATAATGCATGTTATATTGATAATAATATAAGTAATAAGTATAATTATTACAGCTCTAGCGATAATAACTGCATTATGTGGGTAATAATGCATGTTATACTGATAATATCTGGAGTAATAAGTATAATTATTATAGTTCTAGCGATAATAATAGTGAAATATGGATAATAGTGCATGTTATATTAATAATAATAAAAGTAGTAAGTATATTTATTATACTTCTATCGATAATAACTGCATTATATGGGTAATAATGCATGTTATATTGATAATAATATAAGTAATAAGTATAATTATTAGAGTTCTAGCGATAATAACAGCATAATATGGGTAATAATGCATGTTATATTGATGATCACAAAAGTAATAAGTATATTTGTTACAGTTCTAGCGATAATAACTGTATAATATGATTAATAATGAATGTTATATTGATAATAATAAAAGTAATAAGTATATTTATTATAGTTCTATCGATAATAACTGCATAATATGGGTAATAATGCATGTTACATTGATAATAATATAAGTAATAAGTATAATTATTACAGCTCTAGCGATAATAACTGCATTATATGGGTAAGAATGCATGTTATATTGATAATATCGGGAGTAATAAGTATAATTATTATAGTTCTATCGATAATAACTGCATTATATGGGTAATAATGTATGTTATATTGATAATAATATAAGTAGTAAGTATTATTATTACAGTTCTAGCTATAATAACTCCATTATATGGGTAACCATGCATGTTATATTGATAATATCGGGAGTAATAAATATAATTACTATAGTTCCATCGAGAGTAATAGTAAAATATGGCTAATAGTGCATGTTATATTGATAATAATAAAAGTAATAAGTATATTTATTATAGTTCTATCGATAATAACTGCATAATATGGATAATAATGCATGTTACATTGATGATAATATAAGTAATAAGTATATTTACTATAGTTCTATCGATAATAACTGCATAATGTTGGTACTAATGCATGTTATATTGATGATAATAGAAGTAATAAGTATATTTATTATAGTTCTAGCGATAATAACTGCATAATATGGGTAATAATGCATGTTATATTGATAATAATATAAGTAATAAGTATAATTATTACAGTTCTAGCGATAATAACAGCATAATATGGGTAATAATGCATGTTATATTGATGATCACAAAAGTAATAAGTATATTTGTTACAGTTCTATCGATAATAACTGCATAATATGGGTAATAATGGATGTTATATTGATAATAATAAAAGTAACATGTATATTTATTATACTTCTATCGATAATAACTGCATAATATGGGTAATAATGCATGTTATATTGATGATAATATAAGTAATAAGTATATTTGTTATAGTTCTTTCGATTATAACTGCATAATATGGGCAATAATGCATGTTATATTGATAATAATAAAAGTAACAAGTATATTTATTATACTTCTATCGATAATAACTGCATAATATGGGTAATAATGCATGTTATATTGATAATATCGGGCGTAATAAGTATAATTATTATAGTTCTATCGATAATAACTGCATAATATGGGTAATAATGCATGTTATATTGATAATAATAAAAGTAACATGTATATTTATTATACTTCTATCGATAATAACTGCATAATATGGGTAATAATGCATGTTATATTGATAATAATATAAGTAATAAGTATAATTATTGCAGCTCTAGCGATAATAACTGCATTATGTGGGTAATAATGCATGTTATACTGATAATATCTGGAGTAATAAGTATAATTATTATAGTTCTAGCGATAATAACTGCATAATATGGGTAATAATGCATGTTATATTGATAATAATATAAGTAATAAGTATAATTATTACAGCTCTAGCGATAATAACTGCATTATGTGGGTAATAATGCATGTTATACTGATAATATCTGGAGTAATAAGTATAATTATTATAGTTCTAGCGATAATAATAGTGAAATATGGCTAATAGAGCATGTTATATTAATAATAATAAAAGTAATAAGTATATTTATTATACTTCTATCGATAATAACTGCATTATGTGGATAATAATGCATGTTATATTGATAATAATATAAGTAATAAGTATAATTATTACAGTTCTAGCGATAATAACTCCATTATATGGGTAACCATGCATGTTATATTGATAATATCGGGAGTAATAAGTATAATTATTATAGTTCCATTGATAGTAATAGTAAAATATGGGTAATAATGCATGTTATATTGATAATAATAAAAGTAATAAGTATATATATTGTAGTTCTATCGATAATAACTGCTTAATATGGATAATAATGCATGTTATATTGATAATAATATAAGTAATAAGTAATATTATTACAGCTCTAGCGATAATAACTGCATTATATGGGTAATAATGCATGTTATATTGCTAATAATATAAGTAATAAGTACATTTATTATAGTTCTATCGATTATAACTGCACAATATGGGTAATAATGCATGTTATATTGATAATAATAAAAGTAATAAGTATATTTATTATAGTTCTATCGATAATAACTGCATAATATGGGTAATAATTCATGTTATATTGATGATCACAAAAGTAATAAGTATATTTGTTACAGTTCTAGCGATAATAACTGCATAATATGGGTAATAATGCACGTTATATTGCTAATAATATAAGTAATAAGTGTAATTATTGCAGCTCTAGCGATAATAACTGCATTATAAGGGTAAGAATGCATGTTATATTGATAATATCGGGAGTAATAAGTATAATTATTATAGTTCTAGCAATAGTAATAGTAATATATGGCTAATAGTGCATGTTATATTGATAATAATAAAAGTAATAAGTATATTTATTATAGTTCTATCGATAATAACTGCATAATATGGGTAATAATGCATGTTATATTGATAATAATATAAGTAATAAGTATAATTATTACAGCTCTAGCGATAATAACTGCATTATGTGGGTAATAATGCATGTTATACTGATAATATCTGGAGTAATAAGTATAATTATTATAGTTCTAGCGATAATAATAGTGAAATATGGATAATAGTGCATGTTATATTAATAATAATAAAAGTAGTAAGTATATTTATTATACTTCTATCGATAATAACTGCATTATATGGGTAATAATGCATGTTATATTGATAATAATATAAGTAATAAGTATAATTATTAGAGTTCTAGCGATAATAACTGCATAATATGGGTAATAATGCATGTTATATTGATGATAATATAAGTAATAAGTATATTTGTTATAGTTCTATCGATTATAACTGCATAATATGGGCAATAATGCATGTTATATTGATGATAATAGAAGTAATAAGTATATTTATTATAGTTCTAGCGATAACACATGCATAATATGGGTAACAATGCATGTTATATTGATAATAACATAAGTAATAAGTATAACTATTACAGTTCTAGCGATAATAACTGCATTACATGGGTAATAATGGATGTTATATTGGTAATATCGGGAGTAATAAGTATAATTATTATAGTGCTAGCGATAATACTAGTAAAATATGGCAAGGGTGCATGTTGTATTGATAATAAGAGAAGTAATAGGTATATTTATTATACTTCTATCGATAATAACTGCATAATATGGGTAATAATGCATGTTATATTGATAATAACATAAGTAATAAGTATAACTATTACAGTACTAGCGATAATAACTGCATTACATGGGTAATAATGGATGTTATATTGGTAATATCGGGAGTAATAAGTATAATTATTATAGTGCTAGCGATAATACTAGTAAAATATGGCAAGGGTGCATGTTGTATTGATAATAAGAGAAGTAATAAGTATATTTATTATACTGCTATCGAAAATAACTACATTATATGGGTAATAATGCATGTTATATTGCTAATAATATAAGTAATAAGTATATTTATTATAGTTCTATCGATAATAACTGCATAATATGGGTAATAATGCATGTTATATTGATAATAATAAAAGTAATGAGTATATTTATTATAGTTCTATCGATAATAACAGCATAATATGGGTAATAATGCATGTTATATTGATAATAATATAAGTAATAAGTATAATTATTACAGCTCTAGCGATAATAACTGCATTATATGGGTAATAATGCATGTTATATTGATAATATCGGGAGTAATAAGTATAATTATTATAGTTCTAGCGATAATAATAGTGAAATACGGCTAATGGTGCATGTTATATTAATAATAATAAAAGTAATAAGTATATTTATTATACTTCTATCGATAATAACTGCATTATATGGGTAATAATGTATGTTATGTTGATAATAATATAAGTAGTAAGTATAATTATTACAGTTCTAGCTGTAATAGCTCCATTATATGGGTAACCATGCATGTTATATTGATAATATCGGGAGTAATAAGTATAATTATTATAGTTCCATCGATAGTAATAGTAAAATATGGCTAATAGTGCATGTTATATTGATAATAATAAAAGTAATAAGTATATCTATTATAGTTCTATCGATAATAACTGCTTAATATGGATAATAGTGCATGTTATATTGATAATAATAAAAGTAATAAGTATATTTATTATAGTTCTATCGATAATAACTGCATAATATGGATAATAATGCATGTTACATTGATGATAATATAAGTAATAAGTATATTTACTATAGTTCTATCGATAATAACTGCATAATATGGGCAATAATGCATGTTATATTGATGATAATAGAAGTAATAAGTATATTTATTATAGTTCTAGCGATAACACATGCATAATATGGGTAACAATGCATGTTATATTGATAATAATATAAGTAATAAGTATAACTATTACAGTTCTAGCGATAATACTAGTAAAATATGGCAACGGTGCATGTTGTATTGATAATAATAAAAGTAATAAGTATATTTATTATAGTTCTATCGATAATAACTGCATAATATGGGTAATAATTCATGTTATATTGATGATCACAAAAGTAATAAGTATATTTGTTACAGTTCTAGCGATAATAACTGCATAATATGGGTAATAATGCACGTTATATTGCTAATAATATAAGTAATAAGTATAATTATTGCAGTTCTAGCTATAATAACTCCATTATATGGGTAACCATGCATGTTATATTGATAATATCGGGAGTAATAAATATAATTACTATAGTTCCATCGATAGTAATAGTAAAATATGGCTAATAGTGCATGCTATATTGATAATAATAAAAGTAATAAGTATATTTATTATAGTTCTATCGATAATAACTGCATAATTTGGATAATAATGCATGTTATATTGATGATAATATAAGGAATAAGTATATTTACTATAGTTCTATCGATAATAACTGCATAATATGGGCAATAATACATGTTATATTGATAATAATATAAGTAATAAGTATAATTATTGCAGCTCTAGCGATAATAACCGCATTATATGGGTAATAATGCATGTTATATTGATAATATCGGGAGTAATAAGTATAATTATTATAGTTCCATCGATAGTAATAGTAAAATATGGCTAATAGTGCATGTTATATTGATAATAATAAAAGCAATAAGTATATTTATTATAGTTCTATCGATAATAACTGTGTAACGTCCCTGGAAGAATTTTTTCATTTAAATATGGCAGTCCTATGTTCTATACGTATACGCGCTAACAATTTAGTTACCGACGGAATTGGACTATTACCGACAGTATATAATATACTATTACCTTATGTATAAATTTCGACGGTCGGTAACTGATGTTATATACATTTTTGATTTATATTAATTATTTTATGATTTTCATTTAAAATAGATAGTATGCTTCATAAAGACAATCAAATATTTAGTTAGAATAGTTAAAACAAGATTTATGTATTATTTTATAGTTATTCTAATAAATGTATAATTCTATATGGAAAATTCCGCGATGCTATGTGCCTACGTGCCGCGATGCTCACCCCGAATTTCCTGGTATTCTCGCGCAATCTTAGAGAAAGATAGGAATACATTTTTAACCGACTTCGAAAAAGGAGGAGGTTACTCAATTCGACCTGTATATTTTTTTTTTTTTTTTTTTTTTTTTTTTTTTTTTTTCTATGTATGTTCGCCGATTACTCCTAACTGGGAGGACCAATCGGAACGAAACCTTTTGCATCCGGTAGGGTCTGACTCCCTATTGGTACCATTCTTAAAAAATTTTTCATTTTTTACTTGCAAAGTATTTTTTTTTTAAAAAAACCGGCAACTTTTGAAAAAAATTTTCTCCGATTTCGATGCGCTTTTAATATGTTATCACGGACATGATTCTGAACAATTTTGTCATATAAAAATATCAGAAAAAACTTTAGTTTTTGAGATATCAGCGAAAATTGTTGTTAATTTTTTAAATCAACTTTTTGTATGTATGTTCGCCGATTACTCCTAACTGGGATGACCAATCGGAACGAAACCTCTTGCATCTCGTAGGGTCTGCCTCCCCATTGGTACCATTCTTAAAAAATTTTTCATTTTTTAACCGACTTCGAAAAAGGAGGAGGTTACTCAATTCGACCTGTATATATATATTTTTTCTATGTATGTTCGCCGATTACTCCTAACTGGGTGGACCAATCGGAACGAAACCTTTTGCATCCGGTAGGGTCTGACTCCCTATTGGTACCATTCTTAAAAAATTTTTCATTTTTTACTTGCAAAGTATTTTTTTTTTAAAAAAACCGGCAACTTTTGAAAAAAATTTTCTCCGATTTCAATGCGCTTTTAATATGTTATCATGGACATGATTCTGAACAACTCTGTCATATAAAAATTTCAGAAAAAACTTTAGTTTTTGAGATATCAGCGAAAATTGTTGTTAATTTTTTAAATCAACTTTTTCCATGTATGTTCGCCGATTACTCCTAACTGGATGGACCAATCGGAACGAAACCTTTTGCATCCGGTAGGGTCTGACTCCCCATTGGTACCATTCTTAAAAAATTTTTCATTTTTTAATTGCAAAGTATTTTTTTTGCAGAAAAACCGGCAACTTTTGAAAAAAATTTTTTCCGATTTGAATGCGCTTTTAATATGTTATCACGGACATGATTCTGAACAACTCTGTCATATAAAAATTTCAGGAAAAACTTTAGTTTTCGAGATATCGGCGAAAATTGTTATTAGCCTTTCAAATTAGTTTTTTTTCTATGTGTGTTCACCGATTACGCCTAGGCGAGTGTTTGAACGATTTTAATATTCTTTTAATATGTTATCTGGGACACGATTCTTAACAACTTCTTTCCGTATCCGCTATTAACGCTAAGCTTTAGTTATCGAGGTATTAGCGAAACACTATTGTTACTAATATATTGAATTCGACGTATGCCTACGTGTCTCTGCTTGTGTATGAGTCAATATGCGGGCGCCGATTTTCTACTGTTTCTGCAAATACGTCTTGTCAGTCGAAAATTAGTATACATGTATAATAACTATTATTACTGCAAAATCCTATTCTTTGCTACTGTTTTGTAAGAAATGCACTGATCGCAATGAAACTTTTCGAACATCGAGGACCTTTTCACGATGATCTCATTTGGAACAGATATTTATGGGACTCGTTAATTGTTAATAACTATTGTTATTGCAAAAGATCTACTCTTACTCTGAAAGAAATATGGCGACTGTGATTTTTCAAAGTTGTTCTTGTAAATAGATTGCGTTACTTTCTTTATCAATTGGCCGCAAATAAAAGAGAAGGAAAAAAACCGATTTGGCTCGTTTCTTTACGTGTCACTCGCTGGTAGCTGATCTGTAGTGTTTGTTTGCAAAAGCAAGCGTCGTAATCTTTCCATTTCTGCGAGTGCTTTCTCGTCATGTGGTTTGACGAGGACTTTGTTTGGCGCTAAATCAGATAACACTAGACCATCTAGACTTTTAACACGACTAAGTGCAACGTAAATTTGACCTTTCGCAAAATTCCTTTTGCCAAGATCAATTACAGCTTTGTTCAGTGTGGTTCCTTGTAATTTGTGCACCGTCACTGCCCAACTTAAAATAAGTGGTAACATTCTGCGCTCGACGTCCCCATAACCTTTTGTCGCTTGAAACGTTGCTGAAACTGGAGATATTGGAATGTAGCCATCATTATCTTTGAACCTATTTCCAACGGATTCGTCGTCAAATTTTATAAGAACTGAATCCGGCAATTCTCCCTGTTCTAGTTGGTCTCTCCTAAGTGCCGGCCATTTAAATTTCTTAACTATTCCCATTGTACCGTTTATCAAACCATCAGAAATTGATATATTTCGCCGCAGCATGATTCGCGATCCTTCGGCTAACGTTACTGTATGCAACAGTCCGCCACAGTTATTAACATTTGTAGGAATAACATTTTCTGGTGGCCTTTTTCCATATGTAGCTGGCTCACGGGACTCGTCTACTGCATCAATGATGTACATTCGATGTGATTTTGCTAATTTATCGGTCATTTTTGCATTATATTCATCGACTAATTTTATGGTTGGAAAAATTCTTACCGCTTCTCCATCCTCAAACTCTCCAGTTAAGGGAACTCTTCTTCGTTCGCATAGTATTTGTAGTTGAGAGGTTGTCACTTCCCCAAACCGTAGGTTATTCAATAAGTCGATAAACTCAACGTCATCCCTTTGTCGCATATTAATGGTGAGTTCGCAGAATGAAAATTGGTGCCATAAGTTAATTTCTGCGCTACACCAATGTGGCTGTATAAAACACCAGTGTCCTTTTACCGGAGGCAACTGCATGATATCGCCAAAAAGAAGTACATTTACGCCACCAAACAGTTTATCATTCATTTTGAATTCTTGCAATCTTAAATGAATTATTCGCAAATTCTCGTAAGATACCATTGATATCTCGTCAATAATCAACCACCTTATGTATCGCCACTTTCGTCTCTCCTGTTCGAGTCTTTGTCCAGTCAGTCGCCGATAGGTCATTGCAGTACCTTTTTCAATAGGCAACGAGAACAAGGAGTGCAGAGTTTTTCCGAATATTTGGCGGGCAGCGACGCCAGTCAAAGAAGCTACTTCTATGAACGATGGTTTTATCATCATATCAACTGTGGGATTATAGCAGCGTTTAATATGTTCAACAAGTAATTTTAAAATAAAGGACTTGCCACTACCAGCTCCTCCCGTAATAAAGAGTAACATTTGTTCCGTATCTTCATCATCATTCTTTTTAATATCTTTCTCAATTACTGAGGAAACTGATTTCAATAAATCTTTCTGTTGAACGTTAAGACTTCGAATACTATTAAGGAACACGTCTTCTGGCATTGCAAGTGTTTCTTGCTGTTGATCCTCATACAAATCTACTTGATCGCAATATACTGTTTCGTCGGCATGAATGCTGACTGGTTCTCTTAACTGTTCATTATTAGTTTCCCCTTCGCGTACAACGTTTAAAGCAACGGCCTGGGCCAGTGCCGCTTCAATAATTTGTTCTACGTGAGTAAATTGTTCAACGGTTGCGTTTCCTAACATAGGTTTCAATTCGTGTTGGCGTCGAAGAAAACATTGTTCGGAAGACTCGTTTTCGGACTTAAGTGCACTTTCATCACGAAATGGAATGTGACACACTATCAAGTTATAGAAATATCCTTCTCTATCGCCGTTCAAGGTATAATATCGGTGGCGGAGTACAGCTGGTTTATTTCTTATTCGCATTCGAGTATTGTCCTTCAATTTTATAAACCTCGATCTCGATGTCTCTTCATCGTCATTTCTAAGTTCTGCGTCTCCATCCTCTTCTGTCCACATTGCACTTGAAACTGTTTCATATCGGACAGCAAATTCAGCTAAGCTCAAATTCTCTAGACTGTCCGGTCTCTTTGCGTAACGATCGAATATGTTATTGAAAAATGATGTTTCATATCCTTCGAAGCGCAAAATTCTGTATCTCTGCTCAGGCCGACAGCTGTTTATAAATACAGCTTTTCGTGAGCTCATTTTAAGAGGCAGATGGCATAATCGATAAGCACATTCTGCAGCACTGACCATTCGTTGGGATAGAATTGCCATAGATACCGAAAATAATTGATTCCAGACGCTACCGCCGCGGCGTTTTGCACGGGAAATGGCTTCTTTAATAACGTCTCCTGTATCCTGCGGCTCGCATTTACTTGCGTATTTAGCAATATAATATGCAACTGCTGTAACATTTCCGCATGGTTGAATATCCATGTTTGCTTCCCAAAGCTTTAAAAGAGTTGGATTGTAATTATTTACCATAACTTCATTTACGGTTCTCTTAAGTACACAGAAACGTCCATTGTTGGCAAGTGTGTCATCTGGACCCAAGCACATCGTTGTTTCACTGATCGGTCTAGGGAATCCGAAACGACAACAACGATTATTGCGATCTTTGTAACATGTATCGGAATGTTTATGAATTTGGACTCTTTGTACTATGTCGCTCATATCTTGGTCTTCTGCTTCCAATGAACAAGATACAACTTTCTCAATAACGTTGCGGCCTTCGTTGGTAAGGAAATCGGGTACATTTTCACACCAAATCAGCATGTGTAAATGTGGACTTCCCCTATTCTGAAATTCAATTCTATACCAAAAATCGATAACAGCGCTATCTAAGCAACGAGAGTTTTTTAAATGCTGCATCAACGCGTTTACTCGTACCGTAAATTGTCTTGCTATAACTACTGGATATTTCTGAACCAACTGTAGTCGATCCGCAAAAGTTAGGTTTTCAAATTCGCTAATGGGACGACCATCGGATAACAGTAACGCTTTCAACATATCTGGCCAGTTTAGATCATTGCAAGAGAAGGTAGCAAACCATGTGGGCGGTCCAAGACTTCGAACCATGGCGATCAACTCCGAACAGCAACGTTTCCAGTATGATACCGATCCTCTTATATTTCTCATCGTGAGGTGGATATTGTCTACTAATCGCTCTGGAGTATGTTCTTCTTGGCGCATTCTACATGATACTGAAACGCTAGCTTTTGCGCGGTAATATTCAACAACAGATAACGCGAAGAACAAATAATCTGTTCGTTGAAATCGTTTGTCATTGCTTAGAATACGTGCTTGGAAGTAATCCAGTGGTGTTATTGAGATATCTCGGTGTTCTCCGAAACCATTTTTTCCATCTGGAAAAAGAAAGAACCAACACAGTTCTTCCATTCTTCTTTCCCTCTCTAGGTTCAAAGGAGGCGCAGTTTTTCTGTGTATATTCGCCAATCTTACCGGGTCATTTTCTGTGTTCTTATTATTACCGATAGAGACGATATTATCGATATTGGGAATATCGACATCAATCGAACGTAACATACTTGTCGCGAAAACAACTTGTGTTTCGCTGGACTCTGTATGAATAGTTGCAACATGTGATTGCTGTATCTTTTCTACTTGTGGGGATCTATTCCTTTCAGGCACAATTGCTAGAGGTGTTAATGAGTAGATATTTAGCACATTGCTATTGCCTCCTTTAGTATATAAATTACGACGCAGGATTATGTGCAAATCATCAATATTCGTAAATTTCATACAGCATGAAAGGCCTCGTAACGGTGCTTTATATCCTTTCGGACCTCTTGCGTGGGAATCAAACAACCAATAGCAAGGACTTTCCGACCGATTGCTGAGTGATACAGCGACTGATATAAAATTCGCGGTAAGAATTCCGTATGTATACTGTTGGAAAAACATAATCAAACCGTTCTTTAAATTTGGGAATCCTTCATCACCGTTATCAATGTCAATATGTCCGTTTACAGCCATTTCATAGCCAATGTCAATGCCAACTCTGGTATTGTTGAACGATAAGTGTGGCAATAATTCTGTTACGGCTAAGTAGTCTACATTGACTTCTCCGGGGTCAGGGTTATTTCGTGCTTCAATGCAATCACGGTAATATTTATCTCCTACTAAAAGTACATAATCAACATCACTAGTACACCACGTATTAGGATCGAGCAAAGTAAACGCAACACAAGCAACTGCAGCTATGCCTGTG
This sequence comes from Megachile leachella, assembly GCA_963576845.1. Taxonomy (NCBI): domain Eukaryota; kingdom Metazoa; phylum Arthropoda; class Insecta; order Hymenoptera; family Megachilidae; genus Megachile; species Megachile leachella. The sequence continues at coordinate 1,950,780 of CAUYWW010000171.1, forward strand.
CATTGCTTACCGCGAGATTCGACACTGAAGCGATCGCTAGCTTGATGGCACGTGCCTCGTAAAATAGCTACATTATGGCCTACATACACAAATTTACTGTTTGATTCAGTATTTTCTTGTGCAACTTCAATTTCTTTTGTTACAACAGGAAGCTCTTCAGTGACATGAGCTACTTCCGAAATGTTATTGACAATAGTTGAAAAACATGGTCGCATATTTTTGTACAAAGCATTATCTGTGTTGATATTATTACCGGTAGAGACAATATTATCGATATTGGGGATATTGTCATCAATCGAGCGTAACATACTTGTTGCGGAAACAACTTGTGTGCCGCTGGTCTCTGTATGAGCAGTCGCAACAGGTGATTGTTGTATCGTTTCTACTTGTGGGGACCTATTCCTTTCAGGCACAATTGCTAGAGGTGTTAATGAGTAGATATTTAGCACATTGCTATTGCCTCCTTTAGTATATAAATTACGACGCAGGATTATGTGCAAATCATCAATATTCGTAAATTTCATACAGCATGAAAGGCCTCGTAACGGTGCTTTATATCCTTTCGGACCTCTTGCGTGGGAATCAAACAACCAATAGCAGGGACTTTCCGACCGATTGCTGAGTGATACAGCGACTGATATAAAATTCGCGGTAAGAATTCCGTATGTATACTGTCGGAAAAACATAATTAAACCGTTCTTTAAATTTGGGAATCCTTCATCACCGTTATCAATGTCAATATGTCCGTTTACAGCCATTTCATAGCTAATGTCAATGCCGACTCTGGTATTGTTGAACGATAAGTGTGGCAATAATTCTGTTACGGCTAAGTAGTCTACATTGACTTCTCCGGGGTCAGGGTTATTTCGTGCTTCAATGCAATCACGGTAATATTTATCTCCTACTAAAAGTACATAATCAACATCATTAGTACACCACGTATTAGGATCGAGCAAAGTAAACGCAACACAAGCAACTGCAGCTATGCCTGTGCATTGCTTACCGCGAGATTCGACACTGAAGCGATCGCTAGCTTGATGGCACGTGCCTCGTAAAATAGCTACATTATGGCCTACATACACAAATTTACTGTTTGATTCAGTATTTTCTTGTGCAACTTCAATTTCTTTTGTTACAGCAGGAAGCTCTTCAGTGACATGAGCTATTTCCGAAATGTTATTGACAATAGTAGAAAAACATGGTCGCACATCTTTGTACAAAGCATTATTTTGTAGCAGCCATTCTAAAGCTCTCCGAAGTTTACCGACGTCTATTTCAAATTGTCGCTGTCGTTCCAAATTTTCTAGGCTTTCTACGACAATCATTATACCGGTCTGGTTTAACTTAAGCGGAAGTTGTTCGGCAACTTCGAATACATCACGGGCAAAGAGGACTACCTGACCTTTGCACCAATTCTGACTGAAGCGATTTTGAATTTTCATGATTTTAAGGAACGGGACTATTCTGGACAACATGTGTTTTTCGATTTCCGATAAATCTGATATCTCCTGAGGTATGTGCATTACTTCCATTTTATTCCAGAATGCCTGCGATGGAACTTTGTGTTTTTTAAGATGATGTAGGCAGCGAGAACATGTTGTTATCTTTTCTAATTTCATCAGTTCTGCAGGAATTAGATGAGACAGATGCTGCGTGTGCAAAGCGTGACGTTGCTGCGGATATAATGTTTTACAGCACACCGCACACGGTACATCAGCGAAAATATTAATAGCTGATTGAAACCTGTCTGCCTGCAGAAGAAGTTCTTTTCTTCGGTTTCTAGCACGTTCACGCATATCCTTTAAACGTGTATTTCTTGATTCGGTACGTTCTGTTAGTAATACTTCCCGCGTACGATTTCTTGCGACCATTAGACGTTGTGAACGTTGTTCCGTAGATTCGTTCTTTAATCGCCGGCGGATTAATCCGATCCGACGTGATCGTTCCTGGGCCGATTCGTTTGCTAGTCGCCGGCGGATTAATCCGATCCGACGTGATCGTTTCACGGCCGATTCGTTTGCTAATCGTCGGCGAATTAATCCGATCCGACGTGATCGTTTCTCGGCCGATTCGTTTGCTAATCGCCGGCGGATTACTCCGATCCGACGTGATCGTTGCTCGGCCGATTCGTTTGCTAATCGCCGGCTGATTAATCTCATCCGACGTGATCGTTTCTCGGCTGGTTCGTTTGTTAATCGCCGACGGATTAATCCGATCCGACGTGATCGTTCCAGGGCCGATTCGTTTGTTATTCGCCGGCGGATTAATCCGATCCGATGTGATCGTTCCTCGGCCGATTCGTTTGCTATACGCCGACGGATTAATCCGATCCGACGTGATCGTTCCTCGGCCGATTCGTTTGCAACTCGCCGGCGGATTACTCCGATCCGACGTGATCGTTCCTGGGCCGATTCGTTTGCTATTCGCCGGCGGATTAATCCGATCCGACGTGATCGTTCCTCGGCCGATTCGTTCTTCAAACGGTTAGAAATTCTACTTAGCCGCATTTTTTTTTCACCTGTTGTTTCGCGTGACACTTTCGAACGGGCGTATTTTCGCATTACGGATAATCTCGAACGGTGTTCATTAATAGTTTCTTGACGCCGTATCTGTGCATTTCTTTCACGATTCTCTAACAGACGTAATTGTTTAACTTCGTGCGATTCTTTCGCCCGATTCTTTTTCATTCGGGATGCATTTTTTGACGGTCTGCCCATAGCTGTATATATAAGACTTCTAAATAGTGATTACTTAAAAACACAATTGTCCTGTTTCGTTTGATTCGCTTAAAGCAGAAGTGGCCCGTTTCGCTTGATTCGCTTAAAGCAGAATTGGCGCGTTTCGCTTGATTCGCTTAAAGCAGAATTGGCTCGTTTCGTTTGATTCGCTTAAAGCAGAATTGGCTCGTTTCGCTTGATTCGCTTAAAGCAGAATTGGCCCGTATCGCTTGATTCGCTTAAAGCAGAATTGGCGCGTTTCGCTTGATTCGCTTAAAGCAGAATTGGCTCGTTTCGTTTGATTCGCTTAAAGCAGAATTGGCTCGTTTCGCTTGATTCGCTTAAAGCAGAATTGGCCTGTTTCGCTTGATTCGCTTAAAGCAGAATTGGCCCGTTTCGCTTGATTCGCTTAAAGCAGAATTGGCTCGTTTCGTTTGATTCGCTTAAAGCAGAATTGGCTCGTTTCGTTTGATTCGCTTAAAGCAGAATTGGCTCGTTTCGCTTGATTCGCTTAAAGCAGAATTTTCCTTTTTGTTTCTTATATTTGACGAAACAAAACTTGTTCAGTTTTTTTTCATAAACAGTAATTCTCTGTAGCCTGATTGGGAGCCTTTTTTTTATTTATTATCTTGCTTTAGCTCCTTAGAAAAAAAAAAGAAAAAAAGAACTATTTAAATTTAGCTACTTAAAATGAAAAGAAAAGAAATAAAAGAGGAAAGGAGAAGCTATACTACTAATACCTATTACGCAGTCATCAACTTTACTGATATCGCGTTGAGCTCAGGAAAGCGTGGCGCGGTGCTCGTTACAATTGACTGCTGTTTGCCTTTCCTAAACGTTGGAAGAGGTGCTGATCTAATTGATCGTGTCCCACAATAACACACAGACTTGTAGCCGTAATCTTTTAGTAGACGGAGCAGATACATCTACTGTCCAGAGTACGACAGAATACTAGCGGGACGAAAACGGTGCTAGAGGGACGAAAAGAGTATCTCAGTGGCTAGATCGTAACGTTGCCGCCTATTGTCACACGAACTTTCGGCAATAACACGCTATTTGTCGAGGCACACACATACACTAATCGGTCGCATGACGCGGCGAGTGGGTCAGATATATGTAGAAGAAGCGAGACAGAACGAGCGATACGTCGAGCGGCATTCCATTGTCGTAGTATCTAAAAGTTTTACGCACCGTATAAAAGGAAAAAGATAAAGTTTTTTAACATATGAGCCGTTCAATGCACAAATCGATTAACTCCACAAAACAAAAAGCGAAGAAATCTGATGAAATAATGTGCATAGGTTTTTAAAATTCCATTGGTAATATTAATTCAAATAAAGTGTGCAGAATGCATAAATACAAATGTGGCTATCACTTAAAAGATGTAAAATTATAATAAAAACGATTAGAAAAAATTTATTTCGGAATGGCCTCTGAAATATGTTATTTATTATTCAGTGGCCAAAATAGATATTGTCGTTCAATGGTGTTAATCGTTTATGTTTGGAAAAGTTTGTATAAACATAAAAAGTTAGCATTATACCAAGTGCTTTTACACTTAAATTTAAGATTTTTCAAAAAATGGAGTTAATCGATTTGTGCAGTGAACGGCTCATATATTAGCAATATCTGTTTCTATACCTTTGTGAAACCATACCATTACGGATGAGAGGTGGGAGCTACGCGTGAGTCGAAAAGTGGGAATTAGGTGGTCCTAACGGCCTACCCTCTTTGCCCCCTTCACGTCCCGCTGGTTTTCCCTCGTACTCTGGACAGTACTGAGATGTGCGTAAAATAAATGAATGATTTTTCTCAGGACGAGCGGAGCTTCGGATCAGTAACCGGGAAAAAAGAACACGTGTTACGAAAGAGGGCGAGATAGATATATTTCAAAGAAATACTGCGAGTATAAAAAAACAAATCAGCATCGAGTAAGGAACATTTCCTTTGCATTAATTTTCCTGTTACCTTCGAAAAAATGTTTACCACGATATTACTGATCTTTTTCTGTTTAAATTGATACCAAACCCGATGAAATTCGGAATATATGTATTTGCAAGAACTAATATTGTGGCAGTAACTGAATAAAAAATGTACACGGTACATACGGTTCGAATTATATCGTGTTTTCGCTTATTTTAAGCGAATCACAAATTTGTCGATGAACGTTTCATCACAAAAAAATATAACAATTATCATTTTTTGCATTAGTATTGTTTCGCTGACGTATACTCATTTGTTTATGCTATGTCTTTTTTTTTCAATCGCTGTCTTTACGTTCGATGCGGTCGGCAGACTTTAAAGAATGTAGGAGCTGACGAAGAGTGGAACGGCTTGCTTCAAAGCGTATCTCACTCTTGTAGTGTATTCTACATTTACAGTCTAAACGAAATGACAACGAATCGTGTAAACAAAGTATGGAATCCTGGAATTTGCCCCACCAATCCTCATCCTTCGGAAGTCACATACCGCAGATATTTGTTCAGTTTAAGTTCAGCTGCCTGAGTATAAACTTGTAAGTACTATTTCATTTCATACATATGTTATATATGAAATAATATACATTAATTTAATCTTTAAGGCGAGTGTCCCGTGGTGGCTATTTTGCATGCATAGATCAGTGTCTGTCTTACCCATGCACCTTCCAAAATTCAGCCTCATTCTGTATAGACTGTTTATTACTATTTAAAACGACCAGAGCTGCCTGTAGGGAAGTCCGCGGATGGCCGCTGTACTTGTCAAAACTTCATTTTCGCAATATTCAAGCGTTATAATCGAATTTACGAAAATCGAGTCGTTTCTCTCACACCAATGCGATGTGCGAAGAAGACTAGGCGATTTTCTAAGTTCGACTATAAAGCTTAAAAATTGCGAAAATGAGGTTTGACGAATACAATGGCCATCGGAGGATTTCCCTATATTCATCTCTGGTTGTTTTAAATGGTGATAGATACTCCGTAGAGAATAAAGTTGAATTTACGAAGGTGCATGAGTGAGACAGACCATCTTTGCAAGCAAGATGGCCGTAAGCCGTGAAATATAGTTCAACGATTATCCGATAACACCGCTCATAGTATTTTTCACCTATTTTGACATTTTTGGTCAAGTTACCTAGAGCGTCGGTAAACATACGAAACGGTCGATAAGTGTATATAGTTTTCAGAACTGTGCTCGTGATATATTTCAGCTGTTTTTCTAAATGTAGATATATGCATCTGTGTATACTAATTAAATTACCATGTAAATTACTTCATTCATTTGATAACGAATTAAAAATACCCAAATATTTTCAATTGCATCATGTCCTGTTTATATTTCGTATATTTTATCGCGATCAGCAGTATTGTTGTGAGGGCGGGGTACGAGATAAGAATTTTTGTGCGGTTTAAATCAAAGCGAGGTGCAAATAACGAGTGTTTAGATCGGTTACAATGTCAATGAAGAGTGTTTGGATCGGGTGACAGTTCGTCGTAACAGGAACGCGTGTATTATTGTCGAGTCTCATTTATGATACAATAGTATGGACAAATCTAAAAGAAAACATTCGTATCGTCGCTTCGATCGATTCGAATCTAAACAAAAACAGGACACTCCTCTTAACGGTTGGTGGTTTAGTTGAATATACTTCTGAAATCCGCTCACCCCGGTTGTCTTGAATTATTGAACCACATTTGTGCAGTCACTAAATTTCATTATGATATTCCTATTCACGATATAAAAACAAGAATATTAAGCTTCAAATAAAACTAGGGGATGAGTACTTTTCGGAACTTTATTCACAAATGCAAATAGATTACTCTTTTAATAATACAAATTTTTTTGCAGAAATATGGAAAGCGACCAACAAAATACAAGTAAGTAGAATTAAACTTCTAATGAAAAAATTAATATAATGCATGATTCAAGAAAATGTACGTAAGATATATATTTTCTTTTTCTCTCTTTCAAACGTAGCGTTTGCACAACTGCTGCAGGCGCTGCAGTTACAACAGCAACAACTGCAGCAGCAGATGCAGCAGCAGCAGCAGCAACTGCAGCAGGAGCTGCAGCAGCTGCAGCTGCAGATGCAACAACAGCAGCAACAACAGCAGCAACAACAGCAGCAACAACAGCAGCAACAACAGCAACAGCCGCAGCAACAGCCGCAGCAACAGCAAAAGGAGACGCTGGGTGAGGAGAAGTACCGTGGTAAGCATTATAGATTCTATCACACAAATGATTAACATTATAACTACCGAAGGGGTTAAAATTAATTGTTTAAAGTTTCTTAGTTCTTTAAATTATAAAAACTTGTAAAAATTGTTTTTTTTTCGAACATACGCTGATCCTAGTGTTGAAATAAAGAACTAGGGTATGTGGAACGGTATGTTTATATTTCATCCTTTGTTTTGTTATTTCATTTCCGATTTGAAAGTCATGTACATTGAACGCCGGTAGTTCTAGTGTTAACCAATCTGTGTCGTAAATAATAAAGATTTGATTCTAAAAATGTATAACATATGAAACTGTTCATATTTTACTTTGCAGCGCGAGGAACAGCCGCCGGCACGAGGCGGAAGCCATACCGCGGGCGGAGGCGGGGAGGAGGAGGAGGAGGAAGAAGAGGAGATCGAGGAAGAGGAGGGGGCGGCAGGTGGGGCCGTCGTGGGGTGGGGGGGCCCACCAATGTTTTTAATTTTATTAATTAAAATAAAAAAGAAATAGAAAAACAAATATTCATGTTGTCTTTTACTTAATTATGTCCACGGCATTTATGCAATCAAAAAAAAGCCCGGAAGAACTGTCTCACAGTATCTTATACAATTCTCCCCATTCCACTAAAAAGCGTGAAATAAAATAATTTTCAGAAAAAAAATACACCGACTTCGAAATGCACTAAAAAGTATGAAATAATTCCTATTTCCTAATGAAGTAATTTCTATTTCATTCAATTATACAATTGCGTAACATGTATGTATGAAACCTATTTACTCGTTAGGTAGTATATTAAATATATTTCAACTTTTTCGGAGGCGGCGCAAAATCAAAAATACATCAGTAAACGTTGCTGCCAATAACTAGTTGATTGTGGTATGGCGTATTGCATTGTTAAATTCGTGTGTACTGGTGTACTGAATTTTAGATGATGTAGCAAATGCTCACTTTGCGTTTCTACTAAAGATTTGATTTATTTAGTGTGTTGCTTGGTTCTTACAAAAATTCTGTCTTAAAACTAGCGGGGCTGTCTTTTCATTAACTTTGGTATATGGGCGTATATTCGAAGGTGAGGCTGAAACTAAGGTGGGGTGAAATTGTTGACCAATCGCCTTTCTTTGGAAATGTCGGGGGTTTTCCTTCCCTTTCCTCGGGGTACGTGTTTGGGAAAACCCAATTTGGCATGCTAGTAGAGAATATTTTAATTTAGTTTCTTCCTTGAAAAATAGATGTGAATATAAAAATGAAAGTTAAAGATTTGAAAGAGTCCCTTCCTGCTTATAACCTAACGGCGATCTTAACAGCATATTAATAAATCCTGAGGAAGAATACGAACCATTATAGATATATCTGGTAATATACGCAAATGTAACGACTGAATTTTCATTTCACAACGTTTCGGATATAAATGAAACTGAATCGACTTCGTTCGCATGTGGAAGGCATGGATCTAAGAACCTACAAACGGGGCCCACGACGCGGGAATTACCAAATTTCCGGCAGATGGGCCCTACCTTTATTGTATATGCGGCGATCGAGTCCTTCCGTGCATACTCTATGAATCTAGATAGACCATAGTTACATTCTATACGCACTAACACATATTTCGCGGCGTGCTGTCCAGTTATATGTATAGAAAAATAATAGCTATACGAGCTTTGCCTATGTACGGCCGTCCAAAGATCGACATGTACAAGAAAATCTTTTAATTTTGCGCCGCCTTCGAAAAAGTTGAAATATATTTAATATACTACCTAACGAGTAAATAGGTTTCATACATACATGTTACGCAATTGTATAATTGAATGAAATAGAAATTACTTCATTAGGAAATAGGAATTATTTCATACTTTTTAGTGCATTTCGAAGTCGGTGTATTTTTTTTCTGAAAATTATTTTATACAATTACGATATTATTAATTACTAAAATCGTTAGTTAAACAAATCAGCTAATACATATCAAGTCTACCAATATAATGTTATACGGAACTAAAGTCAGAGAATAGTTTATTGCAGTGTATATTGTAAATTAGAATATTACTCTATAGAATGTTCGAGAAGCATCATATGCTTATACATTAGCTCCGATCCGTATAGAAATCGTGCGTAGCATATAGAAAAAGATAGAATATATAATTTTCATTAAAACCCTATTAAACCATAATTTTTGTATCAACGACGTAAACCACCGAGTAGAGTGCGATATTAATAATGTAATCGAACCGTTAGTTTTCATAAATAATGTCTAATTACGAATTTATACGATAATTATATATTTCGGCATTATGGGGGTTTTCCGAGAATTTGCCAGACTGGCGAGTATAAAAGCCGGAGCGAAACTTGCTCAAATCGCAGAACAGTTTTCGAAGTCGAGCACGCTAGAAGTCTCCTGGATAAGTATAACCGGAACAGTTTTCGCTGTCAAGAGCCGACACGATTCTTAATACTTGACTGGTAAAGCGAGTATACGCCATTTGGATACTTGATCGTGGGTCGTTCTAGTAGCCAGCGAACAGCAGGCTCCCCATTCAAACGGTCTCGTCTCTGAAACTCCGTTAGGAGAGTGCTATACTTTGCGCCAAGAAAGGCTAAGATATCGAAAGGATAGCTCTCAGCTACTCATCTTGATTTTTGTCGGATTGCTAACGCGCCGTCAGATTCTCGGAGTTCGCTCTGGGTAGTTTCGTAGCCAGCTAACGCAGGCTCCCCATTTGAGCGGCTTGGTCTCTGAAGCCCGTGTCTTTTGGGTGGCAGTTCAGCAATTACGTTTTATATTAGAATCAATTGATTTGCTACCCTGTTAGACTTATACTGTTCACCCTTTTCCTGTATCGTTGGGTCGTTCTAGTAGCCAGTGAACAACAGGCTCCCCAATTAAGCGATCTGGTCTTGGCTGTCAGTGTTCGTCTTGACTAAAGGGGTCATGGACAATTAGTTGTCGAGTCAAATTAAAAGAGTAACTGTTCCGAGATAAAAATTCATTTAGATTCAAATAGAATTTGCAAACTTGAATTAATAAAAGAATATTGTTCTGTCATCAGCGTAATTACAGTAGTCGACTACACCGCGTTAGATATCGATTAAAATCGTTGATCTATCTAATTTTGCGAAAGCGTATTTAGGTACACTTAGAGATCACACTTAGGTCGTGTTCCTCGCTGCGGTAGACTATTAACGCGCTATTATTTCTATCAATCTCATAAAAGAATATTCATTATATAGATTCTATCTCTATTAACCAAAATAACAATTGTAATTGCGATAGCGTACAAACAAGAATTAAATAATATCGAATTTAGTTATTTGCGAAAGCGAAGTTAGTTTTGTTTGAAATCAGATCTAATTAGAAATCAGATCATTTATTACATACTGTTTAATTTACTGAGTTCTATTATTTCTATTCTTAATATTATATCAAGATCCATTTAGTTTCGTTCATCAAGTTAATATACTTTTTATATTTTGTTGTTATTTGTTATTTGTTAAATTCATTAGTTTTAGTAGATTTATTGAATAAATCTTGTTGTTGAAAGATATTGACCTGTGGATTTCACTCCTTAACCGCACACCACACGAATCCCACAATCTTTAGATTTAGTTATTTTTCAAAACGAGTCGTTCAGTTGGTAAAAGCCGCTCTTTACCTAACTAGCGCTGTTAACTTCTGAACTTAGGTTCCAGAGTCGTTACAACTGCTTAATATGAATAATAATGCATGTTATATTGATAATAATATAAGTAATACGTATAATTATTGCAGCTCTAGCGATAATAACTGCATTATATGGGTAATAATGCATGTTATATTGATAATATCGGGCGTAATAAGTATAATTATTATAGTTCTATCTATAATAACTGCATAATATGGGTAATAATGCATGTTATATTGATGATCACAAAAGTAATAAGTATATTTGTTACAGTTCTATCGATAATAACTGCATAATATGGGTAATAGTGCATGTTATATTGCCAATAATAAAAGTAATAAGTGTATTTATTATAGTTCTGTCGATTATAACTGCAGAATATGGGTAATAATGCATGTTATATTGGTAATAATATAAGAAATAAGTATAATTATTACAGTTCTAGCGATAATAACTGTATAATATGATTAATAATGCATGTTATATTGATAATAAGAAAAGTAATAAGTATATTTACTATAGTTCTATCGATAATAACTGCATAATATGGGCAATAATGCATGTTATATTGATGATAATAGAAGTAATAAGTATATTTATTATAGTTCTAGCGATAACACATGCATAATATGGGTAACAATGTATGTTATATTGATAATAATATAAGTAATAAGTATAACTATTACAGTTCTAGCGATAATACTAGTAAAATATGGCAACGGTGCATGTTGTATTGATAATAATAAAAGTAATAAGTATATTTATTATAGTTCTATCGATAATAACTGCATAATATGTGTAATAATTCATGTTATATTGATGACCACAAAAGTAATAAGTATATTTGTTACAGTTCTAGCGATAATAACTGCATAATATGGGTAATAATGCACGTTATATTGCTAATAATATAAGTAATAAGTGTAATTATTGCAGCTCTAGCGATAATAACTGCATTATATGGGTAAGAATGCATGTTATATTGAAAATATCGGGAGTAATAAGTATAATTATTATAGTTCTAGCAATAGTAATAGTAATATATGGCTAATAGTGCATGTTATATTGATAATAATAAAAGTAATAAGTATATTTATTATATTTCTATCGATAATAACTGCATAATATGGGTAATAATGCATGTTATGTTGATAATAATATAAGTAATAAGTATAATTATTACAGCTCTAGCGATAATAGCTGCATTATGTGGGTAATAATGCATGTTATACTGATAATATCTGGAGTAATAAGTATAATTATTATAGTTCTAGCGATAATAATAGTGAAATATGGCTAATAGTGCATGTTATATTAATAATAATAAAAGTAATAAGTATATTTATTATACTTCTATCGATAATAACTGCATTATATGGGTAATAATGCATGTTATATTGATAATAATATAAGTAATAAGTATAATTATTACAGCTCTAGCGATAATAACTGCATTATATGGGTAATAATGCATGTTATATTGATAATATCGGGAGTAATAAGTATAATTATTATAGTTCTAGCGATAATAATAGTGAAATACGGCTAATGGTGCATGTTATATTAATAATAATAAAAGTAATAAGTATATTTATTATACTTCTATCGATAATAACTGCATTATATGGGTAATAATGTATGTTATGTTGATAATAATATAAGTAGTAAGTATAATTATTACAGTTCTAGCTATAATAGCTCCATTATATGGGTAACCATGCATGTTATATTGATAATATTGGGAGTAATAAGTATAATTATTATAGTTCCATCGATAGTAATAGTAAAATATGGCTAATAGTGCATCTTATATTGATAATAATATAAGTAATAAGTACATTTATTATAGTTCTATCGATTATAACTGCACAATATGGGTAAAAATGCATGTTATATTGGTAATAATATAAGGAATAAGTATAATTATTACAGTTCTAGCGATAATAACTGCATTATATGGGTAATAATGTATGTTATATTGATAATAATATAAGTAGTAAGTATAATTATTACAGTTCTAGCTGTAATAGCTCCATTATATGGGTGACCATGCATGTTATATTGATAATATCGGGAGTAATAAATATAATTACTATAGTTCCATCGATAGTAATAGTAAAATATGGCTAATAGTGCATGTTATATTGATAATAATAAAAGTAATAAGTATATTTATTATAGTTCTATCGATAATAACTGCATAATATGGATAATAATGCATGTTGCATTGATGATAATATAAGTAATAAGTATATTTACTATAGTTCTATCGATAATAACTGCATAATATGGGCAATAATGCATGTTATATTGATGATAATAGAAGTAATAAGTATATTTATTATAGTTCTAGCGATAACACATGCATAATATGGGTAACAATGCATGTTATATTGATAATAATATAAGTAATAAGTATAACTATTACAGTTCTAGCGATAATACTAGTAAAATATGGCAACGGTGCATGTTGTATTGATAATAATAAAAGTAATAAGTATATTTATTATAGTTCTATCGATAATAACTGCATAATATGTGTAATAATTCATGTTATATTGATGATCACAAAAGTAATAAGTATATTTGTTACAGTTCTAGCGATAATAACTGCATAATATGGGTAATAATGCACGTTATATTGCTAATAATATAAGTAATAAGTGTAATTATTGCAGCTCTAGCGATAATAACTGCATTATATGGGTAAGAATGCATGTTATATTGATAATATCGGGAGTAATAAGTATAATTATTATAGTTCTAGCAATAGTAATAGTAATATATGGCTAATAGTGCATGTTATATTGATAATAATAAAAGTAATAAGTATATTTATTATAGTTCTATCGATAATAACTGCATAATATGGGTAATAATGCATGTTATGTTGATAATAATATAAGTAATAAGTATAATTATTACAGCTCTAGCGATAATAGCTGCATTATGTGGGTAATAATGCATGTTATACTGATAATATCTGGAGTAATAAGTATAATTATTATAGTTCTAGCGATAATAATAGTGAAATATGGCTAATAGTGCATGTTATATTAATAATAATAAAAGTAATAAGTATATTTATTATACTTCTATCGATAATAACTGCATTATATGGGTAATAATGCATGTTATATTGATAATAATATAAGTAATAAGTATAATTATTACAGCTCTAGCGATAATAACTGCATTATATGGGTAATAATGCATGTTATATTGATAATATCGGGAGTAATAAGTATAATTATTATAGTTCTAGCGATAATAATAGTGAAATACGGCTAATGGTGCATGTTATATTAATAATAATAAAAGTAATAAGTATATTTATTATACTTCTATCGATAATAACTGCATTATATGGGTAATAATGTATGTTATGTTGATAATAATATAAGTAGTAAGTATAATTATTACAGTTCTAGCTATAATAGCTCCATTATATGGGTAACCATGCATGTTATATTGATAATATTGGGAGTAATAAGTATAATTATTATAGTTCCATCGATAGTAATAGTAAAATATGGCTAATAGTGCATGTTATATTGATAATAATATAAGTAATAAGTACATTTATTATAGTTCTATCGATTATAACTGCACAATATGGGTAATAATGCATGTTATATTGGTAATAATATAAGGAATAAGTATAATTATTACAGTTCTAGCGATAATAACTGCATTATATGGGTAATAATGTATGTTATATTGATAATAATATAAGTAGTAAGTATAATTATTACAGTTCTAGCTGTAATAGCTCCATTATATGGGTGACCATGCATGTTATATTGATAATATCGGGAGTAATAAATATAATTACTATAGTTCCATCGATAGTAATAGTAAAATATGGCTAATAGTGCATGTTATATTGATAATAATAAAAGTAATAAGTATATTTATTATAGTTCTATCGATAATAACTGCATAATATGGATAATAATGCATGTTGCATTGATGATAATATAAGTAATAAGTATATTTACTATAGTTCTATCGATAATAACTGCATAATATGGGCAATAATGCATGTTATATTGATGATAATAGAAGTAATAAGTATATTTATTATAGTTCTAGCGATAACACATGCATAATATGGGTAACAATGCATGTTATATTGATAACAATATAAGTAATAAGTATAACTATTACAGTTCTAGCGATAATAACTGCATTACATGGGTAATAATGGATGTTATATTGGTAATATCGGGAGTAATAAGTATAATTATTATAGTTCTAGCGATAATACTAGTAAAATATGGCAAGGTTGCATGTTGTATTGATAATAAGAGAAGTAATAAGTATATTTATTATACTTCTATCGAAAATAACTACATTATATGGGTAATAATGCATGTTATATTGCTAATAATATAAGTAATAAGTATATTTATTATAGTTCTATCGATAATAACTGCATAATATGGGTAATAATGCATGTTATATTGATAATAATAAAAGTAATAAGTATATTTATTATAGTTCTAGCGATAATAACTGCATAATATGGGTAATAATGCACCTTATATTGCTAATAATATAAGTGATAAGTATAATTATTGCAGCTCTAGCGATAATAACTGCATTATATGGGTAAGAATGCATGTTATATTGATAATATCGGGAGTAATAAGTATAATTATTATAGTTCTAGCATTAGTAATAGTAAAATATGGCTAATAGTGCATGTTATGTTGATAATAATAAAAGTAATAAGTATATTTATTATAGTTCTATCGATAATAACTGCATAATATGGGTAATAATGCATGTTATATTCATAATAATATAAGTAATAAGTATAATTATTACAGCTCTAGCGATAATAACTGCATTATGTGGGTAATAATGCATGTTATACTGATAATATCTGGAGTAATAAGTATAATTATTATAGTTCTAGCGATAATAATAGTGAAATATGGCTAATAGTGCATGTTATATTAATAATAATAAAAGTAATAAGTATATTTATTATACTTCTATCGATAATAACTGCATTATATGGGTAATAATGCATGTTATATTGATAATAGTATAAGTAATATGTATAATTATTACAGTTCTAGCGATAATAACAGCTTAATATGGGTAATAATGCATGTTATATTGATGATCACAAAAGTAATAAGTATATTTGTTACAGTTCTATCGATAATAACTGCATAATATGGGTAATAATGCATGTTATATTGATAATAATAAAAGTAACAAGTATATTTATTATACTTCTATCGATAATAACTGCATAATATGGGTAATAATGCATGTTATATTGCTAATAATATAAGTAATAAGTATATTTACTATAGTTCTATCGATAATAACTGCATAATATTGGTACTAATGCATGTTATATTGATGATAATAGAAGTAATAAGTATAATTATTACAGTTCTAGCGATAATAACAGCATAATATGGGTAATAATGCATGTTATATTGATGATCACAAAAGTAATAAGTATATTTGTTACAGTTCTATCGATAATAACTGCATAATATGGGTAATAATGCATGTTATATTGATAATAATAAAAGTAACAAGTATATTTATTATACTTCTATCGATAATAACTGCATAATATGGGTAATAATGCATGTTATATTGATGATAATGTAAGTAATAAGTATATTTATTATAGTTCTATCGATTATAACTGCATAATATGGGCAATAATGCATGTTATATTGATGATAATAGAAGTAATAAGTATATTTATTATAGTTCTAGCGATAACACATGCATAATATGGGTAACAATGCATGTTATATTGATAATAATATAAGTAATAAGTATAACTATTACAGTTCTAGCGATAATAACTGCATTACATGGGTAATAATGGATGTTATATTGGTAATATCGGGAGTAATAAGTATAATTATTATAGTTCTAGCGATAATACTAGTAGAATATGGCACGGGTGTATGTTGTATTGATAATAAGAGAAGTAATAAGTATATTTATTATACTTCTATCGAAAATAACTACATTATATGGGTAATAATGCATGTTATATTGATAATAATAAAAGTAATAAGTATATTTATTATAGTTCTATCGATAATAACTGCATAATATGGGTAATAATTCATGTTATATTGATGAACACAAAAGTAATAAGTATATTTGTTACAGTTCTAGCGATAATAACTGCATAATATGGGTAATAATGCACGTTATATTGCTAATAATATAAGTAATAAGTATAATTATTGCGGCTCTAGCGATAATAACTGCATTATATGGGTAAGAATGCATGTTATATTGATAATATCGGGAGTAATAAGTATAATTATTATAGTTCTAGCAATAGTAATAGTAAAATATGGCTAATAGTGCATGTTATGTTGATAATAATAAAAGTAATAAGTATATTTATTATAGTTCTATCGATAATAACTGCATAATATGGGTAATAATGCATGTTATATTGATAATATCGGGAGTAATAAGTATAATTATTATAGTTCTAGCGATAATAATCGTGAAATACGGCTAATGGTGCATGTTATATTAATAATAATAAGAGTAATAAGTATATTTATTATTGTTCTATCGATAATAACTGCATAATATGGGTAATAATGCATGTTATATTGATAATAATATAAGTAATAAGTACAATTATTACAGCTCTAGCGATAATAACTGCATTATATGGGTAGTAATGCATGTTATATTGATAATATCGGGAGTAATAAGTATAATTATTATAGTTCTAGCGATAATAATCGTGAAATACGGCTAATAGTGCATGTTATATTAATAATAATAAAAGTAATAAGTATATTTATTATACTTCTATCGATAATAACTGTATTATATGGGTAATAATGTATGTTATGTTGATAATAATATAAGTAGTAAGTATAATTATTACAGTTCTAGCTGTAATAGCTCCATTATATGGGTAACCATGCATGTTATATTGATAACATCGGGAGTAATAAGTATAATTATTATAGTTCCATCGATAGTAATAGTAAAATATGGCTAATAGTGCATGTTATATTGATAATAATAAAAGTAATAAGTATATTTATTATAGTTCTATCGATAATAACTGCATAATATGGATAATAATGCATGTTACATTGATGATAATATAAGTAATAAGTATATTTACTATAGTTCTATCGATAATAACTGCATAATATGGGCAATAATGCATGTTATATTGATGATAATAGAAGTAATAAGTATATTTATTATAGTTCTAGCGATAACACATGCATAATATGGGTAACAATGCATGTTATATTGATAATAATATAAGTAATAAGTATAACTATTACAGTTCTAGCGATAATACTAGTAAAATATGGCAACGGTGCATGTTGTATTGATAATAATAAAAGTAATAAGTATATTTATTATAGTTCTATCGATAATAACTGCATAATATGGGTAATAATTCATGTTATATTGATGATCACAAAAGTAATAAGTATATTTGTTACAGTTCTAGCGATAATAACTGCATAATATGGGTAATAATGCACGTTATATTGCTAATAATATAAGTAATAAGTATAATTATTGCAGTTCTAGCTATAATAACTCCATTATATGGGTAACCATGCATGTTATATTGATAATATCGGGAGTAATAAATATAATTACTATAGTTCCATCGATAGTAATAGTAAAATATGGCCAATAGTGCATGTTATATTGATAATAATAAAAGTAATAAGTATATTTTTTATAGTTCTATCGATAATAACTGCTTAATATGGATAATAATGCATGTTATATTGATAATAATATAAGTAATAAGTATAATTATTGCAGCTCCAGCGATAATAACTGCATTATATGGGTAATAATGCATGTTATATTGATAATATCGGGCGTAATACGTATAATTATTATAGTTCTATCGATAATAACTGCATAATATGGGTAATAATGCATGTTATATTGATAATAATATAAGTAATAAGTATAATTATTGCAGCTCTAGCGATAATAACTGCATTATATGGGTAATAATGCATGTTATATTGATAATATCGGGCGTAATAAGTATAATTATTATAGTTCTAGCGATAATAATAGTGAAATACGGCTAATAGTGCATGTTATATTAATAATAATAAAAGTAATAAGTATATTTATTATACTTCTATCGATAATAACTGCATTATATGGGTAATAATGTATGTTATGTTGATAATAATATAAGTAATAAGTATAATTATTAGAGTTCTAGCGATAATAACTGTATAATATGATTAATAATGCATGTTATATTGATAATAAGAAAAGTAATAAGTATATTTATTATAGTTCTATCGATAATAACTGCATAATATGGGTAATAATGCATGTTATATTGCTAATAATATAAGTAATAAGTATATTTATTATAGTTCTATCGATTACAACTGCACAATATGGGTAATAATGCATGTTATATTGGTAATAATATAAGAAATAAGTATAATTATTACAGTTCTAGCGATAATAACTGTATAATATGATTAATAATGCATTTTATATTGATAATAATAAAAGTAATAAGTATATTTATTATAGTTCTATCGATAATAACTGCATAATATGGGTAATAATTCATGTTATATTGATAATAATATAAGTAATACGTATAATTATTGCAGCTCTAGCGATAATAACTGCATTATATGGGTAATAATGCATATTATATTGATAATATCGGGCGTAATAAGTATAATTATTATAGTTCTATCTATAATAACTGCATAATATGGGTAATAATGCATGTTATATTGATAATAATATAAGTAATAAGTATAATTATTACAGCTCTAGCGATAGTAACTGCATTATATGGGTAGTAATGCATGTTATATTGATAATATCGGGAGTAATAAGTATAATTATTATAGTTCTAGCGATAATAATAGTGAAATACCGCTAATAGTGCATGTTATATTATTAATAATAAAAGTAATAAGTATATTTATTATACTTCTATCGATAATAACTGCATTATATGGGTAATAATGTATGTTATGTTGATAATAATATAAGTAATAAGTATAATTATTACAGCTCTAGCGATAATAACTGCATTATATGGGTAATAATGCATGTTATATTGCTAATAATATAAGTAATAAGTACATTTATTATAGTTCTATCGATTATAACTGCTTAATATGGATAATAATGCATGTTATATTGATAATAATATAAGTAATAAGTATAATTATTACAGCTCTATCGATAATAACTGCATTATATGGGTAATAATGTATGTTATGTTGATAATAATATAAGTAGTAAGTATAATTATTACAGTTCTAGCTATAATAGCTCCATTATATGGGTAACCATGCATGTGATATTGATAATATCGGGAGTAATAAGTATAATTATTATAGTTCCATCGATAGTAATAGTAAAATATGGCTAATAGTGCATGTTATATTGATAATAATAAAAGTAATAAGTATATATATTGTAGTTCTATCGATAATAACTGCTTAATATGGATAATAATGCATGTTATATTGATAATAATATAAGTAATAAGTATAATTATTACAGCTCTAGCGATAATAACTGCATTATATGGGTAATAATGCATGTTATATTGCTAATAATATAAGTAATAAGTACATTTATTATAGTTCTATCGATTATAACTGCACAATATGGGTAATAATGCATGTTATATTGGTAATAATATAAGAAATAGGTATAATTATTACAGTTCTAGCGATAATAACTGTATAATATGGGTAATAATGCATGTTATATTGATAATAATAAAAGTAATAAGTACATTTATTATAGTTCTATCGATTATAACTGCACAATATGGGTAATAATGCATGTTATATTGGTAACAATATAAGAAATAAGTATAATTATTACAGTTCTAGCGATAATAACTGTATAATATGGGTAATAATGCATGTTATATTGATAATATCGGGAGTAATAAATATAATTACTATAGTTCCATCGATAGTAATAGTAAAATATGGCTAAGAGTGCATGTTATATTGATAATAATAAAAGTAATAAGTATATTTATTATAGTTCTATCGATAATAACTGCATAATATGGATAATAATGCATGTTACATTGATGATAATATAAGTAATAAGTATATTTACTATAGTTCTATCGATAGTAACTGCATAATATGGGCAATAATGCATGTTATATTGATGATAATAGAAGTAATAAGTATATTTATTATAGTTCTAGCGATAACACATGCATAATATGGGTGACAATGCATGTTATATTGATAATAATATAAGTAATAAGTATAACTATTACAGTTCTAGCGATAATAACTGCATTACATGGGTAATAATGGATGTTATATTGGTAATATCGGGAGTAATAAGTATAATTATTATAGTTCCATTGATAGTAATAGTAAAATATGGGTAATAATGCATGTTATATTGATAATAATAAAAGTAATAAGTATATTTATTATAGTTCTATCGATAATAACTGCATGATATCGATAATAATGCATGTTACATTGATGATAATATAAGTAATAAGTACATTTACTATAGTTCTATCGATAATAACTGCATAATGTTGGTACTAATGCATGATATATTGATGATAATAGAAGTAATAAGTATAATTATTACAGTTCTAGCGATAATAACTGTATAATATGGGTAATAATGCATGTTATATTGATAATAATATAAGTAATAAGTATAATTATTACAGTTCTAGCGATAATAACAGCATAATATGGGTAATAATGCATGTTATATTGATGATCACAAAAGTAATAAGTATATTTGTTACAGTTCTATCGATAATAACTGCATAATATGGGTAATAATGCATGTTATATTGATAATAATAAAAGTAACAAGTATATTTATTATAATTCTATCGATTATAACTGCACAATATGGGTAATAATGCATGTTATATTGCTAATAATATAAGAAATAAGTATAATTATTACAGTTCTAGCGATAATAACAGCATAATATGGGTAATAATGCATGTTATCTTGATGATCACAAAAGTAATAAGTATATTTCTTACAGTTCTATCGATAATAACTGCATAATATGGGTAATAGTGCATGTTATATTGCTAATAATATAAGTAATAAGTATATTTATTATAGTTCTATCGATTATAACTGCACAATGTGGGTAATAATGCATGTTATATTGGTAATAATATAAGAAGTAATTATAATTATTACAGTTCTAGCGATAATAACTGTATAATATGATTAATAATGCATGTTATATTGATAATAATGAAAGTAATAAGTAAATTTATTATAGTTCCATCGATAATAACCGCATAATATGGGTAATAATGCACGTTATATTGCTAATAATATAAGTAATAAGTATAATTATTGCAGCTCTAGCGATAATAACTGCATTATATGGGTAAGAATGCATGTTATATTGATAATATCGGGAGTAATAAGTATAATTATTATAGTTCTCGCAATAGTAATAGTAATATATGGCTAATAGTGCATGTTATATTGATAATAATAAAAGTAATAAGTATATTTATTATAGTTCTATCGATAATAACTGCATAATATGGGTAATAATGCATGTTATATTCATAATAATATAAGTAATAAGTATAATTATTACAGCTCTAGCGATAATAACTGCATTATGTGGGTAATAATGCATGTTATACTGATAATATCTGGAGTAATAAGTATAATTATTATAGTTCTAGCGATAATAATAGTGAAATATGGCTAATAGTGCATGTTATATTAATAATAATAAAAGTAATAAGTATATTTATTATACTTCTATCGATAATAACTGCATTATATGGGTAATAATGCATGTTATATTGATAATAATATAAGTAATAAGTATAATTATTACAGTTCTAGCGATAATAACTGCATAATATGGGTAATAATGCATGTTATATTGATGATCACAAAAGTAATAAGTATATTTGTTACAGTTCTATCGATAATAACTGCATAATATGGGTAATAGTGCATGTTATATTGCTAATAATATAAGTAATAAGTATATTTATTATAGTTCTATCGATTATAACTGCACAATATGGGTAAAAATGCATGTTATATTGCTAATAATATAAGAAATAAGTATAATTATTACAGTTCTAGCGATAATAACTGTATAATATGATTAATAATGCATGTTATATTGCTAAAAATAAAAGTAATAAGTACATTTATTATAGTTCTATCGATAATAACTGCATAATATGGATAATAATGCATGTTACATTGATGATAATATAAGTAATAAGTATATTTACTATAGTTCTATCGATAATAACTGCATAATGTTGGTACTAATGCATGTTATATTGATGATAATAGAAGTAATAAGTATATTTATTATAGTTCTAGCGATAATACCTGCATAATATGGGTAATAATGCATGTTATATTGATAATAATATAAGTAATACGTATAATTATTGCAGCTCTAGCGATAATAACTGCATTATATGGGTAATAATGCATGTTATATTGATAATATCGGGCGTAATAAGTATAATTATTATAGTTCTATCTATAATAACTGCATAATATGGGTAACAATGCATGTTATATTGATAATAATATAAGTAATAAGTATAATTATTACAGCTCTAGCGGTAGTAACTGCATTATGTGGGTAATAATGTATGTTATACTGATAATATCTGGAGTAATAAGTATAATTATTATAGTTCTAGCGATAATAATAGTGAAATATGGCTAATAGTGCATGTTATATTAATAATAATAAAAGTAATAAGTATATTTATTATACTTCTATCGATAATAACTGCATTATATGGGTAATAATGCATGTTATATTGATAATAATATAAGTAATAAGTATAATTATTACAGTTCTAGCGATAATAACAGTATAATATGGGTAATAATGCATGTTATATTGATGATCACAAAAGTAATAAGTATATTTGTTACAGTTCTATCAATAATAACTGCATAATATGGGTAATAGTGCATGTTATATTGCTAATAATATAAGTAATAAGTATATTTATTATAGTTCTATCGATTATAACTGCACAATATGGGTAATAATGCATGTTATATCGGTAATAATATAAGAAGTAATTATAATTATTACAGTTCTAGCGATAATAACTGTATAATATGATAAATAATGCATGTTATATTGATAATAATAAAAGTAATAAGTATATTTATTATAGTTCTATCGATAATAACTGCATAATATGGGTAATAATGCATGTTATATTGATGATCACAAAAGTAATAAGTATATTTGTTACAGTTCTATCGATAATAACTGCATAATATGGGTAATAATGCATGTTTTATTGATAATAATAAAAGAAACAAGTATATTTATTATACTTCTATCGATAATAACTGCATAATATGGCTAATAATGCATGTTATATTGCTAATAATATAAGTAATAAGTATGTTTATTATAGTTCTATCGATTATAACTGCACAATATGGGTAATAATGCATGTTATATTGGTAATAATATAAGAAATAAGTATAATTATTACAGTTCTAGCGATAATAACTGTATAATATGATTAATAATGAATGTTATATTGATAATAATAAAAGTAATAAGTATATTTATTATAGTTCTATCGATAATAACTGCATAATACGGGTAATAATTCATGTTATATTGATGATCACAAAAGTAATAAGTATATTTCTTACAGTTCTAGCGATAATAACTGCATAATATGGGTAATAATGCACGTTATATTGCTAATAATATAAGTAATAAGTATAATTATTGCGGCTCCAGCGATAATAACTGCATAATATGGGTAAGAATGCATGTTATATTGATAATATCGGGAGTAATAAGTATAATTATTATAGTTCTAGCAATAGTAATAGTAAAATATGGCTAATAGTGCATGTTATATTGATAATAATAAAAGTAATAAGTATATTTATTATAGTTCTATCGATAATAACTGCATAATATGGGTAATAATGCATGTTATATTGATAATAATATAAGTAATAAGTACAATTATTACAGCTCTAGCGATAATAACTGCATTATATGGGTAGTAATGCATGTTATATTGATAATATCGGGAGTAATAAGTATAATTATTATAGTTCTAGCGATAATAATAGTGAAATACGGCTAATGGTGCATGTTATATTAATAATAATAAAAGTAATAAGTATATTTATTATACTTCTATCGATTATAACTGCACAATATGGGTAATAATGCATGTTATATTGGTAATAATATAAGAAATAAGTATAATTATTACAGTCCTAGCGATAATAACTGCATTATATGGGTAATAATGCATGATATATTGATAATATCGGGAGTAATAAGTATAATTATTATAGTTCTAGCGATAATAATAGTGAAATATGGCTAATAGTGCATGTTATATTAATAATAATAAAAGTAATAAGTATATTTATTATACTTCTATCGATAATAACTGCATTATGTGGGTAATAATGCATGTTATATTGATAATAATATAAGTAATAAGTATAATTATTACAGTTCTAGCGATAATAACTCCATTATATGGGTAACCATGCATGTTGTATTGATAATATCGGGAGTAATAAGTATAATTATTATAGTTCTAGCGATAATAATAGTGAAATACGGCTAATGGTGCATGTTATATTAATAATAATAAAAGTAATAAGTATATTTATTATACTTCTATCGATAATAACTGCATTATATGGGTAATAATGTATGTTATGTTGATAATAATATAAGTAGTAAGTATAATTATTACAGTTCTAGCTATAATAGCTCCATTATATGGGTAACCATGCATGTGATATTGATAATATCGGGAGTAATAAGTATAATTATTATAGTTCCATCGATAGTAATAGTAAAATATGGCTAATAGTGCATGTTATATTGATAATAATAAAAGTAATAAGTATATATATTGTAGTTCTATCTATAATAACTGCATAATATGGGTAATAATGCATGTTATATTGATAATAATATAAGTAATAAGTATAATTATTACAGCTCTAGCGATAGTAACTGCATTATATGGGTAGTAATGCATGTTATATTGATAATATCGGGAGTAATAAGTATAATTATTATAGTTCTAGCGATAATAATAGTGAAATACCGCTAATAGTGCATGTTATATTAATAATAATAAAAATAATAAGTATATTTATTATACTTCTATCGATAATAACTGCATTATATGGGTAATAATGTATGTTATGTTGATAATAATATAAGTAATAAGTATAATTATTACAGCTCTAGCGATAATAACTGCATTATATGGGTAATAATGCATGTTATATTGCTAATAATATAAGTAATAAGTACATTTATTATAGTTCTATCGATTATAACTGCTTAATATGGATAATAATGCATGTTATATTGATAATAATATAAGTAATAAGTATAATTATTACAGCTCTATCGATAATAACTGCATTATATGGGTAATAATGTATGTTATATTGATAATAATATAAGTAGTAAGTATAATTATTACAGTTCTAGCTATAATAACTCCATTATATGAGTAACCATGCATGTTATATTGATAATATCGGGAGTAATAAATATAATTACTATAGTTCCATCGATAGTAATAGTAAAATATGGCTAATAGTGCATGTTATATTGATAATAATAAAAGTAATAAGTATATTGATTATAGTTCTATCGATAATAACTGCATAATATGGATAATAATGCATGTTACATTGATGATAATATAAGTAATAAGTATATTTACTATAGTTCTATCGATAATAACTGCATAATATGGGCAATAATGCATGTTATATTGATGATAATAGAAGTAATAAGTATATTTATTATAGTTCTAGCGATAACACATGCATAATATGGGTAACAATGCATGTTATATTGATAATAATATAAGTAATAAGTATAACTATTACAGTTCTAGCGATAATAACTGCATTACATGGGTAATAATGGATGTTATATTGGTAATATCGGGAGTAATAAGTATAATTATTATAGTTCTAGCGATAATACTAGTAAAATATGGCAAGGGTGCATGTTGTATTGATAATAAGAGAAGTAATAAGTATATTTATTATACTTCTATCGAAAATAACTATATTATATGGGTAATAATGCATGTTAGATTGATATTAATAAAAGTAATAAGTATATTTATTATAGTTCTATCGATAATAACTGCATGATATTGGTACTAATGGATGTTATATTGATGATAATAGAAGTAATAAGTATATTTATTATACTTCTATCGATAATAACTGCATTATATGGGTAATAATGTATGTTATGTTGATAATAATATAAGTAGTAAGTATAATTATTACAGTTCTAGCTATAATAGCTCCATTATATGGGTAACCATGCATGTGATATTGATAATATCGGGAGTAATAAGTATAATTATTATAGTTCCATCGATAGTAATAGTAAAATATGGCTAATAGTGCATGTTATATTGATAATAATAAAAGTAATAAGTATATATATTGTAGTTCTATCGATAATAACTGCTTAATATGGATAATAATGCATGTTATATTGATAATAATATAAGTAATAAGTATAATTATTACAGCTCTAGCGATAATAACTGCATTATATGGGTAATAATGCATGTTATATTGCTAATAATATAAGTAATAAGTACATTTATTATAGTTCTATCGATTATAACTGCACAATATGGGTAATAATGCATGTTATATTGGTAATAATATAAGAAATAGGTATAATTATTACAGTTCTAGCGATAATAACTGTATAATATGGGTAATAATGCATGTTATATTGATAATAATAAAAGTAATAAGTACATTTATTATAGTTCTATCGATTATAACTGCACAATATGGGTAATAATGCATGTTATATTGGTAACAATATAAGAAATAAGTATAATTATTACAGTTCTAGCGATAATAACTGTATAATATGGGTAATAATGCATGTTATATTGATAATATCGGGAGTAATAAATATAATTACTATAGTTCCATCGATAGTAATAGTAAAATATGGCTAAGAGTGCATGTTATATTGATAATAATAAAAGTAATAAGTATATTTATTATAGTTCTATCGATAATAACTGCATAATATGGATAATAATGCATGTTACATTGATGATAATATAAGTAATAAGTATATTTACTATAGTTCTATCGATAGTAACTGCATAATATGGGCAATAATGCATGTTATATTGATGATAATAGAAGTAATAAGTATATTTATTATAGTTCTAGCGATAACACATGCATAATATGGGTAACAATGCATGTTATATTGATAATAATATAAGTAATAAGTATAACTATTACAGTTCTAGCGATAATAACTGCATTACATGGGTAATAATGGATGTTATATTGGTAATATCGGGAGTAATAAGTAT
Organism: Megachile leachella; assembly: GCA_963576845.1. NCBI lineage: Eukaryota > Metazoa > Arthropoda > Insecta > Hymenoptera > Megachilidae > Megachile > Megachile leachella. Next base: position 1,978,781 of record CAUYWW010000171.1, read on the forward strand.
AATTATTATAGTTCCATTGATAGTAATAGTAAAATATGGGTAATAATGCATGTTATATTGATAATAATAAAAGTAATAAGTATATTTATTATAGTTCTATCGATAATAACTGCATGATATCGATAATAATGCATGTTACATTGATGATAATATAAGTAATAAGTACATTTACTATAGTTCTATCGATAATAACTGCATAATGTTGGTACTAATGCATGATATATTGATGATAATAGAAGTAATAAGTATAATTATTACAGTTCTAGCGATAATAACTGTATAATATGGGTAATAATGCATGTTATATTGATAATAATATAAGTAATAAGTATAATTATTACAGTTCTAGCGATAATAACAGCATAATATGGGTAATAATGCATGTTATCTTGATGATCACAAAAGTAATAAGTATATTTCTTACAGTTCTATCGATAATAACTGCATAATATGGGTAATAGTGCATGTTATATTGCTAATAATATAAGTAATAAGTATATTTATTATAGTTCTATCGATTATAACTGCACAATGTGGGTAATAATGCATGTTATATTGGTAATAATATAAGAAGTAAGTATAACTTTACAGTTCTAGCGATAATAACTGTATAATATGATTAATAATGCATGTTATATTGATAATAATAAAAGTAATAAGTATATTTCTTACAGTTCTATCGATAATAACTGCATAATATGGGTAATAGTGCATGTTATATTGCTAATAATATAACTAATAAGTATATTTATTATAGTTCTATCGATTATAACTGCACAATGTGGGTAATAATGCATGTTATATTGGTAATAATATAAGAAGTAATTATAATTATTACAGTTCTAGCGATAATAACTGTATAATATGATTAATAATGCATGTTATATTGATAATAATAAAAGTAATAAGTAAATTTATTATAGTTCCATCGATAATAACCGCATAATATGGTTAATAATGCACGTTATATTGCTAATAATATAAGTAATAAGTATAATTATTGCAGCTCTAGCGATAATAACTGCATTATATGGGTAATAATGCATGTTATATTGATAATATCGGGCGTAATAAGTATAATTATTATAGTTCTATCTATAATAACTGCATAATATGCGTAATAATGCATGTTATATTGATAATAATATAAGTAATAAGTATAATTATTACAGTTCTAGCGATAATAACAGTATAATATGGGTAATAATGCATGTTATATTGATGATCACAAAAGTAATAAGTATATTTGTTACAGTTCTATCAATAATAACTGCATAATATGGGTAATAGTGCATGTTATATTGCTAATAATATAAGTAATAAGTATATTTATTATAGTTCTATCGATTATAACTGCACAATATGGGTAATAATGCATGTTATATCGGTACTAATATAAGAAGTAATTATAATTATTACAGTTCTAGCGATAATAACTGTATAATATGATAAATAATGCATGTTATATTGATAATAATAAAAGTAATAAGTATATTTATTATAGTTCTATCGATAATAACTGCATAATATGGGTAATAATGCATGTTATATTGATGATCACAAAAGTAATAAGTATATTTGTTACAGTTCTATCGATAATAACTGCATAATATGGGTAATAATGCATGTTTTATTGATAATAATAAAAGAAACAAGTATATTTATTATACTTCTATCGATAATAACTGCATAATATGGCTAATAATGCATGTTATATTGCTAATAATATAAGTAATAAGTATGTTTATTATAGTTCTATCGATTATAACTGCACAATATGGGTAATAATGCATGTTATATTGGTAATAATATAAGAAATAAGTATAATTATTATAGTTCTAGCGATAATAATAGTGAAATATGGCTAATAGTGCATGTTATATTGATAATAATAAAAGTAATAAGTATATTTATTATAGTTCTATCGATAATAACTGCATAATACGGGTAATAATTCATGTTATATTGATGATCACAAAAGTAATAAGTATATTTCTTACAGTTCTAGCGATAATAACTGCATAATATGGGTAATAATGCACGTTATATTGCTAATAATATAAGTAATAAGTATAATTATTGCGGCTCCAGCGATAATAACTGCATAATATGGGTAAGAATGCATGTTATATTGATAATATCGGGAGTAATAAGTATAATTATTATAGTTCTAGCAATAGTAATAGGAAAATATGGCTAATAGTGCATGTTATATTGATAATAATAAAAGTAATAAGTATATTTATTATAGTTCTATCGATAATAACTGCATAATATGGGTAATAATGCATGTTATATTGATAATAATATAAGTAATAAGTACAATTATTACAGCTCTAGCGATAATAACTGCATTATATGGGTAGTAATGCATGTTATATTGATAATATCGGGAGTAATAAGTATAATTATTATAGTTCTAGCGATAATACTAGTAAAATATGGCAAGGGTGCATGTTGTATTGATAATAAGAGAAGTAATAAGTATATTTATTATACTTCGATCGAAAATAACTACATTATATGGGTAATAATGCATGTTAGATTGATATTAATAAAAGTAATAAGTATATTTATTATAGTTCTATCGATAATAACTGCATGATGTTGGTACTAATGCATGTTATATTGATGATAATAGAAGTAATAAGTATATTTATTATACTTCTATCGATAATAACTGCATTATATGGGTAATAATGCATGTTATATTGATAATAATATAAGTAATAAGTATAATTATTACAGTTCTAGCGATAATAACAGCATAATATGGGTAATAATGCATGTTATATTGATGATAACAAAAGTAATAAGTATATTTGTTACAGTTCTATCGATAATAACTGCATAATATGGGTAATAATGCATGTTATATTGCTAATAATATAAGTAATAAGTATATTTATTATAGTTCTATCGATTATAACTGCACAATATGGGTAATAATGCATGTTATATTGGTAATAATATAAGAAATAAGTATAATTATTACAGTTCTAGCGATGATAACTGTATAATATGATTAATAATGCATGTTATATTGATAATAATAAAAGTAATAAGTATATTTATTATAGTTCTATCGATAATAACTGCATAATATGGGTAATAATGCATGTTATATTGATAATAATATAAGTAATAAGTATAATTATTACAGCTCTAGCGATAATAACTGCATTATATGGGTAATAATGCATGTTATATTGATAATATCGGGAGTAATAAGTATAATTATTATAGTTCTAGCGATAATAATAGTGAAATACGGCTAATGGTGCATGTTATATTAATAATAATAAAAGTAATAAGTATATTTATTATACTTCTATCGATAATAACTGCATTATATGGGTAATAATGTATGTTATGTTGATAATAATATAAGTAGTAAGTATAATTATTACAGTTCTAGCTATAATAGCTCCATTATATGGGTAACCATGCATGTGATATTGATAATATCGGGAGTAATAAGTATAATTATTATAGTTCCATCGATAGTAATAGTAAAATATGGCTAATAGTGCATGTTATATTGATAATAATAAAAGTAATAAGTATATATATTGTAGTTCTATCTATAATAACTGCATAATATGGGTAATAATGCATGTTATATTGATAATAATATAAGTAATAAGTATAATTATTACAGCTCTAGCGATAGTAACTGCATTATATGGGTAGTAATGCATGTTATATTGATAATATCGGGAGTAATAAGTATAATTATTATAGTTCCAGCGATAATAATAGTGAAATACCGCTAATAGTGCATGTTATATTAATAATAATAAAAGTAATAAGTATATTTATTATACTTCTATCGATAATAACTGCATTATATGGGTAATAATGTATGTTATGTTGATAATAATATAAGTAATAAGTATAATTATTACAGCTCTAGCGATAATAACTGCATTATATGGGTAATAATGCATGTTATATTGCTAATAATATAAGTAATAAGTACATTTATTATAGTTCTATCGATTATAACTGCTTAATATGGATAATAATGCATGTTATATTGATAATAATATAAGTAATAAGTATAATTATTACAGCTCTATCGATAATAACTGCATTATATGGGTAGTAATGCATGTTATATTGGTAATATCGGGAGTAATAAGTATAATTATTATAGTTCTAGCGATAATACTAGTAAAATATGGCAAGGGTGCATGTTGTATTGATAATAAGAGAAGTAATAAGTATATTTATTATACTTCTATCGAAAATAACTATATTATATGGGTAATAATGCATGTTAGATTGATATTAATAAAAGTAATAAGTATATTTATTATAGTTCTATCGATAATAACTGCATGATATTGGTACTAATGGATGTTATATTGATGATAATAGAAGTAATAAGTATATTTATTATACTTCTATCGATAATAACTGCATTATATGGGTAATAATGTATGTTATGTTGATAATAATATAAGTAGTAAGTATAATTATTACAGTTCTAGCTATAATAGCTCCATTATATGGGTAACCATGCATGTGATATTGATAATATCGGGAGTAATAAGTATAATTATTATAGTTCCATCGATAGTAATAGTAAAATATGGCTAATAGTGCATGTTATATTGATAATAATAAAAGTAATAAGTATATATATTGTAGTTCTATCGATAATAACTGCTTAATATGGGTAATAATGCATGTTATATTGGTAATAATATAAGAAATAGGTATAATTATTACAGTTCTAGCGATAATAACTGTATAATATGGGTAATAATGCATGTTATATTGATAATAATAAAAGTAATAAGTACATTTATTATAGTTCTATCGATTATAACTGCACAATATGGGTAATAATGCATGTTATATTGGTAACAATATAAGAAATAAGTATAATTATTACAGTTCTAGCGATAATAACTGTATAATATGGGTAATAATGCATGTTATATTGATAATATCGGGAGTAATAAATATAATTACTATAGTTCCATCGATAGTAATAGTAAAATATGGCTAAGAGTGCATGTTATATTGATAATAATAAAAGTAATAAGTATATTTATTATAGTTCTATCGATAATAACTGCATAATATGGATAATAATGCATGTTACATTGATGATAATATAAGTAATAAGTATATTTACTATAGTTCTATCGATAGTAACTGCATAATATGGGCAATAATGCATGTTATATTGATGATAATAGAAGTAATAAGTATATTTATTATAGTTCTAGCGATAACACATGCATAATATGGGTAACAATGCATGTTATATTGATAATAATATAAGTAATAAGTATAATTATTACAGTTCTAGCGATAATAACAGCATAATATGGGTAATAATGCATGTTATATTGATGATCACAAAAGTAATAAGTATATTTGTTACAGTTCTATCGATAATAACTGCATAATATGGGTAATAATGCATGTTATATTGATAATAATAAAAGTAACAAGTATATTTATTATAATTCTATCGATTATAACTGCACAATATGGGTAATAATGCATGTTATATTGCTAATAATATAAGAAATAAGTATAATTGTTACAGTTGTAGCGATAATAACAGCATAATATGGGTAATAATGCATGTTATCTTGATGATCACAAAAGTAATAAGTATATTTCTTACAGTTCTATCGATAATAACTGCATAATATGGGTAATAGTGCATGTTATATTGCTAATAATATAAGTAATAAGTATATTTATTATAGTTCTATCGATTATAACTGCACAATGTGGGTAATAATGCATGTTATATTGGTAATAATATAAGAAGTAAGTATAACTTTACAGTTCTAGCGATAATAACTGTATAATATGATTAATAATGCATGTTATATTGATAATAATAAAAGTAATAAGTATATTTCTTACAGTTCTATCGATAATAACTGCATAATATGGGTAATAGTGCATGTTATATTGCTAATAATATAAGTAATAAGTATATTTATTATAGTTCTATCGATTATAACTGCACAATGTGGGTAATAATGCATGTTATATTGGTAATAATATAAGAAGTAATTATAATTATTACAGTTCTAGCGATAATAACTGTATAATATGATTAATAATGCATGTTATATTGATAATAATAAAAGTAATAAGTAAATTTATTATAGTTCCATCGATAATAACCGCATAATATGGGTAATAATGCACGTTATATTGCTAATAATATAAGTAATAAGTATAATTATTGCAGCTCTAGCGATAATAACTGCATTATATGGGTAATAATGCATGTTATATTGATAATATCGGGCGTAATAAGTATAATTATTATAGTTCTATCTATAATAACTGCATAATATGCGTAATAATGCATGTTATATTGATAATAATATAAGTAATAAGTATAATTATTACAGTTCTAGCGATAATAACAGTATAATATGGGTAATAATGCATGTTATATTGATGATCACAAAAGTAATAAGTATATTTGTTACAGTTCTATCAATAATAACTGCATAATATGGGTAATAGTGCATGTTATATTGCTAATAATATAAGTAATAAGTATATTTATTATAGTTCTATCGATTATAACTGCACAATATGGGTAATAATGCATGTTATATCGGTACTAATATAAGAAGTAATTATAATTATTACAGTTCTAGCGATAATAACTGTATAATATGATAAATAATGCATGTTATATTGATAATAATAAAAGTAATAAGTATATTTATTATAGTTCTATCGATAATAACTGCATAATATGGGTAATAATGCATGTTATATTGATGATCACAAAAGTAATAAGTATATTTGTTACAGTTCTATCGATAATAACTGCATAATATGGGTAATAATGCATGTTTTATTGATAATAATAAAAGAAACAAGTATATTTATTATACTTCTATCGATAATAACTGCATAATATGGCTAATAATGCATGTTATATTGCTAATAATATAAGTAATAAGTATGTTTATTATAGTTCTATCGATTATAACTGCACAATATGGGTAATAATGCATGTTATATTGGTAATAATATAAGAAATAAGTATAATTATTATAGTTCTAGCGATAATAATAGTGAAATATGGCTAATAGTGCATGTTATATTGATAATAATAAAAGTAATAAGTATATTTATTATAGTTCTATCGATAATAACTGCATAATACGGGTAATAATTCATGTTATATTGATGATCACAAAAGTAATAAGTATATTTCTTACAGTTCTAGCGATAATAACTGCATAATATGGGTAATAATGCACGTTATATTGCTAATAATATAAGTAATAAGTATAATTATTGCGGCTCCAGCGATAATAACTGCATAATATGGGTAAGAATGCATGTTATATTGATAATATCGGGAGTAATAAGTATAATTATTATAGTTCTAGCAATAGTAATAGGAAAATATGGCTAATAGTGCATGTTATATTGATAATAATAAAAGTAATAAGTATATTTATTATAGTTCTATCGATAATAACTGCATAATATGGGTAATAATGCATGTTATATTGATAATAATATAAGTAATAAGTACAATTATTACAGCTCTAGCGATAATAACTGCATTATATGGGTAGTAATGCATGTTATATTGATAATATCGGGAGTAATAAGTATAATTATTATAGTTCTAGCGATAATACTAGTAAAATATGGCAAGGGTGCATGTTGTATTGATAATAAGAGAAGTAATAAGTATATTTATTATACTTCGATCGAAAATAACTACATTATATGGGTAATAATGCATGTTAGATTGATATTAATAAAAGTAATAAGTATATTTATTATAGTTCTATCGATAATAACTGCATGATGTTGGTACTAATGCATGTTATATTGATGATAATAGAAGTAATAAGTATATTTATTATACTTCTATCGATAATAACTGCATTATATGGGTAATAATGCATGTTATATTGATAATAATATAAGTAATAAGTATAATTATTACAGTTCTAGCGATAATAACAGCATAATATGGGTAATAATGCATGTTATATTGATGATAACAAAAGTAATAAGTATATTTGTTACAGTTCTATCGATAATAACTGCATAATATGGGTAATAATGCATGTTATATTGCTAATAATATAAGTAATAAGTATATTTATTATAGTTCTATCGATTATAACTGCACAATATGGGTAATAATGCATGTTATATTGGTAATAATATAAGAAATAAGTATAATTATTACAGTTCTAGCGATGATAACTGTATAATATGATTAATAATGCATGTTATATTGATAATAATAAAAGTAATAAGTATATTTATTATAGTTCTATCGATAATAACTGCATAATATGGGTAATAATGCATGTTATATTGATAATAATATAAGTAATAAGTATAATTATTACAGCTCTAGCGATAATAACTGCATTATATGGGTAATAATGCATGTTATATTGATAATATCGGGAGTAATAAGTATAATTATTATAGTTCTAGCGATAATAATAGTGAAATACGGCTAATGGTGCATGTTATATTAATAATAATAAAAGTAATAAGTATATTTATTATACTTCTATCGATAATAACTGCATTATATGGGTAATAATGTATGTTATGTTGATAATAATATAAGTAGTAAGTATAATTATTACAGTTCTAGCTATAATAGCTCCATTATATGGGTAACCATGCATGTGATATTGATAATATCGGGAGTAATAAGTATAATTATTATAGTTCCATCGATAGTAATAGTAAAATATGGCTAATAGTGCATGTTATATTGATAATAATAAAAGTAATAAGTATATATATTGTAGTTCTATCTATAATAACTGCATAATATGGGTAATAATGCATGTTATATTGATAATAATATAAGTAATAAGTATAATTATTACAGCTCTAGCGATAGTAACTGCATTATATGGGTAGTAATGCATGTTATATTGATAATATCGGGAGTAATAAGTATAATTATTATAGTTCCAGCGATAATAATAGTGAAATACCGCTAATAGTGCATGTTATATTAATAATAATAAAAGTAATAAGTATATTTATTATACTTCTATCGATAATAACTGCATTATATGGGTAATAATGTATGTTATGTTGATAATAATATAAGTAATAAGTATAATTATTACAGCTCTAGCGATAATAACTGCATTATATGGGTAATAATGCATGTTATATTGCTAATAATATAAGTAATAAGTACATTTATTATAGTTCTATCGATTATAACTGCTTAATATGGATAATAATGCATGTTATATTGATAATAATATAAGTAATAAGTATAATTATTACAGCTCTATCGATAATAACTGCATTATATGGGTAGTAATGCATGTTATATTGGTAATATCGGGAGTAATAAGTATAATTATTATAGTTCTAGCGATAATACTAGTAAAATATGGCAAGGGTGCATGTTGTATTGATAATAAGAGAAGTAATAAGTATATTTATTATACTTCTATCGAAAATAACTATATTATATGGGTAATAATGCATGTTAGATTGATATTAATAAAAGTAATAAGTATATTTATTATAGTTCTATCGATAATAACTGCATGATATTGGTACTAATGGATGTTATATTGATGATAATAGAAGTAATAAGTATATTTATTATACTTCTATCGATAATAACTGCATTATATGGGTAATAATGTATGTTATGTTGATAATAATATAAGTAGTAAGTATAATTATTACAGTTCTAGCTATAATAGCTCCATTATATGGGTAACCATGCATGTGATATTGATAATATCGGGAGTAATAAGTATAATTATTATAGTTCCATCGATAGTAATAGTAAAATATGGCTAATAGTGCATGTTATATTGATAATAATAAAAGTAATAAGTATATATATTGTAGTTCTATCGATAATAACTGCTTAATATGGGTAATAATGCATGTTATATTGGTAATAATATAAGAAATAGGTATAATTATTACAGTTCTAGCGATAATAACTGTATAATATGGGTAATAATGCATGTTATATTGATAATAATAAAAGTAATAAGTACATTTATTATAGTTCTATCGATTATAACTGCACAATATGGGTAATAATGCATGTTATATTGGTAACAATATAAGAAATAAGTATAATTATTACAGTTCTAGCGATAATAACTGTATAATATGGGTAATAATGCATGTTATATTGATAATATCGGGAGTAATAAATATAATTACTATAGTTCCATCGATAGTAATAGTAAAATATGGCTAAGAGTGCATGTTATATTGATAATAATAAAAGTAATAAGTATATTTATTATAGTTCTATCGATAATAACTGCATAATATGGATAATAATGCATGTTACATTGATGATAATATAAGTAATAAGTATATTTACTATAGTTCTATCGATAGTAACTGCATAATATGGGCAATAATGCATGTTATATTGATGATAATAGAAGTAATAAGTATATTTATTATAGTTCTAGCGATAACACATGCATAATATGGGTAACAATGCATGTTATATTGATAATAATATAAGTAATAAGTATAATTATTACAGTTCTAGCGATAATAACAGCATAATATGGGTAATAATGCATGTTATATTGATGATCACAAAAGTAATAAGTATATTTGTTACAGTTCTATCGATAATAACTGCATAATATGGGTAATAATGCATGTTATATTGATAATAATAAAAGTAACAAGTATATTTATTATAATTCTATCGATTATAACTGCACAATATGGGTAATAATGCATGTTATATTGCTAATAATATAAGAAATAAGTATAATTGTTACAGTTGTAGCGATAATAACAGCATAATATGGGTAATAATGCATGTTATCTTGATGATCACAAAAGTAATAAGTATATTTCTTACAGTTCTATCGATAATAACTGCATAATATGGGTAATAGTGCATGTTATATTGCTAATAATATAAGTAATAAGTATATTTATTATAGTTCTATCGATTATAACTGCACAATGTGGGTAATAATGCATGTTATATTGGTAATAATATAAGAAGTAAGTATAACTTTACAGTTCTAGCGATAATAACTGTATAATATGATTAATAATGCATGTTATATTGATAATAATAAAAGTAATAAGTATATTTCTTACAGTTCTATCGATAATAACTGCATAATATGGGTAATAGTGCATGTTATATTGCTAATAATATAAGTAATAAGTATATTTATTATAGTTCTATCGATTATAACTGCACAATGTGGGTAATAATGCATGTTATATTGGTAATAATATAAGAAGTAATTATAATTATTACAGTTCTAGCGATAATAACTGTATAATATGATTAATAATGCATGTTATATTGATAATAATAAAAGTAATAAGTAAATTTATTATAGTTCCATCGATAATAACCGCATAATATGGGTAATAATGCACGTTATATTGCTAATAATATAAGTAATAAGTATAATTATTGCAGCTCTAGCGATAATAACTGCATTATATGGGTAATAATGCATGTTATATTGATAATATCGGGCGTAATAAGTATAATTATTATAGTTCTATCTATAATAACTGCATAATATGCGTAATAATGCATGTTATATTGATAATAATATAAGTAATAAGTATAATTATTACAGTTCTAGCGATAATAACAGTATAATATGGGTAATAATGCATGTTATATTGATGATCACAAAAGTAATAAGTATATTTGTTACAGTTCTATCAATAATAACTGCATAATATGGGTAATAGTGCATGTTATATTGCTAATAATATAAGTAATAAGTATATTTATTATAGTTCTATCGATTATAACTGCACAATATGGGTAATAATGCATGTTATATCGGTACTAATATAAGAAGTAATTATAATTATTACAGTTCTAGCGATAATAACTGTATAATATGATAAATAATGCATGTTATATTGATAATAATAAAAGTAATAAGTATATTTATTATAGTTCTATCGATAATAACTGCATAATATGGGTAATAATGCATGTTATATTGATGATCACAAAAGTAATAAGTATATTTGTTACAGTTCTATCGATAATAACTGCATAATATGGGTAATAATGCATGTTTTATTGATAATAATAAAAGAAACAAGTATATTTATTATACTTCTATCGATAATAACTGCATAATATGGCTAATAATGCATGTTATATTGCTAATAATATAAGTAATAAGTATGTTTATTATAGTTCTATCGATTATAACTGCACAATATGGGTAATAATGCATGTTATATTGGTAATAATATAAGAAATAAGTATAATTATTATAGTTCTAGCGATAATAATAGTGAAATATGGCTAATAGTGCATGTTATATTGATAATAATAAAAGTAATAAGTATATTTATTATAGTTCTATCGATAATAACTGCATAATACGGGTAATAATTCATGTTATATTGATGATCACAAAAGTAATAAGTATATTTCTTACAGTTCTAGCGATAATAACTGCATAATATGGGTAATAATGCACGTTATATTGCTAATAATATAAGTAATAAGTATAATTATTGCGGCTCCAGCGATAATAACTGCATAATATGGGTAAGAATGCATGTTATATTGATAATATCGGGAGTAATAAGTATAATTATTATAGTTCTAGCAATAGTAATAGGAAAATATGGCTAATAGTGCATGTTATATTGATAATAATAAAAGTAATAAGTATATTTATTATAGTTCTATCGATAATAACTGCATAATATGGGTAATAATGCATGTTATATTGATAATAATATAAGTAATAAGTACAATTATTACAGCTCTAGCGATAATAACTGCATTATATGGGTAGTAATGCATGTTATATTGATAATATCGGGAGTAATAAGTATAATTATTATAGTTCTAGCGATAATACTAGTAAAATATGGCAAGGGTGCATGTTGTATTGATAATAAGAGAAGTAATAAGTATATTTATTATACTTCTATCGAAAATAACTACATTATATGGGTAATAATGCATGTTAGATTGATATTAATAAAAGTAATAAGTATATTTATTATAGTTCTATCGATAATAACTGCATGATGTTGGTACTAATGCATGTTATATTGATGATAATAGAAGTAATAAGTATATTTATTATACTTCTATCGATAATAACTGCATTATATGGGTAATAATGCATGTTATATTGATAATAATATAAGTAATAAGTATAATTATTTCAGTTCTAGCGATAATAACAGCATAATATGGGTAATAATGCATGTTATATTGATGATAACAAAAGTAATAAGTATATTTGTTACAGTTCTATCGATAATAACTGCATAATATGGGTAATAATGCATGTTATATTGCTAATAATATAAGTAATAAGTATATTTATTATAGTTCTATCGATTATAACTGCACAATATGGGTAATAATGCATGTTATATTGGTAATAATATAAGAAATAAGTATAATTATTACAGTTCTAGCGATGATAACTGTATAATATGATTAATAATGCATGTTATATTGATAATAATAAAAGTAATAAGTATATTTATTATAGTTCTATCGATAATAACTGCATAATATGGGTAATAATGCATGTTATATTGATAATAATATAAGTAATAAGTATAATTATTACAGCTCTAGCGATAATAACTGCATTATATGGGTAATAATGCATGTTATATTGATAATATCGGGAGTAATAAGTATAATTATTATAGTTCTAGCGATAATAATAGTGAAATACGGCTAATGGTGCATGTTATATTAATAATAATAAAAGTAATAAGTATATTTATTATACTTCTATCGATTATAACTGCACAATATGGGTAATAATGCATGTTATATTGGTAATAATATAAGAAATAAGTATAATTATTACAGTCCTAGCGATAATAACTGCATTATATGGGTAATAATGCATGATATATTGATAATATCGCGAGTAATAAGTATAATTATTATAGTTCTAGCGATAATAATAGTGAAATATGGCTAATAGTGCATGTTATATTAATAATAATAAAAGTAATAAGTATATTTATTATACTTCTATCGATAATAACTGCATTATGTGGGTAATAATGCATGTTATATTGATAATAATATAAGTAATAAGTATAATTATTACAGTTCTAGCGATAATAACTCCATTATATGGGTAACCATGCATGTTGTATTGATAATATCGGGAGTAATAAGTATAATTATTATAGTTCTAGCGATAATAATAGTGAAATACGGCTAATGGTGCATGTTATATTAATAATAATAAAAGTAATAAGTATATTTATTATACTTCTATCGATAATAACTGCATTATATGGGTAATAATGTATGTTATGTTGATAATAATATAAGTAGTAAGTATAATTATTACAGTTCTAGCTATAATAGCTCCATTATATGGGTAACCATGCATGTGATATTGATAATATCGGGAGTAATAAGTATAATTATTATAGTTCCATCGATAGTAATAGTAAAATATGGCTAATAGTGCATGTTATATTGATAATAATAAAAGTAATAAGTATATATATTGTAGTTCTATCTATAATAACTGCATAATATGGGTAATAATGCATGTTATATTGATAATAATATAAGTAATAAGTATAATTATTACAGCTCTAGCGATAGTAACTGCATTATATGGGTAGTAATGCATGTTATATTGATAATATCGGCAGTAATAAGTATAATTATTATAGTTCCAGCGATAATAATAGTGAAATACCGCTAATAGTGCATGTTATATTAATAATAATAAAAGTAATAAGTATATTTATTATACTTCTATCGATAATAACTGCATTATATGGGTAATAATGTATGTTATGTTGATAATAATATAAGTAATAAGTATAATTATTACAGCTCTAGCGATAATAACTGCATTATATGGGTAATAATGCATGTTATATTGCTAATAATATAAGTAATAAGTACATTTATTATAGTTCTATCGATTATAACTGCTTAATATGGATAATAATGCATGTTATATTGATAATAATATAAGTAATAAGTATAATTATTACAGCTCTATCGATAATAACTGCATTATATGGGTAGTAATGCATGTTATATTGGTAATATCGGGAGTAATAAGTATAATTATTATAGTTCTAGCGATAATACTAGTAAAATATAGCAAGGGTGCATGTTGTATTGATAATAAGAGAAGTAATAAGTATATTTATTATACTTCTATCGAAAATAACTATATTATATGGGTAATAATGCATGTTAGATTGATATTAATAAAAGTAATAAGTATATTTATTATAGTTCTATCGATAATAACTGCATGATATTGGTACTAATGGATGTTATATTGATGATAATAGAAGTAATAAGTATATTTATTATACTTCTATCGATAATAACTGCATTATATGGGTAATAATGTATGTTATGTTGATAATAATATAAGTAGTAAGTATAATTATTACAGTTCTAGCTATAATAGCTCCATTATATGGGTAACCATGCATGTGATATTGATAATATCGGGAGTAATAAGTATAATTATTATAGTTCCATCGATAGTAATAGTAAAATATGGCTAATAGTGCATGTTATATTGATAATAATAAAAGTAATAAGTATATATATTGTAGTTCTATCGATAATAACTGCTTAATATGGGTAATAATGCATGTTATATTGGTAATAATATAAGAAATAGGTATAATTATTACAGATCTAGCGATAATAACTGTATAATATGGGTAATAATGCATGTTATATTGATAATAATAAAAGTAATAAGTACATTTATTATAGTTCTATCGATTATAACTGCACAATATGGGTAATAATGCATGTTATATTGGTAACAATATAAGAAATAAGTATAATTATTACAGTTCTAGCGATAATAACTGTATAATATGGGTAATAATGCATGTTATATTGATAATATCGGGAGTAATAAATATAATTACTATAGTTCCATCGATAGTAATAGTAAAATATGGCTAAGAGTGCATGTTATATTGATAATAATAAAAGTAATAAGTATATTTATTATAGTTCTATCGATAATAACTGCATAATATGGATAATAATGCATGTTACATTGATGATAATATAAGTAATAAGTATATTTACTATAGTTCTATCGATAGTAACTGCATAATATGGGCAATAATGCATGTTATATTGATGATAATAGAAGTAATAAGTATATTTATTATAGTTCTAGCGATAACACATGCATAATATGGGTAACAATGCATGTTATATTGATAATAATATAAGTAATAAGTATAACTATTACAGTTCTAGCGATAATAACTGCATTACATGGGTAATAATGGATGTTATATTGGTAATATCGGGAGTAATAAGTATAATTATTATAGTTCCATTGATAGTAATAGTAAAATATGGGTAATAATGCATGTTATATTGATAATAATAAAAGTAATAAGTATATTTATTATAGTTCTATCGATAATAACTGCATGATATCGATAATAATGCATGTTACATTGATGATAATATAAGTAATAAGTACATTTACTATAGTTCTATCGATAATAACTGCATAATGTTGGTACTAATGCATGATATATTGATGATAATAGAAGTAATAAGTATAATTATTACAGTTCTAGCGATAATAACTGTATAATATGGGTAATAATGCATGTTATATTGATAATAATATAAGTAATAAGTATAATTATTACAGTTCTAGCGATAATAACAGCATAATATGGGTAATAATGCATGTTATATTGATGATCACAAAAGTAATAAGTATATTTGTTACAGTTCTATCGATAATAACTGCATAATATGGGTAATAATGCATGTTATATTGATAATAATAAAAGTAACAAGTATATTTATTATAATTCTATCGATTATAACTGCACAATATGGGTAATAATGCATGTTATATTGCTAATAATATAAGAAATAAGTATAATTATTACAGTTCTAGCGATAATAACAGCATAATATGGGTAATAATGCATGTTATCTTGATGATCACAAAAGTAATAAGTATATTTCTTACAGTTCTATCGATAATAACTGCATAATATGGGTAATAGTGCATGTTATATTGCTAATAATATAAGTAATAAGTATATTTATTATAGTTCTATCGATTATAACTGCACAATGTGGGTAATAATGCATGTTATATTGGTAATAATATAAGAAGTAATTATAATTATTACAGTTCTAGCGATAATAACTGTATAATATGATTAATAATGCATGTTATATTGATAATAATAAAAGTAATAAGTAAATTTATTATAGTTCCATCGATAATAACCGCATAATATGGGTAATAATGCACGTTATATTGCTAATAATATAAGTAATAAGTATAATTATTGCAGCTCTAGCGATAATAACTGCATTATATGGGTAAGAATGCATGTTATATTGATAATATCGGGAGTAATAAGTATAATTATTATAGTTCTCGCAATAGTAATAGTAATATATGGCTAATAGTGCATGTTATATTGATAATAATAAAAGTAATAAGTATATTTATTATAGTTCTATCGATAATAACTGCATAATATGGGTAATAATGCATGTTATATTCATAATAATATAAGTAATAAGTATAATTATTACAGCTCTAGCGATAATAACTGCATTATGTGGGTAATAATGCATGTTATACTGATAATATCTGGAGTAATAAGTATAATTATTATAGTTCTAGCGATAATAATAGTGAAATATGGCTAATAGTGCATGTTATATTAATAATAATAAAAGTAATAAGTATATTTATTATACTTCTATCGATAATAACTGCATTATATGGGTAATAATGCATGTTATATTGATAATAATATAAGTAATAAGTATAATTATTACAGTTCTAGCGATAATAACTGCATAATATGGGTAATAATGCATGTTATATTGATGATCACAAAAGTAATAAGTATATTTGTTACAGTTCTATCGATAATAACTGCATAATATGGGTAATAATGCATGTTATATTGATAATAATAAAAGTAACAAGTATATTTATTATACTTCTATCGATAATAACTGCATAATATGGGTAATAATGCATGTTATATTGCTAATAATATAAGTAATAAGTATATTTATTATAGTTCTATCGATTACAACTGCACAATATGGGTAATAATGCATGTTATATTGGTAATAATATAAGAAATAAGTATAATTATTACAGTTCTAGCGATAATAACTGTATAATATGATTAATAATGCATTTTATATTGATAATAATAAAAGTAATAAGTATATTTATTATAGTTCTATCGATAATAACTGCATAATATGGGTAATAATTCATGTTATATTGATAATAATATAAGTAATACGTATAATTATTGCAGCTCTAGCGATAATAACTGCATTATATGGGTAATAATGCATGTTATATTGATAATATCGGGCGTAATAAGTATAATTATTATAGTTCTATCTATAATAACTGCATAATATGGGTAATAATGCATGTTATATTGATAATAATATAAGTAATAAGTATAATTATTACAGCTCTAGCGATAGTAACTGCATTATGTGGGTAATAATGCATGTTATACTGATAATATCTGGAGCAATAAGTATAATTATTATAGTTCTAGCGATAATAATAGTGAAATATGGCTAATAGTGCATGTTATATTAATAATAATAAAAGTAATAAGTATATTTATTATACTTCTATCGATAATAACTGCATTATATGGGTAATAATGCATGTTATATTGATAATAATATAAGTAATAAGTATAATTATTACAGTTCTAGCGATAATAACAGTATAATATGGGTAATAATGCATGTTATATTGATGATCACAAAAGTAATAAGTATATTTGTTACAGTTCTATCAATAATAACTGCATAATATGGGTAATAGTGCATGTTATATTGCTAATAATATAAGTAATAAGTATATTTATTATAGTTCTATCGATTATAACTGCACAATATGGGTAATAATGCATGTTATATCGGTAATAATATAAGAAGTAATTATAATTATTACAGTTCTAGCGATAATAACTGTATAATATGATAAATAATGCATGTTATATTGATAATAATAAAAGTAATAAGTATATTTATTATAGTTCTATCGATAATAACTGCATAATATGAGTAATAATGCATGTTATATTGATGATCACAAAAGTAATAAGTATATTTGTTACAGTTCTATCGATAATAACTGCATAATATGGGTAATAATGCATGTTTTATTGATAATAATAAAAGAAACAAGTATATTTATTATACTTTTATCGATAATAACTGCATAATATGGCTAATAATGCATGTTATATTGCTAATAATATAAGTAATAAGTATGTTTATTATAGTTCTATCGATTATAACTGCACAATATGGGTAATAATGCATGTTATATTGGTAATAATATAAGAAATAAGTATAATTATTACAGTTCTAGCGATAATAACTGTATAATATGATTAATAATGAATGTTATATTGATAATAATAAAAGTAATAAGTATATTTATTATAGTTCTATCGATAATAACTGCATAATACGGGTAATAATTCATGTTATATTGATGATCACAAAAGTAATAAGTATATTTCTTACAGTTCTAGCGATAATAACTGCATAATATGGGTAATAATGCACGTTATATTGCTAATAATATAAGTAATAAGTATAATTATTGCGGCTCCAGCGATAATAACTGCATAATATGGGTAAGAATGCATGTTATATTGATAACATCGGGAGTAATAAGTATAATTATTATAGTTCTAGCAATAGTAATAGTAAAATATGGCTAATAGTGCATGTTATATTGATAATAATAAAAGTAATAAGTATATTTATTATAGTTCTATCGATAATAACTGCATAATATGGGTAATAATGCATGTTATATTGATAATAATATAAGTAATAAGTACAATTATTACAGCTCTAGCGATAATAACTGCATTATATGGGTAGTAATGCATGTTATATTGATAATATCGGGAGTAATAAGTATAATTATTATAGTTCTAGCGATAATACTAGTAAAATATGGCAAGGGTGCATGTTGTATTGATAATAAGAGAAGTAATAAGTATATTTATTATACTTCTATCGAAAATAACTACATTATATGGGTAATAATGCATGTTAGATTGATATTAATAAAAGTAATAAGTATATTTATTATAGTTCTATCGATAATAACTGCATGATGTTGGTACTAATGCATGTTATATTGATGATAATAGAAGTAATAAGTATATTTATTATACTTCTATCGATAATAACTGCATTATATGGGTAATAATGCATGTTATATTGATAATAATATAAGTAATAAGTATAATTATTACAGTTCTAGCGATAATAACAGCATAATATGGGTAATAATGCATGTTATATTGATGATAACAAAAGTAATAAGTATATTTGTTACAGTTCTATCGATAATAACTGCATAATATGGGTAATAATGCATGTTATATTGCTAATAATATAAGTAATAAGTATATTTATTATAGTTCTATCGATTATAACTGCACAATATGGGTAATAATGCATGTTATATTGGTAATAATATAAGAAATAAGTATAATTATTACAGTTCTAGCGATGATAACTGTATAATATGATTAATAATGCATGTTATATTGATAATAATAAAAGTAATAAGTATATTTATTATAGTTCTATCGATAATAACTGCATAATATGGGTAATAATGCATGTTATATTGATAATAATATAAGTAATAAGTATAATTATTACAGCTCTAGCGATAATAACTGCATTATATGGGTAATAATGCATGTTATATTGATAATATCGGGAGTAATAAGTATAATTATTATAGTTCTAGCGATAATAATAGTGAAATACGGCTAATGGTGCATGTTATATTAATAATAATAAAAGTAATAAGTATATTTATTATACTTCTATCGATTATAACTGCACAATATGGGTAATAATGCATGTTATATTGGTAATAATATAAGAAATAAGTATAATTATTACAGTCCTAGCGATAATAACTGCATTATATGGGTAATAATGCATGATATATTGATAATATCGGGAGTAATAAGTATAATTATTATAGTTCTAGCGATAATAATAGTGAAATATGGCTAATAGTGCATGTTATATTAATAATAATAAAAGTAATAAGTATATTTATTATACTTCTATCGATAATAACTGCATTATGTGGGTAATAATGCATGTTATATTGATAATAATATAAGTAATAAGTATAATTATTACAGTTCTAGCGATAATAACTCCATTATATGGGTAACCATGCATGTTGTATTGATAATATCGGGAGTAATAAGTATAATTATTATAGTTCTAGCGATAATAATAGTGAAATACGGCTAATGGTGCATGTTATATTAATAATAATAAAAGTAATAAGTATATTTATTATACTTCTATCGATAATAACTGCATTATATGGGTAATAATGTATGTTATGTTGATAATAATATAAGTAGTAAGTATAATTATTACAGTTCTAGCTATAATAGCTCCATTATATGGGTAACCATGCATGTGATATTGATAATATCGGGAGTAATAAGTATAATTATTATAGTTCCATCGATAGTAATAGTAAAATATGGCTAATAGTGCATGTTATATTGATAATAATAAAAGTAATAAGTATATATATTGTAGTTCTATCGATAATAACTGCTTAATATGGATAATAATGCATGTTATATTGATAATAATATAAGTAATAAGTATAATTATTACGGCTCTAGCGATAATAACTGCATTATATGGGTAATAATGCATGTTATATTGCTAATAATATAAGTAATAAGTACATTTATTATAGTTCTATCGATTATAACTGCACAATATGGGTAATAATGCATGTTATATTGGTAATAATATAAGAAATAGGTATAATTATTACAGTTCTAGCGATAATAACTGTATAATATGGGTAATAATGCATGTTTTATTGATAATAATAAAAGAAACAAGTATATTTATTATACTTCTATCGATAATAACTGCATAATATGGCTAATAATGCATGTTATATTGCTAATAATATAAGTAATAAGTATGTTTATTATAGTTCTATCGATTATAACTGCACAATATGGGTAATAATGCATGTTATATTGGTAATAATATAAGAAATAAGTATAATTATTACAGTTCTAGCGATAATAACTGTATAATATGATTAATAATGAATGTTATATTGATAATAATAAAAGTAATAAGTATATTTATTATAGTTCTATCGATAATAACTGCATAATACGGGTAATAATTCATGTTATATTGATGATCACAAAAGTAATAAGTATATTTCTTACAGTTCTAGTGATAATAACTGCATAATATGGGTAATAATGCACGTTATATTGCTAATAATATAAGTAATAAGTAAAATTATTGCGGCTCCAGCGATAATAACTGCATAATATGGGTAAGAATGCATGTTATATTGATAATATCGGGAGTAATAAGTATAATTATTATAGTTCTAGCAATAGTAATAGTAAAATATGGCTAATAGTGCATGTTATATTGATAATAATAAAAGTAATAAGTATATTTATTATAGTTCTATCGATAATAACTGCATAATATGGGTAATAATGCATGTTATATTGATAATAATATAAGTAATAAGTACAATTATTACAGCTCTAGCGATAATAACTGCATTATATGGGTAGTAATGCATGTTATATTGATAATATCGGGAGTAATAAGTATAATTATTATAGTTCTAGCGATAATACTAGTAAAATATGGCAAGGGTGCATGTTGTATTGATAATAAGAGAAGTAATAAGTATATTTATTATACTTCTATCGAAAATAACTACATTATATGGGTAATAATGCATGTTAGATTGATATTAATAAAAGTAATAAGTATATTTATTATAGTTCTATCGATAATAACTGCATGATGTTGGTACTAATGCATGTTATATTGATGATAATAGAAGTAATAAGTATATTTATTATACTTCTATCGATAATAACTGCATTATATGGGTAATAATGCATGTTATATTGATAATAATATAAGTAATAAGTATAATTATTACAGTTCTAGCGATAATAACAGCATAATATGGGTAATAATGCATGTTATATTGATGATAACAAAAGTAATAAGTATATTTGTTACAGTTCTATCGATAATAACTGCATAATATGGGTAATAATGCATGTTATATTGCTAATAATATAAGTAATAAGTATATTTATTATAGTTCTATCGATTATAACTGCACAATATGGGTAATAATGCATGTTATATTGGTAATAATATAAGAAATAAGTATAATTATTACAGTTCTAGCGATGATAACTGTATAATATGATTAATAATGCATGTTATATTGATAATAATAAAAGTAATAAGTATATTTATTATAGTTCTATCGATAATAACTGCATAATATGGGTAATAATGCATGTTATATTGATAATAATATAAGTAATAAGTATAATTATTACAGCTCTAGCGATAATAACTGCATTATATGGGTAATAATGCATGTTATATTGATAATATCGGGAGTAATAAGTATAATTATTATAGTTCTAGCGATAATAATAGTGAAATACGGCTAATGGTGCATGTTATATTAATAATAATAAAAGTAATAAGTATATTTATTATACTTCTATCGATTATAACTGCACAATATGGGTAATAATGCATGTTATATTGGTAATAATATAAGAAATAAGTATAATTATTACAGTCCTAGCGATAATAACTGCATTATATGGGTAATAATGCATGATATATTGATAATATCGCGAGTAATAAGTATAATTATTATAGTTCTAGCGATAATAATAGTGAAATATGGCTAATAGTGCATGTTATATTAATAATAATAAAAGTAATAAGTATATTTATTATACTTCTATCGATAATAACTGCATTATGTGGGTAATAATGCATGTTATATTGATAATAATATAAGTAATAAGTATAATTATTACAGTTCTAGCGATAATAACTCCATTATATGGGTAACCATGCATGTTGTATTGATAATATCGGGAGTAATAAGTATAATTATTATAGTTCTAGCGATAATAATAGTGAAATACGGCTAATGGTGCATGTTATATTAATAATAATAAAAGTAATAAGTATATTTATTATACTTCTATCGATAATAACTGCATTATATGGGTAATAATGTATGTTATGTTGATAATAATATAAGTAGTAAGTATAATTATTACAGTTCTAGCTATAATAGCTCCATTATATGGGTAACCATGCATGTGATATTGATAATATCGGGAGTAATAAGTATAATTATTATAGTTCCATCGATAGTAATAGTAAAATATGGCTAATAGTGCATGTTATATTGATAATAATAAAAGTAATAAGTATATATATTGTAGTTCTATCTATAATAACTGCATAATATGGGTAATAATGCATGTTATATTGATAATAATATAAGTAATAAGTATAATTATTACAGCTCTAGCGATAGTAACTGCATTATATGGGTAGTAATGCATGTTATATTGATAATATCGGGAGTAATAAGTATAATTATTATAGTTCCAGCGATAATAATAGTGAAATACCGCTAATAGTGCATGTTACATTAATAATAATAAAAGTAATAAGTATATTTATTATACTTCTATCGATAATAACTGCATTATATGGGTAATAATGTATGTTATGTTGATAATAATATAAGTAATAAGTATAATTATTACAGCTCTAGCGATAATAACTGCATTATATGGGTAATAATGCATGTTATATTGATGATCACAAAAGTAATAAGTATATTTTTTACAGTTCTATCGATAATAACTGCATAATATGGGTAATAATGCATGTTATATTGATAATAATAAAAGTAACAAGTATATTTATTATAATTCTATCGATTATAACTGCACAATATGGGTAATAATGCATGTTATATTGCTAATAATATAAGAAATAAGTATAATTATTACAGTTCTAGCGATAATAACAGCATAATATGGGTAATAATGCATGTTATCTTGATGATCACAAAAGTAATAAGTATATTTCTTACAGTTCTATCGATAATAACTGCATAATATGGGTAATAGTGCATGTTATATTGCTAATAATATAAGTAATAAGTATATTTATTATAGTTCTATCGATTATAACTGCACAATGTGGGTAATAATGCATGTTATATTGGTAATAATATAAGAAGTAATTATAATTATTACAGTTCTAGCGATAATAACTGTATAATATGATTAATAATGCATGTTATATTGATAATAATAAAAGTAATAAGTAAATTTATTATAGTTCCACCGATAATAACCGCATAATATGGGTAATAATGCACGTTATATTGCTAATAATATAAGTAATAAGTATAATTATTGCAGCTCTAGCGATAATAACTGCATTATATGGGTAAGAATGCATGTTATATTGATAATATCGGGAGTAATAAGTATAATTATTATAGTTCTCGCAATAGTAATAGTAATATATGGCTAATAGTGCATGTTATATTGATAATAATAAAAGTAATAAGTATATTTATTATAGTTCTATCGATAATAACTGCATAATATGGGTAATAATGCATGTTATATTCATAATAATATAAGTAATAAGTATAATTATTACAGCTCTAGCGATAATAACTGCATTATGTGGGTAATAATGCATGTTATACTGATAATATCTGGAGTAATAAGTATAATTATTATAGTTCTAGCGATAATAATAGTGAAATATGGCTAATAGTGCATGTTATATTAATAATAATAAAAGTAATAAGTATATTTGTTATACTTCTATCGATAATAACTGCATTATATGGGTAATAATGCATGTTATATTGATAATAATATAAGTAATAAGTATAATTATTACAGTTCTAGCGATAATAACTGCATAATATGGGTAATAATGCATGTTATATTGATGATCACAAAAGTAATAAGTATATTTGTTACAGTTCTATCGATAATAACTGCATAATATGGGTAATAATGCATGTTATATTGATAATAATAAAAGTAACAAGTATATTTATTATACTTCTATCGATAATAACTGCATAATATGGGTAATAATGCATGTTATATTGCTAATAATATAAGTAATAAGTATATTTATTATAGTTCTATCGATTACAACTGCACAATATGGGTAATAATGCATGTTATATTGGTAATAATATAAGAAATAAGTATAATTATTACAGTTCTAGCGATAATAACTGTATAATATGATTAATAATGCATTTTATATTGATAATAATAAAAGTAATAAGTATATTTATTATAGTTCTATCGATAATAACTGCATAATATGGGTAATAATTCATGTTATATTGATAATAATATAAGTAATACGTATAATTATTGCAGCTCTAGCGATAATAACTGCATTATATGGGTAATAATGCATGTTATATTGATAATATCGGGAGTAATAAGTATAATTATTATAGTTCTAGCGATAATAATAGTGAAATACGGCTA
Source organism: Megachile leachella (assembly GCA_963576845.1). Classification (NCBI taxonomy): domain Eukaryota; kingdom Metazoa; phylum Arthropoda; class Insecta; order Hymenoptera; family Megachilidae; genus Megachile; species Megachile leachella. The sequence continues at coordinate 2,005,289 of CAUYWW010000171.1, forward strand.
ATGGTGCATGTTATATTAATAATAATAAAAGTAATAAGTATATTTATTATACTTCTATCGATTATAACTGCACAATATGGGTAATAATGCATGTTATATTGGTAATAATATAAGAAATAAGTATAATTATTACAGTCCTAGCGATAATAACTGCATTATATGGGTAATAATGCATGATATATTGATAATATCGGGAGTAATAAGTATAATTATTATAGTTCTAGCGATAATAATAGTGAAATATGGCTAATAGTGCATGTTATATTAATAATAATAAAAGTAATAAGTATATTTATTATACTTCTATCGATAATAACTGCATTATGTGGGTAATAATGCATGTTATATTGATAATAATATAAGTAATAAGTATAATTATTACAGTTCTAGCGATAATAACTCCATTATATGGGTAACCATGCATGTTGTATTGATAATATCGGGAGTAATAAGTATAATTATTATAGTTCTAGCGATAATAATAGTGAAATACGGCTAATGGTGCATGTTATATTAATAATAATAAAAGTAATAAGTATATTTATTATACTTCTATCGATAATAACTGCATTATATGGGTAATAATGTATGTTATGTTGATAATAATATAAGTAGAAAGTATAATTATTACAGTTCTAGCTATAATAGCTCCATTATATGGGTAACCATGCATGTGATATTGATAATATCGGGAGTAATAAGTATAATTATTATAGTTCCATCGATAGTAATAGTAAAATATGGCTAATAGTGCATGTTATATTGATAATAATAAAAGTAATAAGTATATATATTGTAGTTCTATCGATAATAACTGCTTAATATGGATAATAATGCATGTTATATTGATAATAATATAAGTAATAAGTATAATTATTACGGCTCTAGCGATAATAACTGCATTATATGGGTAATAATGCATGTTATATTGCTAATAATATAAGTAATAAGTACATTTATTATAGTTCTATCGATTATAACTGCACAATATGGGTAATAATGCATGTTATATTGGTAATAATATAAGAAATAGGTATAATTATTACAGTTCTAGCGATAATAACTGTATAATATGGGTAATAATGCATGTTTTATTGATAATAATAAAAGAAACAAGTATATTTATTATACTTCTATCGATAATAACTGCATAATATGGCTAATAATGCATGTTATATTGCTAATAATATAAGTAATAAGTATGTTTATTATAGTTCTATCGATTATAACTGCACAATATGGGTAATAATGCATGTTATATTGGTAATAATATAAGAAATAAGTATAATTATTACAGTTCTAGCGATAATAACTGTATAATATGATTAATAATGAATGTTATATTGATAATAATAAAAGTAATAAGTATATTTATTATAGTTCTATCGATAATAACTGCATAATACGGGTAATAATTCATGTTATATTGATGATCACAAAAGTAATAAGTATATTTCTTACAGTTCTAGTGATAATAACTGCATAATATGGGTAATAATGCACGTTATATTGCTAATAATATAAGTAATAAGTATAATTATTGCGGCTCCAGCGATAATAACTGCATAATATGGGTAAGAATGCATGTTATATTGATAATATCGGGAGTAATAAGTATAATTATTATAGTTCTAGCGATAATAATAGTGAAATACGGCTAATGGTGCATGTTATATTAATAATAATAAAAGTAATAAGTATATTTATTATACTTCTATCGATTATAACTGCACAATATGGGTAATAATGCATGTTATATTGGTAATAATATAAGAAATAAGTATAATTATTACAGTCCTAGCGATAATAACTGCATTATATGGGTAATAATGCATGATATATTGATAATATCGGGAGTAATAAGTATAATTATTATAGTTCTAGCGATAATAATAGTGAAATATGGCTAATAGTGCATGTTATATTAATAATAATAAAAGTAATAAGTATATTTATTATACTTCTATCGATAATAACTGCATTATGTGGGTAATAATGCATGTTATATTGATAATAATATAAGTAATAAGTATAATTATTACAGTTCTAGCGATAATAACTCCATTATATGGGTAACCATGCATGTTGTATTGATAATATCGGGAGTAATAAGTATAATTATTATAGTTCTAGCGATAATAATAGTGAAATACGGCTAATGGTGCATGTTATATTAATAATAATAAAAGTAATAAGTATATTTATTATACTTCTATCGATAATAACTGCATTATATGGGTAATAATGTATGTTATGTTGATAATAATATAAGTAGTAAGTATAATTATTACAGTTCTAGCTATAATAGCTCCATTATATGGGTAACCATGCATGTGATATTGATAATATCGGGAGTAATAAGTATAATTATTATAGTTCCATCGATAGTAATAGTAAAATATGGCTAATAGTGCATGTTATATTGATAATAATAAAAGTAATAAGTATATATATTGTAGTTCTATCGATAATAACTGCTTAATATGGATAATAATGCATGTTATATTGATAATAATATAAGTAATAAGTATAATTATTACGGCTCTAGCGATAATAACTGCATTATATGGGTAATAATGCATGTTATATTGCTAATAATATAAGTAATAAGTACATTTATTATAGTTCTATCGATTATAACTGCACAATATGGGTAATAATGCATGTTATATTGATAATAATATAAGTAATAAGTACAATTATTACAGCTCTAGCGATAATAACTGCATTATATGGGTAGTAATGCATGTTATATTGATAATATCGGGAGTAATAAGTATAATTATTATAGTTCTAGCGATAATACTAGTAAAATATGGCAAGGGTGCATGTTGTATTGATAATAAGAGAAGTAATAAGTATATTTATTATACTTCTATCGAAAATAACTACATTATATGGGTAATAATGCATGTTAGATTGATATTAATAAAAGTAATAAGTATATTTATTATAGTTCTATCGATAATAACTGCATGATGTTGGTACTAATGCATGTTATATTGATGATAATAGAAGTAATAAGTATATTTATTATACTTCTATCGATAATAACTGCATTATATGGGTAATAATGCATGTTATATTGATAATAATATAAGTAATAAGTATAATTATTACAGTTCTAGCGATAATAACAGCATAATATGGGTAATAATGCATGTTATATTGATGATAACAAAAGTAATAAGTATATTTGTTACAGTTCTATCGATAATAACTGCATAATATGGGTAATAATGCATGTTATATTGCTAATAATATAAGTAATAAGTATATTTATTATAGTTCTATCGATTATAACTGCACAATATGGGTAATAATGCATGTTATATTGGTAATAATATAAGAAATAAGTATAATTATTACAGTTCTAGCGATGATAACTGTATAATATGATTAATAATGCATGTTATATTGATAATAATAAAAGTAATAAGTATATTTATTATAGTTCTATCGATAATAACTGCATAATATGGGTAATAATGCATGTTATATTGATAATAATATAAGTAATAAGTATAATTATTACAGCTCTAGCGATAATAACTGCATTATATGGGTAATAATGCATGTTATATTGATAATATCGGGAGTAATAAGTATAATTATTATAGTTCTAGCGATAATAATAGTGAAATACGGCTAATGGTGCATGTTATATTAATAATAATAAAAGTAATAAGTATATTTATTATACTTCTATCGATAATAACTGCATTATATGGGTAATAATGTATGTTATGTTGATAATAATATAAGTAGTAAGTATAATTATTACAGTTCTAGCTATAATAGCTCCATTATATGGGTAACCATGCATGTGATATTGATAATATCGGGAGTAATAAGTATAATTATTATAGTTCCATCGATAGTAATAGTAAAATATGGCTAATAGTGCATGTTATATTGATAATAATAAAAGTAATAAGTATATATATTGTAGTTCTATCGATAATAACTGCTTAATATGGATAATAATGCATGTTATATTGATAATAATATAAGTAATAAGTATAATTATTACGGCTCTAGCGATAATAACTGCATTATATGGGTAATAATGCATGTTATATTGCTAATAATATAAGTAATAAGTACATTTATTATAGTTCTATCGATTATAACTGCACAATATGGGTAATAATGCATGTTATATTGGTAATAATATAAGAAATAGGTATAATTATTACAGTTCTAGCGATAATAACTGTATAATATGGGTAATAATGCATGTTTTATTGATAATAATAAAAGAAACAAGTATATTTATTATACTTCTATCGATAATAACTGCATAATATGGCTAATAATGCATGTTATATTGCTAATAATATAAGTAATAAGTATGTTTATTATAGTTCTATCGATTATAACTGCACAATATGGGTAATAATGCATGTTATATTGGTAATAATATAAGAAATAAGTATAATTATTACAGTTCTAGCGATAATAACTGTATAATATGATTAATAATGAATGTTATATTGATAATAATAAAAGTAATAAGTATATTTATTATAGTTCTATCGATAATAACTGCATAATACGGGTAATAATTCATGTTATATTGATGATCACAAAAGTAATAAGTATATTTCTTACAGTTCTAGCGATAATAACTGCATAATATGGGTAATAATGCACGTTATATTGCTAATAATATAAGTAATAAGTATAATTATTGCGGCTCCAGCGATAATAACTGCATAATATGGGTAAGAATGCATGTTATATTGATAATATCGGGAGTAATAAGTATAATTATTATAGTTCTAGCAATAGTAATAGTAAAATATGGCTAATAGTGCATGTTATATTGATAATAATAAAAGTAATAAGTATATTTATTATAGTTCTATCGATAATAACTGCATAATATGGGTAATAATGCATGTTATATTGATAATAATATAAGTAATAAGTACAATTATTACAGCTCTAGCGATAATAACTGCATTATATGGGTAGTAATGCATGTTATATTGATAATATCGGGAGTAATAAGTATAATTATTATAGTTCTAGCGATAATACTAGTAAAATATGGCAAGGGTGCATGTTGTATTGATAATAAGAGAAGTAATAAGTATATTTATTATACTTCTATCGAAAATAACTACATTATATGGGTAATAATGCATGTTAGATTGATATTAATAAAAGTAATAAGTATATTTATTATAGTTCTATCGATAATAACTGCATGATGTTGGTACTAATGCATGTTATATTGATGATAATAGAAGTAATAAGTATATTTATTATACTTCTATCGATAATAACTGCATTATATGGGTAATAATGCATGTTATATTGATAATAATGTAAGTAATAAGTATAATTATTACAGTTCTAGCGATAATAACAGCATAATATGGGTAATAATGCATGTTATATTGATGATAACAAAAGTAATAAGTATATTTGTTACAGTTCTATCGATAATAACTGCATAATATGGGTAATAATGCATGTTATATTGCTAATAATATAAGTAATAAGTATATTTATTATAGTTCTATCGATTATAACTGCACAATATGGGTAATAATGCATGTTATATTGGTAATAATATAAGAAATAAGTATAATTATTACAGTTCTAGCGATGATAACTGTATAATATGATTAATAATGCATGTTATATTGATAATAATAAAAGTAATAAGTATATTTATTATACTTCTATCGATTATAACTGCACAATATGGGTAATAATGCATGATATATTGGTAATAATATAAGAAATAAGTATAATTATTACAGTCCTAGCGATAATAACTGCATTATATGGGTAATAATGCATGATATATTGATAATATCGGGAGTAATAAGTATAATTATTATAGTTCTAGCGATAATAATAGTGAAATATGGCTAATAGTGCATGTTATATTAATAATAATAAAAGTAATAAGTATATTTATTATACTTCTATCGATAATAACTGCATTATGTGGGTAATAATGCATGTTATATTGATAATAATATAAGTAATAAGTATAATTATTACAGTTCTAGCGATAATAACTCCATTATATGGGTAACCATGCATGTTGTATTGATAATATCGGGAGTAATAAGTATAATTATTATAGTTCTAGCGATAATAATAGTGAAATACGGCTAATGGTGCATGTTATATTAATAATAATAAAAGTAATAAGTATATTTATTATACTTCTATCGATAATAACTGCATTATATGGGTAATAATGTATGTTATGTTGATAATAATATAAGTAGTAAGTATAATTATTACAGTTCTAGCTATAATAGCTCCATTATATGGGTAACCATGCATGTGGTATTGATAATATCGGGAGTAATAAGTATAATTATTATAGTTCCATCGATAGTAATAGTAAAATATGGCTAATAGTGCATGTTATATTGATAATAATAAAAGTAATAAGTATATATATTGTAGTTCTATCAATAATAACTGCTTAATATGGATAATAATGCATGTTATATTGATAATAATATAAGTAATAAGTATAATTATTACGGCTCTAGCGATAATAACTGCATTATATGGGTAATAATGCATGTTATATTGCTAATAATATAAGTAATAAGTACATTTATTATAGTTCTATCGATTATAACTGCACAATATGGGTAATAATGCATGTTATATTGGTAATAATATAAGAAATAGGTATAATTATTACAGTTCTAGCGATAATAACTGTATAATATGGGTAATAATGCATGTTATATTGATAATAATAAAAGTAATAAGTACATTTATTATAGTTCTATCGATTATAACTGCACAATATGGGTAATAATGCATGTTATATTGGTAACAATATAAGAAATAAGTATAATTATTACAGTTCTAGCGATAATAACTGTATAATATGGGTAATAATGCATGTTATATTGATAATATCGGGAGTAATAAATATAATTACTATAGTTCCATCGATAGTAATAGTAAAATATGGCTAAGAGTGCATGTTATATTGATAATAATAAAAGTAATAAGTATATTTATTATAGTTCTATCGATAATAACTGCATAATATGGATAATAATGCATGTTACATTGATGATAATATAAGTAATAAGTATATTTACTATAGTTCTATCGATAATAACTGCATAATGTGGGCAATAATGCATGTTATATTGATGATAATATAAGTAATAAGTATATTTATTATAGTTCTAGCGATAACACATGCATAATATGGGTAACAATGCATGTTATATTGATAATAATATAAGTAATAAGTATAACTATTACAGTTCTAGCGATAATAACTGCATTACATGGGTAATAATGGATGTTATATTGGTAATATCGGGAGTAATAAGTATAATTATTATAGTTCTGGCGATAATACTAGTAAAATATGGCAAGGGTGCATGTTGTATTGATAATAAGAGAAGTAATAAGTATATTTATTATACTTCTATCGAAAATAACTACATTATATGGGTAATAATGCATGTTAGATTGATATTAATAAAAGTAATAAGTATATTTATTATAGTTCTATCGATAATAACTGCATAATATTGGTACTAATGCATGTTATATTGATGATAATAGAAGTAATAAGTATATTTATTATACTTCTATCGATAATAACTGCATTATATGGGTAAAAATGCATGTTGTATTGATAATAATATAAGTAATAAGTATAATTATTACAGTTCTAGCGATAATAACAGCATAATATGGGTAATAATGCATGTTATATTGATGATAACAAAAGTAATAAGTATATTTGTTACAGTTCTATCGATAATAACTGCATAATATGGGTAATAATGCATGTTATATTGCTAATAATATAAGTAATAAGTATATTTATTATAGTTCTATCGATTATAACTGCACAATATGGGTAATAATGCATGTTATATTGGTAATAGTATAAGAAATAAGTATAATTATTACAGTTCTAGCGATAATAACTGTATAATATGATTAATAATGCATGTTATATTGATAATAATAAAAGTAATAAGTATATTTATTATAGTTCTATCGATAATAACTGCATAATATGGGTAATAATGCATGTTATATTGATAATAATATAAGTAATAAGTATAATTATTACAGCTCTAGCGATAATAACTGCATTATATGGGTAATAATGCATGTTATATTGATAATATCGGGAGTAATAAGTATAATTATTATAGTTCTAGCGATAATAATAGTGAAATACGGCTAATGGTGCATGTTATATTAATAATAATAAAAGTAATAAGTATATTTATTATACTTCTATCGATTATAACTGCACAATATGGGTAATAATGCATGTTATATTGGTAATAATATAAGAAATAAGTATAATTATTACAGTCCTAGCGATAATAACTGCATTATATGGGTAATAATGCATGATATATTGATAATATCGGGAGTAATAAGTATAATTATTATAGTTCTAGCGATAATAATAGTGAAATATGGCTAATAGTGCATGTTATATTAATAATAATAAAAGTAATAAGTATATTTATTATACTTCTATCGATAATAACTGCATTATATGGGTAATAATGCATGTTATATTGATAATAATATAAGTAATAAGTATAATTATTACAGTTCTAGCGATAATAACAGCATAATATGGGTAATAATGCATGTTATATTGATGATAACAAAAGTAATAAGTATATTTGTTACAGTTCTATCGATAATAACTGCATAATATGGGTAATAATGCATGTTATATTGCTAATAATATAAGTAATAAGTATATTTATTATAGTTCTATCGATTATAACTGCACAATATGGGTAATAATGCATGTTATATTGGTAATAATATAAGAAATAAGTATAATTATTACAGTTCTAGCGATGATAACTGTATAATATGATTAATAATGCATGTTATATTGATAATAATAAAAGTAATAAGTATATTTATTATAGTTCTATCGATAATAACTGCATAATATGGGTAATAATGCATGTTATATTGATAATAATATAAGTAATAAGTATAATTATTACAGCTCTAGCGATAATAACTGCATTATATGGGTAATAATGCATGTTATATTGATAATATCGGGAGTAATAAGTATAATTATTATAGTTCTAGCGATAATAATAGTGAAATACGGCTAATGGTGCATGTTATATTAATAATAATAAAAGTAATAAGTATATTTATTATACTTCTATCGATTATAACTGCACAATATGGGTAATAATGCATGTTATATTGGTAATAATATAAGAAATAAGTATAATTATTACAGTCCTAGCGATAATAACTGCATTATATGGGTAATAATGCATGATATATTGATAATATCGGGAGTAATAAGTATAATTATTATAGTTCTAGCGATAATAATAGTGAAATATGGCTAATAGTGCATGTTATATTAATAATAATAAAAGTAATAAGTATATTTATTATACTTCTATCGATAATAACTGCATTATGTGGGTAATAATGCATGTTATATTGATAATAATATAAGTAATAAGTATAATTATTACAGTTCTAGCGATAATAACTCCATTATATGGGTAACCATGCATGTTGTATTGATAATATCGGGAGTAATAAGTATAATTATTATAGTTCTAGCGATAATAATAGTGAAATACGGCTAATGGTGCATGTTATATTAATAATAATAAAAGTAATAAGTATATTTATTATACTTCTATCGATAATAACTGCATTATATGGGTAATAATGTATGTTATGTTGATAATAATATAAGTAGTAAGTATAATTATTACAGTTCTAGCTATAATAGCTCCATTATATGGGTAACCATGCATGTGATATTGATAATATCGGGAGTAATAAGTATAATTATTATAGTTCCATCGATAGTAATAGTAAAATATGGCTAATAGTGCATGTTATATTGATAATAATAAAAGTAATAAGTATATATATTGTAGTTCTATCGATAATAACTGCTTAATATGGATAATAATGCATGTTATATTGATAATAATATAAGTAATAAGTATAATTATTACGGCTCTAGCGATAATAACTGCATTATATGGGTAATAATGCATGTTATATTGCTAATAATATAAGTAATAAGTACATTTATTATAGTTCTATCGATTATAACTGCACAATATGGGTAATAATGCATGTTATATTGGTAATAATATAAGAAATAGGTATAATTATTACAGTTCTAGCGATAATAACTGTATAGTATGGGTAATAATGCATGTTATATTGATAATAATAAAAGTAATAAGTACATTTATTATAGTTCTATCGATTATAACTGCACAATATGGGTAATAATGCATGTTATATTGATAATATCGGGAGTAATAAGTATAATTATTATAGTTCTAGCGATAATAATAGTGAAATACGGCTAATGGTGCATGTTATATTAATAATAATAAAAGTAATAAGTATATTTATTATACTTCTATCGATTATAACTGCACAATATGGGTAATAATGCATGTTATATTGGTAATAATATAAGAAATAAGTATAATTATTACAGTCCTAGCGATAATAACTGCATTATATGGGTAATAATGCATGATATATTGATAATATCGGGAGTAATAAGTATAATTATTATAGTTCTAGCGATAATAATAGTGAAATATGGCTAATAGTGCATGTTATATTAATAATAATAAAAGTAATAAGTATATTTATTATACTTCTATCGATAATAACTGCATTATGTGGGTAATAATGCATGTTATATTGATAATAATATAAGTAATAAGTATAATTATTACAGTTCTAGCGATAATAACTCCATTATATGGGTAACCATGCATGTTATATTGATAATATCGGGAGTAATAAGTATAATTATTATAGTTCCATTGATAGTAATAGTAAAATATGGGTAATAATGCATGTCATATTGATAATAATATAAGTAATAAGTATAATTATTATAGCTCTAGCGATAATAACTGCATTATATGGGTAATAATGCATGTTATATTGCTAATAATATAAGTAATAAGTACATTTATTATAGTTCTATCGATTATAACTGCACAATATGGGTAATAATGCATGTTATATTGATGATAACAAAAGTAATAAGTATGTTTGTTACAGTTCTATCGATAATAACTGCATAATATGGGTAATAATGCATGTTATATTGATAATAATAAAAGTAACAAGTATATTTATTATACATCTATCGATAATAACTGCATAATATGGGTAATAATGCATGTTATATTGCTAATAATATAAGTAATAAGTATATTTATTATAGTTCTATCGATTATAACTGCACAATATGGGTAATAATGCATGTTATATTGGTAATAATATAAGAAATAAGTATAATTATTACAGTTCTAGCGATAATAACTGTATAATATGATTAATAATGCATGTTATATTGATAATAATAAAAGTAATAAGTATATTTATTATAGTTCTATCGATCATAACTGCATAATATGGGTAATAATGCATGTTATATTGATAATAATATAAGTAATAAGTATAATTATTACAGCTCTAGCGATAATAACTGCATTATATGGGTAATAATGCATGTTATATTGATAATATCGGGAGTAATAAGTATAATTATTATAGTTCCATCGATAGTAATAGTAAAATATGGCTAATAGTGCATGTTATATTGATAATAATAAAAGTAATAAGTATATATATTGTAGTTCTATCGATAATAACTGCTTAATATGGATAATAATGCATGTTATATTGATAATAATATAAGTAATAAGTATAATTATTATAGCTCTAGCGATAATAACTGCATTATATGGGTAATAATGCATGTTATATTGCTAATAATATAAGTAATAAGTACATTTATTATAGTTCTATCGATTATAACTGCACAATATGGGTAATAATGCATGTTATATTGGTAATAATATAAGAAATAGGTATAATTATTACAGTTCTAGCGATAATAACTGTATAATATGGGTAATAATGCATGTTATATTGATAATAATAAAAGTAATAAGTACATTTATTATAGTTCTATCGATTATAACTGCACAATATGGGTAATAATGCATGTTATATTGGTAACAATATAAGAAATAAGTATAATTATTACAGTTCTAGCGATAATAACTGTATAATATGGGTAATAATGCATGTTATATTGATAATATCGGGAGTAATAAATATAATTACTATAGTTCCATCGATAGTAATAGTAAAATATGGCTAAGAGTGCATGTTATATTGATAATAATAAAAGTAATAAGTATATTTATTATAGTTCTATCGATAATAACTGCATAATATGGATAATAATGCATGTTACATTGATGATAATATAAGTAATAAGTATATTTACTATAGTTCTATCGATAATAACTGCATAATATGGGCAATAATGCATGTTATATTGATGATAATAGAAGTAATAAGTATATTTATTATAGTTCTAGCGATAACACATGCATAATATGGGTAACAATGCATGTTATATTGATAATAATATAAGTAATAAGTATAACCATTACAGTTCTAGCGATAATAACTGCATTACATGGGTAATAATGGATGTTATATTGGTAATATCGGGAGTAATAAGTATAATTATTATAGTTCTAGCGATAATACTAGTAAAATATGGCAAGGGTGCATGTTGTATTGATAATAAGAGAAGTAATAAGTATATTTATTATACTTCTATCGAAAATAACTACATTATATGGGTAATAATGCATGTTAGATTGATATTAATAAAAGTAATAAGTATATTTATTATAGTTCTATCGATAATAACTCCATTATATGGGTAACCATGCATGTTATATTGATAATATCGGGAGTAATAAGTATAATTATTATAGTTCCATTGATAGTAATAGTAAAATATGGGTAATAATGCATGTTATATTGATAATAATATAAGTAATAAGTATAATTATTATAGCTCTAGCGATAATAACTGCATTATATGGGTAATAATGCATGTTATATTGCTAATAATATAAGTAATAAGTACATTTATTATAGTTCTATCGATTATAACTGCACAATATGGGTAATAATGCATGTTATATTGGTAATAATATAAGAAATAAGTATAATTATTACAGTTCTAGCGATAATAACTGTATAATATGATTAATAATGCATGTTATATTGATAATAATAAAAGTAATAAGTATATTTATTATAGTTCTATCGATAATAACTGCATAATATGGGTAATAATGCATGTTATATTGATAATAATATAAGTAATAAGTATAATTATTACAGCTCTAGCGATAATAACTGCATTATATGGGTAATAATGCATGTTATATTGATAATATCGGGAGTAATAAGTATAATTATTATAGTTCTAGCGATAATAATAGTGAAATACGGCTAATGGTGCATGTTATATTAATAATAATAAAAGTAATAAGTATATTTATTATACTTCTATCGATTATAACTGCACAATATGGGTAATAATGCATGTTATATTGGTAATAATATAAGAAATAAGTATAATTATTACAGTCCTAGCGATAATAACTGCATTATATGGGTAATAATGCATGATATATTGATAATATCGGGAGTAATAAGTATAATTATTATAGTTCTAGCGATAATAATAGTGAAATATGGCTAATAGTGCATGTTATATTAATAATAATAAAAGTGATAAGTATATTTATTATACTTCTATCGATAATAACTGCATTATGTGGGTAATAATGCATGTTATATTGATAATAATATAAGTAATAAGTATAATTATTACAGTTCTAGCGATAATAACTCCATTATATGGGTAACCATGCATGTTATATTGATAATATCGGGAGTAATAAGTATAATTATTATAGTTCCATTGATAGTAATAGTAAAATATGGGTAATAATGCATGTTATATTGATAATAATAAAAGTAATAAGTATATTTATTATAGTTCTATCGATAATAACTGCATGATATCGATAATAATGCATGTTACATTGATGATAATATAAGTAATAAGTACATTTACTATAGTTATATCGATAATAACTGCATAATGTTGGTACTAATGCATGATATATTGATGATAATAGAAGTAATAAGTATATTTATTATAGTTCTATCGATAATAACTGCATAATATGGGTAATAATGCATGTTATATTGATAATAATATAAGTAATAAGTATAATTATTACAGCTCTAGCGATAATAACTGCATTATATGGGTAATAATGCATGTTATATTGATAATATCGGGAGTAATAAGTATAATTATTATAGTTCTAGCGATAATAATAGTGAAATACGGCTAATGGTGCATGTTATATTAATAATAATAAAAGTAATAAGTATATTTATTATACTTCTATCGATTATAACTGCACAATATGGGTAATAATGCATGTTATATTGGTAATAATATAAGAAATAAGTATAATTATTACAGTCCTAGCGATAATAACTGCATTATATGGGTAATAATGCATGATATATTGATAATATCGGGAGTAATAAGTATAATTATTATAGTTCCATCGATAGTAATAGTAAAATATGGCTAATAGTACATGTTATATTGATAATAATAAAAGTAATAAGTATATATATTGTAGTTCTATCGATAATAACTACTTAATATGGATAATAATGCATGTTATATTGATAATAATATAAGTAATAAGTATATTTACTATAGTTCTATCGATAATAACTGCATAATATGGGCAATAATGCATGTTATATTGATGATAATATAAGTAATAAGTATAACTATTACAGTTCTAGCGATAATAACTGCATTATATGGGTAATAATGCATGTTATACTGATAATATCTGGAGTAATAAGTATAATTATTATAGTTCTAGCGATAATAATAGTGAAATATGGCTAATAGTGCATGTTATATTAATAATAATAAAAGTAATAAGTATATTTATTATACTTCTATCGATTATAACTGCATTATATGGGTAATAATGCATGCTATATTGATAATAATATAAGTAATAAGTATAATTATTACAGTTCTAGCGATAATAACAGCATAATATGGGTAATAATGCATGTTATATTGATGATCACAAAAGTAATAAGTATATTTGTTACAGTTCTATCGATAATAACTGCATAATATGGGTAATAATGCATGTTATATTGATAATAATAAAAGTAACAAGTATATTTATTATACTTCTATCGATAATAACTGCATAATATGGGTAATAATGCATGTTATATTGATAATAATATAAGTAATAAGTATAATTATTACAGCTCTAGCGATAATAACTGCATTATATGGGTAACAATGCATGTTATATTGATAATAATATAAGTAATAAGTATAACTATTACAGTTCTAGCGATAATAACTGCATTACATGGGTAATAATGGATGTTATATTGGTAATATCGGGAGTAATAAGTATAATAATTATAGTTCTGGCGATAATACTAGTACAATATGGCAAGGGTGCATGTTGTATTGATAATAAGAGAAGTAATAAGTATATTTATTATACTTCTATCGAAAATAACTACATTATATGGGTAATAATGCATGTTAGATTGATATTAATAAAAGTAATAAGTATAATTATTACAGTTCTAGCGATAATAACAGCATAATATGGGTAATAATGCATGTTATATTGATGATAACAAAAGTAATAAGTATATTTGTTACAGTTCTATCGATAATAACTGCATAATATGGGTAATAATGCATGTTATATTGCTAATAATATAAGTAATAAGTATATTTATTATAGTTCTATCGATTATAACTGCACAATATGGGTAATAATGCATGTTATATTGGTAATAATATAAGAAATAAGTATAATTATTACAGTTCTAGCGATAATAACTGTATAATATGATTAATAATGCATGTTATATTGATAATAATAAAAGTAATAAGTATATTTATTATAGTTCTATCGATCATAACTGCATAATATGGGTAATAATGCATGTTATATTGATAATAATATAAGTAATAAGTATAATTATTATAGCTCTAGCGATAATAACTGCATTATATGGGTAATAATGCATGTTATATTGCTAATAATATAAGTAATAAGTACATTTATTATAGTTCTATCGATTATAACTGCACAATATGGGTAATAATGCATGTTATATTGGTAATAATATAAGAAATAGGTATAATTATTACAGCTCTAGCGATAATAACTGCATTATATGGGTAATAATGCATGATATATTGATAATATCGGGAGTAATAAGTATAATTATTATAGTTCTAGCGATAATAATAGTGAAATACGGCTAATGGTGCATGTTATATTAATAATAATAAAAGTAATAAGTATATTTATTATACTTCTATCGATAATAACTGCATTATATGGGTAATAATGTATGTTATGTTGATAATAATATAAGTAGTAAGTATAATTATTACAGTTCTAGCGATAATAGCTCCATTATATGGGTAACCATGCATGTGATATTGATAATATCGGGAGTAATAAGTATAATTATTATAGTTCCATCGATAGTAATAGTAAAATATGGCTAATAGTGCATGTTATATTGATAATAATAAAAGTAATAAGTATATATATTGTAGTTCTATCGATAATAACTGCTTAATATGGATAATAATGCATGTTATATTGATAATAATATAAGTAATAAGTATAATTATTATAGCTCTAGCGATAATAACTGCATTATATGGGTAATAATGCATGTTATATTGCTAATAATATAAGTAATAAGTACATTTATTATAGTTCTATCGATTATAACTGCACAATATGGGTAATAATGCATGTTATATTGGTAATAATATAAGAAATAGGTATAATTATTACAGTTCTAGCGATAATAACTGTATAATATGGGTAATAATGCATGTTATATTGATAATAATAAAAGTAATAAGTACATTTATTATAGTTCTATCGATTATAACTGCACAATATGGGTAATAATGCATGTTATATTGGTAACAATATAAGAAATAAGTATAATTATTACAGTTCTAGCGATAATAACTGTATAATATGGGTAATAATGCATGTTATATTGATAATATCGGGAGTAATAAATATAATTACTATAGTTCCATCGATAGTAATAGTAAAATATGGCTAAGAGTGCATGTTATATTGATAATAATAAAAGTAATAAGTATATTTATTATAGTTCTATCGATAATAACTGCATAATATGGATAATAATGCATGTTACATTGATGATAATATAAGTAATAAGTATATTTACTATAGTTCTATCGATAATAACTGCATAATATGGGCAATAATGCATGTTATATTGATGATAATAGAAGTAATAAGTATATTTATTATAGTTCTAGCGATAACACATGCATAATATGGGTAACAATGCATGTTATATTGATAATAATATAAGTAATAAGTATAACCATTACAGTTCTAGCGATAATAACTGCATTACATGGGTAATAATGGATGTTATATTGGTAATATCGGGAGTAATAAGTATAATTATTATAGTTCTAGCGATAATACTAGTAAAATATGGCAAGGGTGCATGTTGTATTGATAATAAGAGAAGTAATAAGTATATTTATTATACTTCTATCGAAAATAACTACATTATATGGGTAATAATGCATGTTAGATTGATATTAATAAAAGTAATAAGTATATTTATTATAGTTCTATCGATAATAACTGCATAATATTGGTACTAATGCATGTTATATTGATGATAATAGAAGTAATAAGTATATTTATTATACTTCTATCGATAATAACTGCATTATATGGGTAATAATGCATGTTGTATTGATAATAATATAAGTAATAAGTATAATTATTACAGTTCTAGCGATAATAACAGCATAATATGGGTAATAATGCATGTTATATTGATGATAACAAAAGTAATAAGTATATTTGTTACAGTTCTATCGATAATAACTGCATAATATGGGTAATAATGCATGTTATATTGCTAATAATATAAGTAATAAGTATATTTATTATAGTTCTATCGATTATAACTGCACAATATGGGTAATAATGCATGTTATATTGGTAATAATATAAGAAATAAGTATAATTATTACAGTTCTAGCGATAATAACTGTATAATATGATTAATAATGCATGTTATATTGATAATAATAAAAGTAATAAGTATATTTATTATAGTTCTATCGATCATAACTGCATAATATGGGTAATAATGCATGTTATATTGATAATAATATAAGTAATAAGTATAATTATTACAGCTCTAGCGATAATAACTGCATTATATGGGTAATAATGCATGTTATATTGATAATATCGGGAGTAATAAGTATAATTATTATAGTTCTAGCGATAATAATAGTGAAATACGGCTAATGGTGCATGTTATATTAATAATAATAAAAGTAATAAGTATATTTATTATACTTCTATCGATTATAACTGCACAATATGGGTAATAATGCATGTTATATTGGTAATAATATAAGAAATAAGTATAATTATTACAGTCCTAGCGATAATAACTGCATTATATGGGTAATAATGCATGATATATTGATAATATCGGGAGTAATAAGTATAATTATTATAGTTCTAGCGATAATAATAGTGAAATACGGCTAATGGTGCATGTTATATTAATAATAATAAAAGTAATAAGTATATTTATTATACTTCTATCGATAATAACTGCATTATATGGGTAATAATGTGTGTTATGTTGATAATAATATAAGTAGTAAGTATAATTATTACAGTTCTAGCGATAATAGCTCCATTATATGGGTAACCATGCATGTGATATTGATAATATCGGGAGTAATAAGTATAATTATTATAGTTCCATCGATAGTAATAGTAAAATATGGCTAATAGTGCATGTTATATTGATAATAATAAAAGTAATAAGTATATATATTGTAGTTCTATCGATAATAACTGCTTAATATGGATAATAATGCATGTTATATTGATAATAATATAAGTAATAAGTATAATTATTATAGCTCTAGCGATAATAACTGCATTATATGGGTAATAATGCATGTTATATTGCTAATAATATAAGTAATAAGTACATTTATTATAGTTCTATCGATTATAACTGCACAATATGGGTAATAATGCATGTTATATTGGTAATAATATAAGAAATAGGTATAATTATTACAGTTCTAGCGATAATAACTGTATAATATGGGTAATAATGCATGTTATATTGATAATAATAAAAGTAATAAGTACATTTATTATAGTTCTATCGATTATAACTGCACAATATGGGTAATAATGCATGTTATATTGGTAACAATATAAGAAATAAGTATAATTATTACAGTTCTAGCGATAATAACTGTATAATATGGGTAATAATGCATGTTATATTGATAATATCGGGAGTAATAAATATAATTACTATAGTTCCATCGATAGTAATAGTAAAATATGGCTAAGAGTGCATGTTATATTGATAATAATAAAAGTAATAAGTATATTTATTATAGTTCTATCGATAATAACTGCATAATATGGATAATAATGCATGTTACATTGATGATAATATAAGTAATAAGTATATTTACTATAGTTCTATCGATAATAACTGCATAATATGGGCAATAATGCATGTTATATTGATGATAATAGAAGTAATAAGTATATTTATTATAGTTCTAGCGATAACACATGCATAATATGGGTAACAATGCATGTTATATTGATAATAATATAAGTAATAAGTATAACCATTACAGTTCTAGCGATAATAACTGCATTACATGGGTAATAATGGATGTTATATTGGTAATATCGGGAGTAATAAGTATAATTATTATAGTTCTAGCGATAATACTAGTAAAATATGGCAAGGGTGCATGTTGTATTGATAATAAGAGAAGTAATAAGTATATTTATTATACTTCTATCGAAAATAACTACATTATATGGGTAATAATGCATGTTAGATTGACATTAATAAAAGTAATAAGTATATTTATTATAGTTCTATCGATAATAACTCCATTATATGGGTAACCATGCATGTTATATTGATAATATCGGGAGTAATAAGTATAATTATTATAGTTCCATTGATAGTAATAGTAAAATATGGGTAATAATGCATGTTATATTGATAATAATATAAGTAATAAGTATAATTATTATAGCTCTAGCGATAATAACTGCATTATATGGGTAATAATGCATGTTATATTGCTAATAATATAAGTAATAAGTACATTTATTATAGTTCTATCGATTATAACTGCACAATATGGGTAATAATGCATGTTATATTGATGATAACAAAAGTAATAAGTATGTTTGTTACAGTGCTATCGATAATAACTGCATAATATGGGTAATAATGCATGTTATATTGATAATAATAAAAGTAACAAGTATATTTATTATACATCTATCGATAATAACTGCATAATATGGGTAATAATGCATGTTATATTGCTAATAATATAAGTAATAAGTATATTTATTATAGTTCTATCGATTATAACTGCACAATATGGGTAATAATGCATGTTATATTGGTAATAATATAAGAAATAAGTATAATTATTACAGTTCTAGCGATAATAACTGTATAATATGATTAATAATGCATGTTATATTGATAATAATAAAAGTAATAAGTATATTTATTATAGTTCTATCGATAATAACTGCATAATATGGGTAATAATGCATGTTATATTGATAATAATATAAGTAATAAGTATAATTATTACAGCTCTAGCGATAATAACTGCATTATATGGGTAATAATGCATGTTATATTGATAATATCGGGAGTAATAAGTATAATTATTATAGTTCTAGCCATAATAATAGTGAAATACGGCTAATGGTGCATGTTATATTAATAATAATAAAAGTAATAAGTATATTTATTATACTTCTATCGATTATAACTGCACAATATGGGTAATAATGCATGTTATATTGGTAATAATATAAGAAGTAAGTATAATTATTACAGTCCTAGCGATAATAACTGCATTATATGGGTAATAATGCATGATATATTGATAATATCGGGAGTAATAAGTATAATTATTATAGTTCTAGCGATAATAATAGTGAAATATGGCTAATAGTGCATGTTATATTAATAATAATAAAAGTAATAAGTATATTTATTATACTTCTATCGATAATAACTGCATTATGTGGGTAATAATGCATGTTATATTGATAATAATATAAGTAATAAGTATAATTATTACAGTTCTAGCGATAATAACTCCATTATATGGGTAACCATGCATGTTATATTGATAATATCGGGAGTAATAAGTATAATTATTATAGTTCCATTGATAGTAATAGTAAAATATGGGTAATAATGCATGTTATATTGATAATAATAAAAGTAATAAGTATATTTATTATAGTTCTATCGATAATAACTGCATGATATCGATAATAATGCATGTTACATTGATGATAATATAAGTAATAAGTACATTTACTATAGTTATATCGATAATAACTGCATAATGTTGGTACTAATGCATGATATATTGATGATAATAGAAGTAATAAGTATATTTATTATAGTTCTATCGATAATAACTGCATAATATGGGTAATAATGCATGTTATATTGATAATAATATAAGTAATAAGTATAATTATTACAGCTCTAGCGATAATAACTGCATTATATGGGTAATAATGCATGTTATATTGATAATATCGGGAGTAATAAGTATAATTATTATAGTTCTAGCGATAATAATAGTGAAATACGGCTAATGGTGCATGTTATATTAATAATAATAAAAGTAATAAGTATATTTATTATACTTCTATCGATAATAACTGCATTATATGGGTAATAATGTATGTTATGTTGATAATAATATAAGTAGTAAGTATAATTATTACAGTTCTAGCTATAATAGCTCCATTATATGGGTAACCATGCATGTGATATTGTAATATCGGGAGTAATAAGTATAATTATTATAGTTCCATCGATAGTAATAGTAAAATATGGCTAATAGTACATGTTATATTGATAATAATAAAAGTAATAAGTATATATATTGTAGTTCTATCGATAATAACTACTTAATATGGATAATAATGCATGTTATATTGATAATAATATAAGTAATAAGTATATTTACTATAGTTCTATCGATAATAACTGCATAATATGGGCAATAATGCATGTTATATTGATGATAATATAAGTAATAAGTATAACTATTACAGTTCTAGCGATAATAACTGCATTATATGGGTAATAATGCATGTTATACTGATAATATCTGGAGTAATAAGTATAATTATTATAGTTCTAGCGATAATAATAGTGAAATATGGCTAATAGTGCATGTTATATTAATAATAATAAAAGTAATAAGTATATTTATTATACTTCTATCGATTATAACTGCATTATATGGGTAATAATGCATGCTATATTGATAATAATATAAGTAATAAGTATAATTATTACAGTTCTAGCGATAATAACAGCATAATATGGGTAATAATGCATGTTATATTGATGATCACAAAAGTAATAAGTATATTTGTTACAGTTCTATCGATAATAACTGCATAATATGGGTAATAATGCATGTTATATTGATAATAATAAAAGTAACAAGTATATTTATTATACTTCTATCGATAATAACTGCATAATATGGGTAATAATGCACGTTATATTGATAATAATATAAGTAATAAGTATAATTATTACAGCTCTGGCGATAATAACTGCATTATATGGGTAACAATGCATGTTATATTGATAATAATATAAGTAATAAGTATAACTATTACAGTTCTAGCGATAATAACTGCATTACATGGGTAATAATGGATGTTATATTGGTAATATCGGGAGTAATAAGTATAATAATTATAGTTCTAGCGATAATAATAGTGAAATACGGCTAATGGTGCATGTTATATTAATAATAATAAAAGTAATAAGTATATTTATTATACTTCTATCGATAATAACTGCATTATATGGGTAATAATGTATGTTATGTTGATAATAATATAAGTAGTAAGTATAATTATTACAGTTCTAGCTATAATAGCTCCATTATATGGGTAACCATGCATGTGATATTGATAATATCGGGAGTAATAAGTATAATTATTATAGTTCCATCGATAGTAATAGTAAAATATGGCTAATAGTGCATGTTATATTGATAATAATAAAAGTAATAAGTATATATATTGTAGTTCTATCGATAATAACTGCTTAATATGGATAATAATGCATGTTATATTGATAATAATATAAGTAATAAGTATAATTATTATAGCTCTAGCGATAATAACTGCATTATATGGGTAATAATGCATGTTATATTGCTAATAATATAAGTAATAAGTACATTTATTATAGTTCTATCGATTATAACTGCACAATGTGGGTAATAATGCATGTTATATTGGTAATAATATAAGAAATAGGTATAATTATTACAGTTCTAGCGATAATAACTGTATAATATGGGTAATAATGCATGTTATATTGATAATAATAAAAGTAATAAGTACATTTATTATAGTTCTATCGATTATAACTGCACAATATGGGTAATAATGCATGTTATATTGGTAACAATATAAGAAATAAGTATAATTATTACAGTTCTAGCGATAATAACTGTATAATATGGGTAATAATGCATGTTATATTGATAATATCGGGAGTAATAAATATAATTACTATAGTTCCATCGATTGTAATAGTAAAATATGGCTAAGAGTGCATGTTATATTGATAATAATAAAAGTAATAAGTATATTTATTATAGTTCTATCGATAATAACTGCATAATATGGATAATAATGCATGTTACATTGATGATAATATAAGTAATAAGTATATTTACTATAGTTCTATCGATAATAACTGCATAATATGGGCAATAATGCATGTTATATTGATGATAATAGAAGTAATAAGTATATTTATTATAGTTCTAGCGATAATACATGCATAATATGGGTAACAATGCATGTTATATTGATAATAATATAAGTAATAAGTATAACCATTACAGTTCTAGCGATAATAACTGCATTACATGGGTAATAATGGATGTTATATTGGTAATATCGGGAGTAATAAGTATAATTATTATAGTTCTAGCGATAATACTAGTAAAATATGGCAAGGGTGCATGTTGTATTGATAATGAGAGAAGTAATAAGTATATTTATTATACTTCTATCGAAAATAACTACATTATATGGGTAATAATGCATGTTAGATTGATATTAATAAAAGTAATAAGTATATTTATTATAGTTCTCTCGATAATAACTGCATAATATTGGTACTAATGCATGTTATATTGATGATAATAGAAGTAATAAGTATATTTATTATACTTCTATCGATAATAACTGCATTATATGGGTAATAATGCATGTTATATTGATAATAATATAAGTAATAAGTATAATTATTACAGTTCTAGCGATAATAACAGCATAATATGGGTAATAATGCATGTTATATTGATGATAACAAAAGTAATAAGTATATTTGTTACAGTTCTATCGATAATAACTGCATAATATGGGTAATAATGCATGTTATATTGATAATAATAAAAGTAACAAGTATATTTATTATACATCTATCGATAATAACTGCATAATATGGGTAATAATGCATGTTATATTGCTAATAATATAAGTAATAAGTATATTTATTATAGTTCTATCGATTATAACTGCACAATATGGGTAATAATGCATGTTATATTGGTAATAATATAAGAAATAAGTATAATTATTACAGTTCTAGCGATAATAACTGCATTATATGGGTAATAATGCATGATATATGGATAATATCGGGAGTAATAAGTATAATTATTATAGTTCTAGCGATAATAATAGTGAAATATGACTAATAGTGCATGTTATATTAATAATAATAAAAGTAATAAGTATATTTATTATACTTCTATCGAAAATAACTACATTATATGGGTAATAATGCATGTTAGATTGATATTAATAAAAGTAATAAGTATATTTATTATAGTTCTATCGATAATAACTGCATAATATTGGTACTAATGCATGTTATATTGATGATAATAGAAGTAATAAGTATATTTATTATACTTCTATCGATAATAACTGCATTATATGGGTAATAATGCATGCTATATTGATAATAATATAAGTAATAAGTATAATTATTACAGTTCTAGCGATAATAACTGCATAATATGGGTAATAATGCATGTTATATTGATAATAATAAAAGTAACAAGTATATTTATTATACATCTATCGATAATAACTGCATAATATGGGTAATAATGCATGTTATATTGCTAATAATATAAGTAATAAGTATATTTATTATAGTTCTATCGACTATAACTGCACAATATGGGTAATAATGCATGTTATATTGGTAATAATATAAGAAATAAGTATAATTATTACAGTTCTAGCGATAATAACTGTATAATATGATTAATAATGCATGTTATATTGATAATAATAAAAGTAATAAGTATATTTATTATAGTTCTATCGATAATAACTGCATAATACGGGTAATAATGCATGTTATATTGATAATAATATAAGTAATAAGTATAATTATTACAGCTCTAGCGATAATAACTGCATTATATGGGTAATAATGCATGTTATATTGATAATATCGGGAGTAATAAGTATAATTATTATAGTTCTAGCGATAATAATAGTGAAATACGGCTAATGGTGCATGTTATATTAATAATAATAAAAGTAATAAGTATATTTATTATACTTCTATCGATTATAACTGCACAATATGGGTAATAATGCATGTTATATTGGTAATAATATAAGAAATAAGTATAATTATTACAGTCCTAGCGATAATAACTGCATTATATGGGTAATAATGCATGATATATGGATAATATCGGGAGTAATAAGTATAATTTTTATAGTTCTAGCGATAATAATAGTTAAATATGGCTAATAGTGCATGTTATATTAATAATAATAAAAGTAATAAGTATATTTATTATACTTCTATCGAAAATAACTACATTATATGGGTAATAATGCATGTTAGATTGATATTAATAAAAGTAATAAGTATATTTATTATAGTTCTATCGATAATAACTGCATAATATTGGTACTAATGCATGTTATATTGATGATAATAGAAGTAATAAGTATATTTATTATACTTCTATCGATAATAACTGCATTATATGGGTAATAATGCATGTTGTATTGATAATAATATAAGTAATAAGTATAATTATTACAGTTCTAGCGATAATAACAGCATAATATGGGTAATAATGCATGTTATATTGATGATAACAAAAGTAATAAGTATATTTGTTACAGTTCTATCGATAATAACTGCATAATATGGGTAATAATGCATGTTATATTAATAATAATAAAAGTAATAAGTATATTTATTATACTTCTATCGAAAATAACTACATTATATGGGTAATAATGCATGTTAGATTGATATTAATAAAAGTAATAAGTATATTTATTATAGTTCTATCGATAATAACTGCATAATATTGGTACTAATGCATGTTATATTGATGATAATAGAAGTAATAAGTATATTTATTATACTTCTATCGATAATAACTGCATTATATGGGTAATAATGCATGTTGTATTGATAATAATATAAGTAATAAGTATAATTATTACAGTTCTAGCGATAATAACAGCATAATATGGGTAATAATGCATGTTATATTGATGATAACAAAAGTAATAAGTATATTTGTTACAGTTCTATCGATAATAACTGCATAATATGGGTAATAATGCATGTTATATTGCTAATAATATAAGTAATAAGTATATTTATTATAGTTCTATCGATTATAACTGCACAATATGGGTAATAATGCATGTTATATTGGTAATAATATAAGAAATAAGTATAATTATTACAGTCCTAGCGATAATAACTGCATTATATGGGTAATAATGCATGATATATTGATAATATCGGGAGTAATAAGTATAATTATTATAGTTCTAGCGATAATAATAGTGAAATACGGCTAATGGTGCATGTTATATTAATAATAATAAAAGTAATAAGTATATTTATTATACTTCTATCGATAATAACTGCATTATATGGGTAATAATGTATGTTATGTTGATAATAATATAAGTAGTAAGTATAATTATTACAGTTCTAGCTATAATAGCTCCATTATATGGGTAACCATGCATGTGATATTGATAATATCGGGAGTAATAAGTATAATTATTATAGTTCCATCGATAGTAATAGTAAAATATGGCTAATAGTGCATGTTATATTGATAATAATAATAGTAATAAGTATATATATTGTAGTTCTATCGATAATAACTGCTTAATATGGATAATAATGCATGTTATATTGATAATAAGAGAAGTAATAAGTATATTTATTATACTTCTATCGAAAATAACTACATTATATGGGTAATAATGCATGTTAGATTGATATTAATAAAAGTAATAAGTATATTTATTATAGTTCTATCGATAATAACTGCATAATATTGGTACTAATGCATGTTATATTGATGATAATAGAAGTAATAAGTATATTTATTATACTTCTATCGATAATAACTGCATTATATGGGTAATAATGCATGTTGTATTGATAATAATATAAGTAATAAGTATAATTATTACAGTTCTAGCGATAATAACAGCATAATATGGGTAATAATGCATGTTATATTGATGATAACAAAAGTAATAAGTATATTTGTTACAGTTCTATCGATAATAACTGCATAATATGGGTAATAATGCATGTTATATTGCTAATAATATAAGTAATAAGTATATTTATTATAGTTCTATCGATTATAACTGCACAATATGGGTAATAATGCATGTTATATTGGTAATAATATAAGAAATAAGTATAATTATTACAGTTCTAGCGATAATAACTGTATAATATGATTAATAATGCATGTTATATTGATAATAATAAAAGTAATAAGTATATTTATTATAGTTCTATCGATCATAACTGCATAATATGGGTAATAATGCATGTTATATTGATAATAATATAAGTAATAAGTATAATTATTACAGCTCTAGCGATAATAACTGCATTATATGGGTAATAATGGATGTTATATTGGTAATATCGGGAGTAATAAGTATAATTATTATAGTTCTAGCGATAATACTAGTAAAATATGGCAAGGGTGCATGTTGTATTGATAATAAGAGAAGTAATAAGTATATTTATTATACTTCTATCGAAAATAACTACATTATATGGGTAATAATGCATGTTAGATTGATATTAATAAAAGTAATAAGTATATTTATTATAGTTCTATCGATAATAACTGCATAATATTGGTAATAATGCATGTTATATTGATGATAACAAAAGTAATAAGTATATTTGTTACAGTTCTATCGATAATAACTGCATAATATGGGTAATAATGCATGTTATATTGATAATAATAAAAGTAACAAGTATATTTATTATACATCTATCGATAATAACTGCATAATATGGGTAATAATGCATGTTATATTGCTAATAATATAAGTAATAAGTATATTTATTATAGTTCTATCGACTATAACTGCACAATATGGGTAATAATGCATGTTATATTGGTAATAATATAAGAAATAAGTATAATTATTACAGTTCTAGCGATAATAACTGTATAATATGATTAATAATGCATGTTATATTGATAATAATAAAAGTAATAAGTATATTTATTATAGTTCTATCGATAATAACTGCATAATACGGGTAATAATGCATGTTATATTGATAATAATATAAGTAATAAGTATAATTATTACAGCTCTAGCGATAATAACTGCATTATATGGGTAATAATGCATGTTATATTGATAATATCGGGAGTAATAAGTATAATTATTATAGTTCTAGCGATAATAATAGTGAAATACGGCTAATGGTGCATGTTATATTAATAATAATAAAAGTAATAAGTATATTTATTATACTTCTATCGATTATAACTGCACAATATGGGTAATAATGCATGTTATATTGGTAATAATATAAGAAATAAGTATAATTATTACAGTCCTAGCGATAATAACTGCATTATATGGGTAATAATGCATGATATATGGATAATATCGGGAGTAATAAGTATAATTTTTATAGTTCTAGCGATAATAATAGTTAAATATGGCTAATAGTGCATGTTATATTAATAATAATAAAAGTAATAAGTATATTTATTATACTTCTATCGAAAATAACTACATTATATGGGTAATAATGCATGTTAGATTGATATTAATAAAAGTAATAAGTATATTTATTATAGTTCTATCGATAATAACTGCATAATATTGGTACTAATGCATGTTATATTGATGATAATAGAAGTAATAAGTATATTTATTATACTGCTATCGATAATAACTGCATTATATGGGTAATAATGCATGTTGTATTGATAATAATATAAGTAATAAGTATAATTATTACAGTTCTAGCGATAATAACAGCATAATATGGGTAATAATGCATGTTATATTGATGATAACAAAAGTAATAAGTATATTTGTTACAGTTCTATCGATAATAACTGCATAATATGGGTAATAATGCATGTTATATTAATAATAATAAAAGTAATAAGTATATTTATTATACTTCTATCGAAAATAACTACATTATATGGGTAATAATGCATGTTAGATTGATATTAATAAAAGTAATAAGTATATTTATTATAGTTCTATCGATAATAACTGCATAATATTGGTACTAATGCATGTTATATTGATGATAATAGAAGTAATAAGTATATTTATTATACTTCTATCGATAATAACTGCATTATATGGGTAATAATGCATGTTGTATTGATAATAATATAAGTAATAAGTATAATTATTACAGTTCTAGCGATAATAACAGCATAATATGGGTAATAATGCATGTTATATTGATGATAACAAAAGTAATAAGTATATTTGTTACAGTTCTATCGATAATAACTGCATAATATGGGTAATAATGCATGTTATATTGATAATAATATAAGTAATAAGTATAATTATTATAGCTCTAGCGATAATAACTGCATTATATGGGTAATAATGCATGTTATACTGCTAATAATATAAGTAATAAGTACATTTATTATAGTTCTATCGATTATAACTGCACAATATGGGTAATAATGCATGTTATATTGGTAATAATATAAGAAATAGGTATAATTATTACAGTTCTAGCGATAATAACTGTATAATATGGGTAATAATGCATGTTATATTGATAATAATAAAAGTAATAAGTACATTTATTATAGTTCTATCGATTATAACTGCACAATATGGGTAATAATGCATGTTATATTGGTAATAATATAAGAAATAGGTATAATTATTACAGTTCTAGCGATAATAACTGTATAATATGGGTAATAATGCATGTTATATTGATAATAATAAAAGTAATAAGTACATTTATTATAGTTCTATCGATTATAACTGCACAATATGGGTAATAATGCATGTTATATTGGTAACAATATAAGAAATAAGTATAATTATTACAGTTCTAGCGATAATAACTGTATAATATGGGTAATAATGCATGTTATATTGATAATATCGGGAGTAATAAATATAATTACTATAGTTCCATCGATAGTAATAGTAAAATATGGCTAAGAGTGCATGTTATATTGATAATAATAAAAGTAATAAGTATATTTATTATAGTTCTATCGATAATAACTGCATAATATGGATAATAATGCATGTTACATTGATGATAATATAAGTAATAAGTATATTTACTATAGTTCTATCGATAATAACTGCATAATATGGGCAATAATGCATGTTATATTGATGATAATAGAAGTAATAAGTATATTTATTATAGTTCTAGCGATAACACATGCATAATATGGGTAACAATGCATGTTATATTGATAATAATATAAGTAATAAGTATAACCATTACAGTTCTAGCGATAATAACTGCATTACATGGGTAATAATGGATGTTATATTGGTAATATCGGGAGTAATAAGTATAATTATTATAGTTCTAGCGATAATACTAGTAAAATATGGCAAGGGTGCATGTTGTATTGATAATAAGAGAAGTAATAAGTATATTTATTATACTTCTATCGAAAATAACTACATTATATGGGTAATAATGCATGTTAGATTGATATTAATAAAAGTAATAAGTATATTTATTATAGTTCTATCGATAATAACTGCATAATATTGGTACTAATGCATGTTATATTGATGATAATAGAAGTAATAAGTATATTTATTATACTTCTATCGATAATAACTGCATTATATGGGTAATAATGCATGTTATATTGATAATAATGTAAGTAATAAGTATAATTATTACAGTTCTAGCGATAATAACAGCATAATATGGGTAATAATGCATGTTATATTGATGATAACAAAAGTAATAAGTATATTTGTTACAGTTCTATCGATAATAACTGCATAATATGGGTAATAATGCATGTTATATTGATAATAATAAAAGTAACAAGTATATTTATTATACATCTATCGATAATAACTGCATAATATGGGTAATAATGCATGTTATATTGCTAATAATATAAGTAATAAGTATATTTATTATAGTTCTATCGATTATAACTGCACAATATGGGTAATAATGCATGTTATATTGGTAATAATATAAGAAATAAGTATAATTATTACAGTTCTAGCGATAATAACTGTATAATATGATTAATAATGCATGTTATATTGATAATAATAAAAGTAATAAGTATATTTATTATAGTTCTATCGATAATAACTGCATAATATGGGTAATAATGCATGTTATATTGATAATAATATAAGTAATAAGTATAATTATTACAGCTCTAGCGATAATAACTGCATTATATGGGTAATAATGCATGTTATATTGATAATATCGGGAGTAATAAGTATAATTATTATAGTTCTAGCGATAATAATAGTGAAATACGGCTAATGGTGCAAGTTATATTAATAATAATAAAAGTAATAAGTATATTTATTATACTTCTATCGATTATAACTGCACAATATGGGTAATAATGCATGTTATATTGGTAATAATATAAGAAATAAGTATAACTATTACAGTCCTAGCGATAATAACTGCATTATATGGGTAATAATGCATGATATATGGATAATATCGGGAGTAATAAGTATAATTATTATAGTTCTAGCGATAATAATAGTGAAATATGGCTAATAGTGCATGTTATATTAATAATAATAAAAGTAATAAGTATATTTATTATACTTCTATCGATAATAACTGCATTATGTGGGTAATAATGTATGTTATATTGATAATAATATAAGTAATAAGTATAATTATTACAGTTCTAGCGATAATAACTCCATTATATGGGTAACCATGCATGTTATATTGATAATATCGGGAGTAATAAGTATAATTATTATAGTTCCATTGATAGTAATAGTAAAATATGGGTAATAATGCATGTTATATTGATAATAATAAAAGTAATAAGTATATTTATTATAGTTCTATCGATAATAACTGCATGATATCGATAATAATGCATGTTACATTGATGATAATATAAGTAATAAGTACATTTACTATAGTTCTATCGATAATAACTGCATAATGTTGGTACTAATGCATGATATATTGATGATAATAGAAGTAATAAGTATATATATTGTAGTTCTATCGATAATAACTACTTAATATGGATAATAATGCATGTTATATTGATAATAATATAAGTAATAAGTATATTTACTATAGTTCTATCGATAATAACTGCATAATATGGGCAATAATGCATGTTATATTGATGATAATATAAGTAATAAGTATAACTATTACAGTTCTAGCGATAATAACTGCATTATATGGGTAATAATGCATGTTATACTGATAATATCTGGAGTAATAAGTATAATTATTATAGTTCTAGCGATAATAATAGTGAAATATGGCTAATAGTGCATGTTATATTAATAATAATAAAAGTAATAAGTATATTTATTATACTTCTATCGATTATAACTGCATTATATGGGTAATAATGCATGCTATATTGATAATAATATAAGTAATAAGTATAATTATTACAGTTCTAGCGATAATAACAGCATAATATGGGTAATAATGCATGTTATATTGATGATCACAAAAGTAATAAGTATATTTGTTAAAGTTCTATCGATAATAACTGCATAATATGGGTAATAATGCATGTTATATTGATAATAATAAAAGTAACAAGTATATTTATTATACTTCTATCGATAATAACTGCATAATATGGGTAATAATGCATGTTATATTGATGATCACAAAAGTAATAAGTATATTTGTTAAAGTTCTATCGATAATAACTGCATAATATGGGTAATAATGCATGTTATATTGATAATAATAAAAGTAACAAGTATATTTATTATACTTCTATCGATAATAACTGCATTATATGGGTAATAATGCATGTTATATTGATAATAATATAAGTAATAAGTATAATTATTAGAGTTCTAGCGATAATAACAGCATAATATGGGTAATAATGCATGTTATATTGATGATCACAAAAGTAATAAGTATAATTATTACAGTTCTAGCGATAATAACTGCATTATATGGGTAAGAATGCATGTTATATTGATAATATCGGGAGTAATAAGTATAATTATTATAGTTCTAGCAATAGTAATAGTAAAATATGGCTAATAGTGCATGTTATATTGATAATAATAAAAGTAATAAGTATATTTATTATAGTTCTATCGATAATAACTGCATAATATGGGTAATAATGCATGTTACATTGATAATAATATAAGTAATAAGTATATTTATTACAGCTCTAGCGATAATAACTGCATTATATGGGTAATAATGCATGTTATATTGATAATATCGGGAGTAATAAGTATAATTATTATAGTTCTAGCGATAATAATAGTGAAATACGGCTAATGGTGCATGTTTTATTAATAATAATAAAAGTAATAAGTATATTTATTATACTTCTATCGAAAATAACTACATTATATGGGTAATAATGCATGTTATATTGATATTAATAAAAGTAATAAGTGTATTTATTATAGTTCTATCGATAATAACTGCATAATATTGGTACTAATGCATGTTATATTGATGATAATACAAGTAATAAGTATATTTATTATAGTTCTAGCGATAATACCTGCATAATATGGGTAATAATGCATATTATATTGATAATAATATAAGTAATAAGTATAATTATTGCAGCTCTAGCGATAATAACTGCATTATATGGGTAATAATGCATGTTATATTGATAATATCGGGCGTAATAAGTATAATTATTATAGTTCTATCGATAATAACTGCATAATATGGGTAATAATGCATGTTATATTGATAATAATATAAGTAATAAGTATAATTATTACAGCTCTAGCGATAATAACTGCATTATGTGGGTAATAATGCATGTTATACTGATAATATCTGGAGTAATAAGTATAATTATTATAGTTCTAGCGATAATAATAGTGAAATATGGCTAATAGAGCATGTTATATTAATAATAATAAAAGTAATAAGTATATTTATTATACTTCTATCGATAATAACTGCATTATGTGGGTAATAATGCATGTTATATTGATAATAATATAAGTAATAAGTATAATTATTACAGTTCTAGCGATAATAACTCCATTATATGGGTAACCATGCATGTTATATTGATAATATCGGGAGTAATAAGTATAATTATTATAGTTCCATTGATAGTAATAGTAAAATATGGGTAATAATGCATGTTATATTGATAATAATAAAAGTAATAAGTATATATATTGTAGTTCTATCGATAATAACTGCTTAATATGGATAATAATGCATGTTATATTGATAATAATATAAGTAATAAGTATAATTATTACAGCTCTAGCGATAATAACTGCATTATATGGGTAATAATGCATGTTATATTGCTAATAATATAAGTAATAAGTACATTTATTATAGTTCTATCGATTATAACTGCACAATATGTGTAATAATGCATGTTATATTGATAATAATAAAAGTAATAAGTATATTTATTATAGTTCTATCGATAATAACTGCATAATATGGGTAATAATTCATGTTATATTGATGATCACAAAAGTAATAAGTATATTTGTTACAGTTCTAGCGATAATAACTGCATAATATGGGTAATAATGCACGTTATATTGCTAATAATATAAGTAATAAGTGTAATTATTGCAGCTCTAGCGATAATAACTGCATTATAAGGGTAAGAATGCATGTTATATTGATAATATCGGGAGTAATAAGTATAATTATTATAGTTCTAGCAATAGTAATAGTAATATATGGCTAATAGTGCATGTTATATTGATAATAATAAAAGTAATAAGTATATTTATTATAGTTCTATCGATAATAACTGCATAATATGGGTAATAATGCATGTTATATTGATAATAATATAAGTAATAAGTATAATTATTACAGCTCTAGCGATAATAACTGCATTATGTGGGTAATAATGCATGTTATACTGATAATATCTGGAGTAATAAGTATAATTATTATAGTTCTAGCGATAATAATAGTGAAATATGGATAATAGTGCATGTTATATTAATAATAATAAAAGTAGTAAGTATATTTATTATACTTCTATCGATAATAACTGCATTATATGGGTAATAATGCATGTTATATTGATAATAATATAAGTAATAAGTATAATTATTAGAGTTCTAGCGATAATAACAGCATAATATGGGTAATAATGCATGTTATATTGATGATCACAAAAGTAATAAGTATATTTGTTACAGTTCTAGCGATAATAACTGTATAATATGATTAATAATGAATGTTATATTGATAATAATAAAAGTAATAAGTATATTTATTATAGTTCTATCGATAATAACTGCATAATACGGGTAATAATTCATGTTATATTGATGATCACAAAAGTAATAAGTATATTTATTATAGTTCTATCGATAATAACTGCATAATACGGGTAATAATGCATGTTACATTGATAATAATATAAGTAATAAGTATAATTATTACAGCTCTAGCGATAATAACTGCATTATATGGGTAAGAATGCATGTTATATTGATAATATCGGGAGTAATAAGTATAATTATTACAGTTCTAGCGATAATAACTGCATTATATGGGTAATAATGCATGTTTTATTGATAATAATATAAGTAATAAGTATAATTATTATAGTTCTAGCGATAATAATAGTAAAATATGGCAAATAGTGCATGTTATATTGATAATAATAAAAGTAATAAGTATATTTATTACAGTCCTATCGATAATAACTGCATAATATGGGTAATAATGCATGTTATATTGATGATAATAAAAGTAATACGTATATTTATTATAGTTCTAGCGATAATAACTGCATAATATGGGTAATAATGCATGTTATATTGATAATAATATAAGTAATAAGTATAATTATTACAGTTCTAGCGATAATAACTGCATTATATGGGTAAAAATGCATGTTATATTGATAATATTGGGAGTAATAAGTATAATTATTACAGCTCTAGCGATAATAACTGCATTATATGGGTAATAATGTATGTTATATTGATAATAATATAAGTAATAAGTATAATTATTACAGTTCTAGCGATAATAACTCCATTATATGGGTAACCATGCATGTTATATTGATAATAACGGGAGTAATAAGTATAATTATTATAGTTCCATTGATAGTAATAGTAAAATATGGGTAATAATGCATGTTATATTGATAATAATAAAAGTAATAAGTATATTTATTATAGTTCTATCGATAATAACTGCATAATATGGGTAATAATTCATGTTATATTGATGATCACAAAAGTAATAAGTATATTTGTTACAGTTCTAGCGATAATAACTGCATAATATGGGTAATAATGCACGTTATATTGCTAATAATATAAGTAGTAAGTGTAATTATTGCAGCTCTAGCGATAATAACTGCATTATATGGGTAAGAATGCATGTTATATTGATAATATCGGGAGTAATAAGTATAATTATTATAGTTCTAGCAATAGTAATAGTAATATATGGCAAATAGTGCAGGTTATATTGATAATAATAAAAGTAATAAGTATATTTATTATAGTTCTATCGATAATAACTGCATAATATGGGTAATAATGCATGTTATATTGATAATAATATAAGTAATAAGTATAATTATTACAGCTCTAGCGATAATAACTGCATTATGTGGGTAATAATGCATGTTATACTGATAATATCTGGAGTAATAAGTATAATCATTATAGTTCTAGCGATAATAATAGTGAAATATGGCTAATAGTGCATGTTATATTAATAATAATAAAAGTAGTAAGTATATTTATTATACTTCTATCGATAATAACTGCATTATATGGGTAATAATGCATGTTATATTGATAATAATATAAGTAATAAGTATAATTATTAGAGTTCTAGCGATAATAACAGCATAATATGGGTAATAATGCATGTTATATTGATGATCACAAAAGTAATAAGTATATTTGTTACAGTTCTAGCGATAATAACTCTATAATATGATTAATAATGAATGTTATATTGATAATAATAAAAGTAATAAGTATATTTATTATAGTTCTATCGATAATAACTGCATAATACGGGTAATAATTCATGTTATATTGATGATCACAAAAGTAATAAGTATATTTCTTACAGTTCTAGCGATAATAACTGCATAATATGGGTAATAATGCACGTTATATTGCTAATAATATAAGTAATAAGTATAATTATTGCAGCTCCAGCGATAATAACTGCATTATATGGGTAAGAATGCATGTTATATTGATAATATCGGGAGTAATAAGTATAATTATTATAGTTCTAGCAATAGTAATAGTAAAATATGGCTAATAGTGCATGTTATATTGATAATAATAAAAGTAATAAGTATATTTATTATAGTTCTATCGATAATAACTGCATAATATGGGTAATAATGCATGTTACATTGATAATAATATAAGTAATAAGTATAATTATTACAGCTCTAGCGATAATAACTGCATTATATGGGTAATAATGCATGTTATATTGATAATATCGGGAGTAATAAGTATAATTATTATAGTTCTAGCGATAATAATAGTGAAATACGGCTAAGGGTGCATGTTATATTAATAATAATAAAAGTAATAAGTATATTTATTATACTTCTATCGATAATAACTGCATTATGTGGGTAATAATGCATGTTATATTGATAATAATATAAGTAATAAGTATAATTATTACAGTTCTAGCGATAATAACTCCATTATATGGGTAACCATGCATGTTATATTGATAATATCGGGAGTAATAAGTATAATTATTATAGTTCCATTGATAGTAATAGTAAAATATGGGTAATAATGCATGTTATATTGATAATAATAAAAGTAATAAGTATATATATTGTAGTTCTATCGATAATAACTGCTTAATATGGATAATAATGCATGTTATATTGATAATAATATAAGTAATAAGTATAATTATTACTGTTCTAGCGATAATTACTGCATTATATGGGTAATAATGCATGTTATATTGATGATAATGAAAGTAATACGTATATTTATTATAGTTCTATCGATAATAACTGCATAATATGGGTAATAATTCATGTTATATTGATGATCACAAAAGTAATAAGTATATTTGTTACAGTTCTAGCGATAATAACTGCATAATATGGGTAATAATGCACGTTATATTGCTAATAATATAAGTAATAAGTGTAATTATTGCAGCTCTAGCGATAATAACTGCATTATATGGGTAAGAATGCATGTTATATTGATAATATCGGGAGTAATAAGTATAATTATTATAGTTCTAGCAATAGTAATAGTAATATATGGCTAATAGTGCATGTTATATTGATAATAATAAAAGTAATAAGTATATTTATTATAGTTCTATCGATAATAACTGCATAATATGGGTAATAATGCATGTTATATTGATAATAATATAAGTAATAAGTATAATTATTGCAGCTCTAGCGATAATAACTGCATTATATGGGTAATAATGCATGTTATATTGATAATATCGGGCGTAATACGTATAATTATTATAGTTCTATCGATAATAACTGCATAATATGGGTAATAATGCATGTTATATTGATAATAATATAAGTAATAAGTATAATTATTACAGCTCTAGCGATAGTAACTGCATTATGTGGGTAATAATGCATGTTATACTGATAATATCTGGAGTAATAAGTATAATTATTATAGTTCTATCGATAATAACTGCATAATGTTGGTACTAATGCATGTTATATTGATGATAATAGAAGTAATAAGTATATTTATTATAGTTCTAGCGATAATACCTGCATAATATGGGTAATAATGCATGTTATATTGATGATAATATAAGTAATACGTATAATTATTGCAGCTCTAGCGATAATAACTGCATTATATGGGTAATAATGCATGTTATATTGATAATATCGGGCGTAATAAGTATAATTATTATAGTTCTATCTATAATAACTGCATAATATGGGTAATAATGCATGTTATATTGATGATCACAAAAGTAATAAGTATATTTGTTACAGTTCTATCGATAATAACTGCATAATATGGGTAATAGTGCATGTTATATTGCCAATAATAAAAGTAATAAGTATATTTATTATAGTTCTGTCGATTATAACTGCAGAATATGGGTAATAATGCATGTTATATTGGTAATAATATAAGAAATAAGTATAATTATTACAGTTCTAGCGATAATAACTGTATAATATGATTAATAATGCATGTTATATTGATAATAAGAAAAGTAATAAGTATATTTATTATAGTTCTATCGATAATAACTGCATAATATGGATAATAATGCATGTTACATTGATGATAATATAAGTAATAAGTATATTTACTATAGTTCTATCGATAATAACTGCATAATATGCGCAATAATGCATGTTATATTGATGATAATAGAAGTAATAAGTGTATTTATTATAGTTCTAGCGATAACACATGCATAATATGGGTAACAATGCATGTTATATTGATAATAATATAAGTAATAAGTATAACTATTACAGTTCTAGCGATAATACTAGTAAAATATGGCAACGGTGCATGTTGTATTGATAATAATAAAAGTAATAAGTATATTTATTATAGTTCTATCGATAATAACTGCATAATATGTGTAATAATTCATGTTATATTGATGATCACAAAAGTAATAAGTATATTTGTTACAGTTCTAGCGATAATAACTGCATAATATGGGTAATAATGCACGTTATATTGCTAATAATATAAGTAATAAGTATAATTATTGCAGTTCTAGCTATAATAACTCCATTATATGGGTAACCATGCATGTTATATTGATAATATCGGGAGTAATAAATATAATTACTATAGTTCCATCGATAGTAATAGTAAAATATGGCTAATAGTGCATGTTATATTGATAATAATAAAAGTAATAAGTATATTTATTATAGTTCTATCGATAATAACTGCATAATATGGATAATAATGCATGTTATATTGATGATAATATAAGGAATAAGTATATTTACTATAGTTCTATCGATAATAACTGCATAATATGGGCAATAATACATGTTATATTGATAATAATATAAGTAATAAGTATAATTATTGCAGCTCTAGCGATAATAACTGCATTATATGGGTAATAATGCATGTTATATTGATAATATCGGGAGTAATAAGTATAATTATTATAGTTCCATCGATAGTAATAGTAAAATATGGCTAATAGTGCATGTTATATTGATAATAATAAAAGCAATAAGTATATTTATTATAGTTCTATCGATAATAACTGCATAATATGGATAATAATGCATGTTACATTGATGATAATATAAGTAATAAGTATATTTACTATGGTTCTATCGATAATAACTGCATAATATGGGCAATAATGCATGTTGTATTGATGATAATAGAAGTAATAAGTATATTTATTATAGTTCTAGCGATAACACATGCATAATATGGGTAACAATGCATGTTATATTGATAATAATATAAGTAATAAGTATAACTATTACAGTTCTAGCGATAATACTAGTAAAATATGGCAACGGTGCATGTTGTATTGATAATAAGAGAAGTAATAAGTATATGTATTATACTTCTATCGAAAATAACTACATTATATGGGTAATAATGCATGTTATGTTGATGATAATAAAAGTAATAAGTATATTTATTATAGTTCTAGCGATAATACCTGCATAATATGGGTAATAATGCATGTTATATTGATAACAATATAAGTAATACGTATAATTATTGCAGCTCTAGCGATAATAACTGCATAATATGGGTAATAATGCATGTTATATTGCTAATAATATAAGTAATAAGTACATTTACTATAGTTCTATCGATAATAACTGCATAATGTTGGTACTAATGCATGATATATTGATGATAATAGAAGTAATAAGTATATTTATTATAGTTCTATCGATAATAACTGCATAATATGGGTAATAATGCATGTTATATTGATAATAATATAAGTAATAAGTATAATTATTACAGCTCTAGCGATAATAACTGCATTATATGGGTAATAATGCATGTTATATTGATAATATCGGGAGTAATAAGTATAATTATTATAGTTCTAGCAATAGTAATAGTAAAATATGGCTAATAGTGCATGTTATATTGATAATAATAAAAGTAATAAGTACATTTATTATAGTTCTATCGATTATAACTGCACAATATGGGTAAGAATGCATGTTATATTGGTAATAATATAAGGAATAAGTATAATTATTACAGTTCTAGCGATAATAACTGCATTATATGGGTAATAATGTATGTTATATTGATAATAATATAAGTAGTAAGTATAATTATTACAGTTCTAGCTGTAATAGCTCCATTATATGGGTGACCATGCATGTTATATTGATAATATCGGGAGTAATAAATATAATTACTATAGTTCCATCGATACTAATAGTAAAATATGGCTAATAGTTCATGTTATATTGATAATAATAAAGGTAATAAGTATATTTATTATAGTTCTATCGATAATAACTGCATAATATGGATAATAATGCATGTTGCATTGATGATAATATAAGTAATAAGTATATTTACTATAGTTCTATCGATAATAACTGCATAATATGGGCAATAATGCATGTTATATTGATGATAATAGAAGTAATAAGTATATTTATTATAGTTCTAGCGATAACACATGCATAATATGGGTAACAATGCATGTTATATTGATAACAATATAAGTAATAAGTATAACTATTACAGTTCTAGCGATAATAACTGCATTACATGGGTAATAATGGATGTTATATTGGTAATATCGGGAGTAATAAGTATAATTATTATAGTTCTAGCGATAATACTAGTAAAATATGGCAAGGTTGCATGTTGTATTGATAATAAGAGAAGTAATAAGTATATTTATTATACTTCTATCGAAAATAACTACATTATATGGGTAATAATGCATGTTATATTGCTAATAATATAAGTAATAAGTATATTTATTATAGTTCTATCGATAATAACTGCATAATATGGGTAATAATGCATGTTATATTGATAATAATAAAAGTAATAAGTATATTTATTATAGTTCTATCGATAATAACTGCATAATATGGGTAATAATTCATGTTATATTGATGATCACAAAAGTAATAAGTATATTTGTTACAGTTCTAGCGATAATAACTGCATAATATGGGTAATAATGCACCTTATATTGCTAATAATATAAGTGATAAGTATAATTATTGCAGCTCTAGCGATAATAACTGCATTATATGGGTAAGAATGCATGTTATATTGATAATATCGGGAGTAATAAGTATAATTATTATAGTTCTAGCGATAATAATCGTGAAATGCGGCTAATAGTGCATGTTATATTAATAATAATAAAAGTAATAAGTATATTTATTATACTTCTATCGATAATAACTGTATTATATGGGCAATAATGCATGTTATATTGATGATAATAGAAGTAATAAGTATATTTATTATAGTTCTAGCGATAACACATGCATAATATGGGTAACAATGCATGTTATATTGATAATAATATAAGTAATAAGTATAACTATTACAGTTCTAGCGATAATACTAGTAAAATATGGCAACGGTGCATGTTGTATTGATAATAATAAAAGTAATAAGTATATTAATTATAGTTCTATCGATAATAACTGCATAATATGGGTAATAATTCATGTTATATTGATGATCACAAAAGTAATAAGTATATTTGTTACAGTTCTAGCGATAATAACTGCATAATATGGGTAATAATGCACGTTATATTGCTA
This sequence comes from Megachile leachella, assembly GCA_963576845.1. Lineage (NCBI taxonomy): Eukaryota > Metazoa > Arthropoda > Insecta > Hymenoptera > Megachilidae > Megachile > Megachile leachella. Next base: position 2,048,787 of record CAUYWW010000171.1, read on the forward strand.
ATACAATAAGTAATAAGTATAATTATTGCAGTTCTAGCTATAATAACTCCATTATATGGGTAACCATGCATGTTATATTGATAATATCGGGAGTAATAAATATAATTACTATAGTTCCATCGATAGTAATAGTAAAATATGGCTAATAGTGCATGTTATATTGATAATAATAAAAGTAATAAGTATATTGTTTATAGTTCTATCGATAATAACTGCATAATTTGGATAATAATGCATGTTATATTGATGATAATATAAGGAATAAGTATAATTACTATAGTTCTATCGATAATAACTGCATAATATGGGCAATAATACATGTTATATTGATAATAATATAAGTAATAAGTATAATTATTGCAGCTCTAGCGATAATAACTGTATTATATGGGTAATAATGCATGTTATATTGATAATATCGGGAGTAATAAGTATAATTATTATAGTTCCATCGATAGTAATAGTAAAATATGGCTAATGGTGCATGTTATATTGATAATAATAAAAGCAATAAGTATATTTATTATAGTTCTATCGATAATAACTGCTTAATATGGATAATAATGCATGTTATATTGATAATAATATAAGTAATAAATATAATTATTGCAGCTCTAGCGATAATAACTGCATTATATGGGTAATAGTGCATGTTATATTGATAATATCGGGCGTAATACGTATAATTATTATAGTTCTATCGATAATAACTGCATAATATGGGTAATAATGCATGTTATATTGTTAATAATATAAGTAATAAGTATAATTATTGCAGCTCTAGCGATAATAACTGCATTATATGGGTAATAATGCATGTTATATTGATAATATCGGGCGTAATAAGTGTAATTATTATAGTTCTATCTATAATAACAGCATAATATGGGTAATAATGCATGTTATATTGATGATCACAAAAGTAATAAGTATATTTGTTACAGTTCTAGCGATAATAACTGTATAATATGATTAATAATGAATGTTATATTGATAATAATAAAAGTAATAAGTATATTTATTATAGTTCTATCGATAATAACTGCATAATACGGGTAATAATTCATGTTATATTGATGATCACAAAAGTAATAAGTATATTTCTTACAGTTCTAGCGATAATAACTGCATAATATGGGTAATAATGCACGTTATATTGCTAATAATATAAGTAATAAGTATAATTATTGCAGCTCCAGCGATAATAACTGCATTATATGGGTAAGAATGCATGTTATATTGATAATATCGGGAGTAATAAGTATAATTATTATAGTTCTAGCAATAGTAATAGTAAAATATGGCTAATAGTGCATGTTATATTGATAATAATAAAAGTAATAAGTATATTTATTATAGTTCTATCGATAATAACTGCATAATATGGGTAATAATGCATGTTATATTGATAATAATATAAGTAATAAGTATAATTATTACAGCTCTAGCGATAATAACTGCATTATGTGGGTAATAATGCATGTTATACTGATAATATCTGGTGTAATAAGTATAATTATTATAGTTCTATCGATAATAACTGCATAATGTTGGTACTAATGCATGTTATATTGATGATAATAGAAGTAATAAGTATATTTATTATAGTTCTAGCGATAATACCTGCATAATATGGGTAATAATGCATGTTATATTGATAATAATATAAGTAATACGTATAATTATTGCAGCTCTAGCGATAATAACTGCATTATATGGGTAATAATGCATGTTATATTGATAATATCGGGCGTAATAAGTATAATTATTATAGTTCTATCTATAATAACTGCATAATATGGGTAATAATGCATGTTATATTGATGATCACAAAAGTAATAAGTATATTTGTTACAGTTCTATCGATAATAACTCCATAATATGGGTAATAGTGCATGTTATATTGCCAATAATAAAAGTAATAAGTATATTTATTATAGTTCTGTCGATTATAACTGCACAATATGGGTAATAATGCATGTTATATTGGTAATAATATAAGAAATAAGTATAATTATTACAGTTCTAGCGATAATAACTGTATAATATGATTAATAATGCATGTTATATTGATAACAAGAAAAGTAATAAGTATATTTATTATAGTTCTATCGATAATAACTGCATAATATGGATAATAATGCATGTTACATTGATGATAATATAAGTAATAAGTATAACTATTACAGTTCTAGCGATAATAACTGCATTACATGGGTAATAATGGATGTTACATTGGTAATATCGGGAGTAATAAGTATATTTATTATAGTTCTAGCGATAATACTAGTAAAATATGGCACGGGTGCATGTTGTATTGATAATAAGAGAAGTAATAAGTATATTTATTATACTTCTATCGAAAATAACTACATTATATGGGTAATAATGCATGTTATATTGATAATAATAAAAGTAATAAGTATATTTATTATAGTTCTATCGATAATAACTGCATAATATGGGTAATAATGCATGTTATATTGATAATAATAAAAGTAATAAGTATATTTATTATAGTTCTATCGATAATAACTGCATAATATGGGTAATAATTCATGTTATATTGATGATCACAAAAGTAATAAGTATATTTGTTACAGTTCTAGCGATAATAACTGCATAATATGGGTAATAATGCACGTTATATTGCTAATAATATAAGTAATAAGTATAATTATTGCAGCTCTAGCGATAATAACTGCATTATATGGGTAAGAATGCATGTTATATTGATAATATCGGGAGTAATAAGTATAATTATTATAGTTCTAGCAATAGTAATAGTAAAATATGGCTAATAGTGCATGTTATGTTGATAATAATAAGAGTAATAAGTATATTTATTATAGTTCTATCGATAATAACTGCATAATATGGGTAATAATGCATGTTATATTGATAATAATATAAGTAATAAGTACAATTATTACAGCTCTAGCGATAATAACTGCATTATATGGGTAGTAATGCATGTTATATTGATAATATCGGGAGTAATAAATATAATTACTATAGTTCCATCGATAGTAATAGTAAAATATGGCTAATAGTGCATGTTATATTGATAATAATAAAAGTAATAAGTATATTTATTATAGTTCTATCGATAATAACTGCATAATATGGATAATAATGCATGTTATATTGATGATAATATGAGGAATAAGTATATTTACTATAGTTCTATCGATAATAACTGCATAATATGGGCAATAATACATGTTATATTGATAATAATATAAGTAATAAGTATAATTATTGCAGCTCTAGCGATAATAACTGCATTATATGGGTAATAATGCATGTTATATTGATAATATCGGGAGTAATAAGTATAATTATTATAGTTCCATCGATAGTAATAGTAAAATATGGCTAAGAGTGCATGTTATATTGATAATAATAAAAGTAATAAGTATATTTATTATAGTTCTATCGATAATAACTGCATAATATGGGTAATAATGCATGTTATATTGATAATAATATAAGTAATAAGTACAATTATTACAGCTCTAGCGATAATAACTGCATTATATGGGTAGTAATGCATGTTATATTGATAATATCGGGAGTAATAAGTATAATTATTATAGTTCTAGCGATAATAATAGTGAAATACGGCTAATAGTGCATGTTATATTAATAATAATAAGAGTAATAAGTATATTTATTATACTTCTATCGATAATAACTGCATTATATGGGTAATAATGTATGTTATGTTGATAATAATATAAGTAGTAAGTATAATTATTACAGTTCTAGCTGTAATAGCTCCATTATATGGGTAACCATGCATGTTATATTGATAATATCGGGAGTAATAAGTATAATTATTATAGTTCCATCGATAGTAATAGTAAAATATGGCTAATAGTGCATGCTATATTGATAATAATAAAAGTAATAAGTATATTTATTATAGTTCTATCGATAATAACTGCTTAATATGGATAATAGTGCATGTTATATTGATAATAATAAAAGTAATAAGTATATTTATTATAGTTCTATCGATAATAACTGCTTAATATGGATAATAGTGCATGTTATATTGATAATAATAAAAGTAATAAGTATATTTATTATAGTTCTATCGATAATAACTGCATAATATGGATAATAATGCATGTTACATTGATGATAATATAAGTAATAAGTATATTTACTATAGTTCTATCGATAATAACTGCATAATATGGGCAATAATGCATGTTATATTGATGATAATAGAAGTAATAAGTAAATTTATTATAGTTCTAGCGATAACACATGCATAATATGGGTAACAATGCATGTTATATTGATAATAATATAAGTAATAAGTATAACTATTACAGTTCTAGCGATAATACTAGTAAAATATGGCAACGGTGCATGTTGTATTGATAATAATAAAAGTAATAAGTATATTTATTATAGTCCTATCGATAATAACTGCATAATATGGGTAATAATTCATGTTATATTGATGATCACAAAAGTAATAAGTATATTTGTTACAGTTCTAGCGATAATAACTGCATAATATGGGTAATAATGCACGTTATATTGCTAATAATATAAGTAATAAGTATAATTATTGCAGTTCTAGCTATAATAACTCCATTATATGGGTAACCATGCATGTTATATTGATAATATCGGGAGTAATAAATATAATTACTATAGTTCCATCGATAGTAATAGTAAAATATGGCTAATAGTGCATGTTATATTGATAATAATAAAAGTAATAAGTATATTTATTATAGTTCTATCGATAATAACTGCATAATATGGATAATAATGCATGTTATATTGATGATCACAAAAGTAATAAGTATATTTGTTACAGTTCTATCGATAATAACTGCATAATATGGGTAATAGTGCATGTTATATTGCCAATAATAAAAGTAATAAGTATATTTATTATAGTTCTGTCGATTATAACTGCACAATATGGGTAATAATGCATGTTATATTGGTAATAATATAAGAAATAAGTATAATTATTACAGTTCTAGCGATAATAACTGTATAATATGATTAATAATGCATGTTATATTGATAATAAGAAAAGTAATAAGTATATTTATTATAGTTCTATCGATAATAACTGCATAATATGGATAATAATGCATGTTACATTGATGATAATATAAGTAATAAGTATATTTGCTATAGTTCTATCGATAATAACTGCATAATATGGGCAATAATGCATGTTGTATTGATGATAATAGAAGTAATAAGTATATTTATTATAGTTCTAGCGATAACACATGCATAATATGGGTAACAATGCATGTTATATTGTTAATAATATAAGTAATAAGTATAATTATTGCAGCTCTAGCGATAATAACTGCATTATATGGGTAATAATGCATGTTATATTGATAATATCGGGCGTAATAAGTGTAATTATTATAGTTCTATCTATAATAACAGCATAATATGGGTAATAATGCATGTTATATTGATGATCACAAAAGTAATAAGTATATTTGTTACAGTTCTAGCGATAATAACTGTATAATATGATTAATAATGAATGTTATATTGATAATAATAAAAGTAATAAGTATATTTATTATAGTTCTATCGATAATAACTGCATAATACGGGTAATAGTGCATGTTATATTGATAATATCGGGCGTAATACGTATAATTATTATAGTTCTATCGATAATAACTGCATAATATGGGTAATAATGCATGTTATATTGATAATAATATAAGTAATAAGTATAATTATTACAGCTCTAGCGATAATAACTGCATTATATGGGTAATAGTGCATGTTATATTGATAATATCGGGCGTAATACGTATAATTATTATAGTTCTATCGATAATAACTGCATAATATGGGTAATAATGCATGTTATATTGATAATAATATAAGTAATAAGTATAATTATTACAGCTCTAGCGATAATAACTGCATTATGTGGGTAATAATGCATGTTATACTGATAATATCTGGTGTAATAAGTATAATTATTATAGTTCTATCGATAATAACTGCATAATGTTGGTACTAATGCATGTTATATTGATGATAATAGAAGTAATAAGTATATTTATTATAGTTCTAGCGATAATACCTGCATAATATGGGTAATAATGCATGTTATATTGATAATAATATAAGTAATACGTATAATTATTGCAGCTCTAGCGATAATAACTGCATTATATGGGTAATAATGCATGTTATATTGATAATATCGGGCGTAATAAGTATAATTATTATAGTTCTATCTATAATAACTGCATAATATGGGTAATAATGCATGTTATATTGATGATCACAAAAGTAATAAGTATATTTGTTACAGTTCTATCGATAATAACTCCATAATATGGGTAATAGTGCATGTTATATTGCCAATAATAAAAGTAATAAGTATATTTATTATAGTTCTGTCGATTATAACTGCACAATATGGGTAATAATGCATGTTATATTGGTAATAATATAAGAAATAAGTATAATTATTACAGTTCTAGCGATAATAACTGTATAATATGATTAATAATGCATGTTATATTGATAACAAGAAAAGTAATAAGTATATTTATTATAGTTCTATCGATAATAACTGCATAATATGGATAATAATGCATGTTACATTGATGATAATATAAGTAATAAGTATAACTATTACAGTTCTAGCGATAATAACTGCATTACATGGGTAATAATGGATGTTACATTGGTAATATCGGGAGTAATAAGTATATTTATTATAGTTCTAGCGATAATACTAGTAAAATATGGCACGGGTGCATGTTGTATTGATAATAAGAGAAGTAATAAGTATATTTATTATACTTCTATCGAAAATAACTACATTATATGGGTAATAATGCATGTTATATTGATAATAATAAAAGTAATAAGTATATTTATTATAGTTCTATCGATAATAACTGCATAATATGGGTAATAATTCATGTTATATTGATGATCACAAAAGTAATAAGTATATTTGTTACAGTTCTAGCGATAATAACTGCATAATATGGGTAATAATGCACGTTATATTGCTAATAATATAAGTAATAAGTATAATTATTGCAGCTCTAGCGATAATAACTGCATTATATGGGTAATAATGCATGTTATATTGATAATATCGGGCGTAATAAGTGTAATTATTATAGTTCTATCTATAATAACAGCATAATATGGGTAATAATGCATGTTATATTGATGATCACAAAAGTAATAAGTATATTTGTTACAGTTCTAGCGATAATAACTGTATAATATGATTAATAATGAATGTTATATTGATAATAATAAAAGTAATAAGTATATTTATTATAGTTCTATCGATAATAACTGCATAATACGGGTAATAGTGCATGTTATATTGATAATATCGGGCGTAATACGTATAATTATTATAGTTCTATCGATAATAACTGCATAATATGGGTAATAATGCATGTTATATTGATAATAATATAAGTAATAAGTATAATTATTACAGCTCTAGCGATAATAACTGCATTATATGGGTAATAGTGCATGTTATATTGATAATATCGGGCGTAATACGTATAATTATTATAGTTCTATCGATAATAACTGCATAATATGGGTAATAATGCATGTTATATTGATAATAATATAAGTAATAAGTATAATTATTACAGCTCTAGCGATAATAACTGCATTATGTGGGTAATAATGCATGTTATACTGATAATATCTGGTGTAATAAGTATAATTATTATAGTTCTATCGATAATAACTGCATAATGTTGGTACTAATGCATGTTATATTGATGATAATAGAAGTAATAAGTATATTTATTATAGTTCTAGCGATAATACCTGCATAATATGGGTAATAATGCATGTTATATTGATAATAATATAAGTAATACGTATAATTATTGCAGCTCTAGCGATAATAACTGCATTATATGGGTAATAATGCATGTTATATTGATAATATCGGGCGTAATAAGTATAATTATTATAGTTCTATCTATAATAACTGCATAATATGGGTAATAATGCATGTTATATTGATAATAATATAAGTAATAAGTATAATTATTACAGCTCTAGCGATAATAACTGCATTATATGGGTAATAGTGCATGTTATATTGATAATATCGGGCGTAATACGTATAATTATTATAGTTCTATCGATAATAACTGCATAATATGGGTAATAATGCATGTTATATTGATAATAATATAAGTAATAAGTACAATTATTACAGCTCTAGCGATAATAACTGCATTATATGGGTAGTAATGCATGTTATATTGATAATATCGGGAGTAATAAGTATAATTATTATAGTTCTAGCGATAATAATAGTGAAATACGGCTAATAGTGCATGTTATATTAATAATAATAAGAGTAATAAGTATATTTATTATACTTCTATCGATAATAACTGCATTATATGGGTAATAATGTATGTTATGTTGATAATAATATAAGTAGTAAGTATAATTATTACAGTTCTAGCTGTAATAGCTCCATTATATGGGTAACCATGCATGTTATATTGATAATATCGGGAGTAATAAGTATAATTATTATAGTTCCATCGATAGTAATAGTAAAATATGGCTAATAGTGCATGCTATATTGATAATAATAAAAGTAATAAGTATATTTATTATAGTTCTATCGATAATAACTGCTTAATATGGATAATAGTGCATGTTATATTGATAATAATAAAAGTAATAAGTATATTTATTATAGTTCTATCGATAATAACTGCTTAATATGGATAATAGTGCATGTTATATTGATAATAATAAAAGTAATAAGTATATTTATTATAGTTCTATCGATAATAACTGCATAATATGGATAATAATGCATGTTACATTGATGATAATATAAGTAATAAGTATATTTACTATAGTTCTATCGATAATAACTGCATAATATGGGCAATAATGCATGTTATATTGATGATAATAGAAGTAATAAGTAAATTTATTATAGTTCTAGCGATAACACATGCATAATATGGGTAACAATGCATGTTATATTGATAATAATATAAGTAATAAGTATAACTATTACAGTTCTAGCGATAATACTAGTAAAATATGGCAACGGTGCATGTTGTATTGATAATAATAAAAGTAATAAGTATATTTATTATAGTCCTATCGATAATAACTGCATAATATGGGTAATAATTCATGTTATATTGATGATCACAAAAGTAATAAGTATATTTGTTACAGTTCTAGCGATAATAACTGCATAATATGGGTAATAATGCACGTTATATTGCTAATAATATAAGTAATAAGTATAATTATTGCAGTTCTAGCTATAATAACTCCATTATATGGGTAACCATGCATGTTATATTGATAATATCGGGAGTAATAAATATAATTACTATAGTTCCATCGATAGTAATAGTAAAATATGGCTAATAGTGCATGTTATATTGATAATAATAAAAGTAATAAGTATATTTATTATAGTTCTATCGATAATAACTGCATAATATGGATAATAATGCATGTTATATTGATGATCACAAAAGTAATAAGTATATTTGTTACAGTTCTATCGATAATAACTGCATAATATGGGTAATAGTGCATGTTATATTGCCAATAATAAAAGTAATAAGTATATTTATTATAGTTCTGTCGATTATAACTGCACAATATGGGTAATAATGCATGTTATATTGGTAATAATATAAGAAATAAGTATAATTATTACAGTTCTAGCGATAATAACTGTATAATATGATTAATAATGCATGTTATATTGATAATAAGAAAAGTAATAAGTATATTTATTATAGTTCTATCGATAATAACTGCATAATATGGATAATAATGCATGTTACATTGATGATAATATAAGTAATAAGTATATTTGCTATAGTTCTATCGATAATAACTGCATAATATGGGCAATAATGCATGTTGTATTGATGATAATAGAAGTAATAAGTATATTTATTATAGTTCTAGCGATAACACATGCATAATATGGGTAACAATGCATGTTATATTGTTAATAATATAAGTAATAAGTATAATTATTGCAGCTCTAGCGATAATAACTGCATTATATGGGTAATAATGCATGTTATATTGATAATATCGGGCGTAATAAGTGTAATTATTATAGTTCTATCTATAATAACAGCATAATATTGGTAATAATGCATGTTATATTGATGATCACAAAAGTAATAAGTATATTTGTTACAGTTCTAGCGATAATAACTGTATAATATGATTAATAATGAATGTTATATTGATAATAATAAAAGTAATAAGTATATTTATTATAGTTCTATCGATAATAACTGCATAATACGGGTAATAGTGCATGTTATATTGATAATATCGGGCGTAATACGTATAATTATTATAGTTCTATCGATAATAACTGCATAATATGGGTAATAATGCATGTTATATTGATAATAATATAAGTAATAAGTATAATTATTACAGCTCTAGCGATAATAACTGCATTATATGGGTAATAGTGCATGTTATATTGATAATATCGGGCGTAATACGTATAATTATTATAGTTCTATCGATAATAACTGCATAATATGGGTAATAATGCATGTTATATTGATAATAATATAAGTAATAAGTATAATTATTACAGCTCTAGCGATAATAACTGCATTATGTGGGTAATAATGCATGTTATACTGATAATATCTGGTGTAATAAGTATAATTATTATAGTTCTATCGATAATAACTGCATAATGTTGGTACTAATGCATGTTATATTGATGATAATAGAAGTAATAAGTATATTTATTATAGTTCTAGCGATAATACCTGCATAATATGGGTAATAATGCATGTTATATTGATAATAATATAAGTAATACGTATAATTATTGCAGCTCTAGCGATAATAACTGCATTATATGGGTAATAATGCATGTTATATTGATAATATCGGGCGTAATAAGTATAATTATTATAGTTCTATCTATAATAACTGCATAATATGGGTAATAATGCATGTTATATTGATGATCACAAAAGTAATAAGTATATTTGTTACAGTTCTATCGATAATAACTCCATAATATGGGTAATAGTGCATGTTATATTGCCAATAATAAAAGTAATAAGTATATTTATTATAGTTCTGTCGATTATAACTGCACAATATGGGTAATAATGCATGTTATATTGGTAATAATATAAGAAATAAGTATAATTATTACAGTTCTAGCGATAATAACTGTATAATATGATTAATAATGCATGTTATATTGATAACAAGAAAAGTAATAAGTATATTTATTATAGTTCTATCGATAATAACTGCATAATATGGATAATAATGCATGTTACATTGATGATAATATAAGTAATAAGTATAACTATTACAGTTCTAGCGATAATAACTGCATTACATGGGTAATAATGGATGTTACATTGGTAATATCGGGAGTAATAAGTATATTTATTATAGTTCTAGCGATAATACTAGTAAAATATGGCACGGGTGCATGTTGTATTGATAATAAGAGAAGTAATAAGTATATTTATTATACTTCTATCGAAAATAACTACATTATATGGGTAATAATGCATGTTATATTGATAATAATAAAAGTAATAAGTATATTTATTATAGTTCTATCGATAATAACTGCATAATATGGGTAATAATTCATGTTATATTGATGATCACAAAAGTAATAAGTATATTTGTTACAGTTCTAGCGATAATAACTGCATAATATGGGTAATAATGCACGTTATATTGCTAATAATATAAGTAATAAGTATAATTATTGCAGCTCTAGCGATAATAACTGCATTATATGGGTAATAATGCATGTTATATTGATAATATCGGGCGTAATAAGTGTAATTATTATAGTTCTATCTATAATAACAGCATAATATGGGTAATAATGCATGTTATATTGATGATCACAAAAGTAATAAGTATATTTGTTACAGTTCTAGCGATAATAACTGTATAATATGATTAATAATGAATGTTATATTGATAATAATAAAAGTAATAAGTATATTTATTATAGTTCTATCGATAATAACTGCATTATGTGGGTAATAATGCATGTTATACTGATAATATCTGGTGTAATAAGTATAATTATTATAGTTCTATCGATAATAACTGCATAATGTTGGTACTAATGCATGTTATATTGATGATAATAGAAGTAATAAGTATATTTATTATAGTTCTAGCGATAATACCTGCATAATATGGGTAATAATGCATGTTATATTGATAATAATATAAGTAATACGTATAATTATTGCAGCTCTAGCGATAATAACTGCATTATATGGGTAATAATGCATGTTATATTGATAATATCGGGCGTAATAAGTATAATTATTATAGTTCTATCTATAATAACTGCATAATATGGGTAATAATGCATGTTATATTGATGATCACAAAAGTAATAAGTATATTTGTTACAGTTCTATCGATAATAACTCCATAATATGGGTAATAGTGCATGTTATATTGCCAATAATAAAAGTAATAAGTATATTTATTATAGTTCTGTCGATTATAACTGCACAATATGGGTAATAATGCATGTTATATTGGTAATAATATAAGAAATAAGTATAATTATTACAGTTCTAGCGATAATAACTGTATAATATGATTAATAATGCATGTTATATTGATAACAAGAAAAGTAATAAGTATATTTATTATAGTTCTATCGATAATAACTGCATAATATGGATAATAATGCATGTTACATTGATGATAATATAAGTAATAAGTATAACTATTACAGTTCTAGCGATAATAACTGCATTACATGGGTAATAATGGATGTTACATTGGTAATATCGGGAGTAATAAGTATATTTATTATAGTTCTAGCGATAATACTAGTAAAATATGGCACGGGTGCATGTTGTATTGATAATAAGAGAAGTAATAAGTATATTTATTATACTTCTATCGAAAATAACTACATTATATGGGTAATAATGCATGTTATATTGATAATAATAAAAGTAATAAGTATATTTATTATAGTTCTATCGATAATAACTGCATAATATGGGTAATAATGCATGTTATATTGATAATAATAAAAGTAATAAGTATATTTATTATAGTTCTATCGATAATAACTGCATAATATGGGTAATAATTCATGTTATATTGATGATCACAAAAGTAATAAGTATATTTGTTACAGTTCTAGCGATAATAACTGCATAATATGGGTAATAATGCACGTTATATTGCTAATAATATAAGTAATAAGTATAATTATTGCAGCTCTAGCGATAATAACTGCATTATATGGGTAAGAATGCATGTTATATTGATAATATCGGGAGTAATAAGTATAATTATTATAGTTCTAGCAATAGTAATAGTAAAATATGGCTAATAGTGCATGTTATGTTGATAATAATAAAAGTAATAAGTATATTTATTATAGTTCTATCGATAATAACTGCATAATATGGGTAATAATGCATGTTATATTGATAATAATATAAGTAATAAGTACAATTATTACAGCTCTAGCGATAATAACTGCATTATATGGGTAGTAATGCATGTTATATTGATAATATCGGGAGTAATAAATATAATTACTATAGTTCCATCGATAGTAATAGTAAAATATGGCTAATAGTGCATGTTATATTGATAATAATAAAAGTAATAAGTATATTTATTATAGTTCTATCGATAATAACTGCATAATATGGATAATAATGCATGTTATATTGATGATAATATGAGGAATAAGTATATTTACTATAGTTCTATCGATAATAACTGCATAATATGGGCAATAATACATGTTATATTGATAATAATATAAGTAATAAGTATAATTATTGCAGCTCTAGCGATAATAACTGCATTATATGGGTAATAATGCATGTTATATTGATAATATCGGGAGTAATAAGTATAATTATTATAGTTCCATCGATAGTAATAGTAAAATATGGCTAAGAGTGCATGTTATATTGATAATAATAAAAGTAATAAGTACAATTATTACAGCTCTAGCGATAATAACTGCATTATATGGGTAGTAATGCATGTTATATTGATAATATCGGGAGTAATAAGTATAATTATTATAGTTCTAGCGATAATAATAGTGAAATACGGCTAATAGTGCATGTTATATTAATAATAATAAGAGTAATAAGTATATTTATTATACTTCTATCGATAATAACTGCATTATATGGGTAATAATGTATGTTATGTTGATAATAATATAAGTAGTAAGTATAATTATTACAGTTCTAGCTGTAATAGCTCCATTATATGGGTAACCATGCATGTTATATTGATAATATCGGGAGTAATAAGTATAATTATTATAGTTCCATCGATAGTAATAGTAAAATATGGCTAATAGTGCATGTTATATTGATAATAATAAAAGTAATAAGTATATTTATTATAGTTCTATCGATAATAACTGCTTAATATGGATAATAGTGCATGTTATATTGATAATAATAAAAGTAATAAGTATATTTATTATAGTTCTATCGATAATAACTGCTTAATATGGATAATAGTGCATGTTATATTGATAATAATAAAAGTAATAAGTATATTTATTATAGTTCTATCGATAATAACTGCATAATATGGATAATAATGCATGTTACATTGATGATAATATAAGTAATAAGTATATTTACTATAGTTCTATCGATAATAACTGCATAATATGGGCAATAATGCATGTTATATTGATGATAATAGAAGTAATAAGTAAATTTATTATAGTTCTAGCGATAACACATGCATAATATGGGTAACAATGCATGTTATATTGATAATAATATAAGTAATAAGTATAACTATTACAGTTCTAGCGATAATACTAGTAAAATATGGCAACGGTGCATGTTGTATTGATAATAATAAAAGTAATAAGTATATTTATTATAGTTCTATCGATAATAACTGCATAATATGGGTAATAATTCATGTTATATTGATGATCACAAAAGTAATAAGTATATTTGTTACAGTTCTAGCGATAATAACTGCATAATATGGGTAATAATGCACGTTATATTGCTAATAATATAAGTAATAAGTATAATTATTGCAGTTCTAGCTATAATAACTCCATTATATGGGTAACCATGCATGTTATATTGATAATATCGGGAGTAATAAATATAATTACTGTAGTTCCATCGATAGTAATAGTAAAATATGGCTAATAGTGCATGTTATATTGATAATAATAAAAGTAATAAGTATATTTATTATAGTTCTATCGATAATAACTGCATAATATGGATAATAATGCATGTTATATTGATGATCACAAAAGTAATAAGTATATTTGTTACAGTTCTATCGATAATAACTGCATAATATGGGTAATAGTGCATGTTATATTGCCAATAATAAAAGTAATAAGTATATTTATTATAGTTCTGTCGATTATAACTGCACAATATGGGTAATAATGCATGTTATATTGGTAATAATATAAGAAATAAGTATAATTATTACAGTTCTAGCGATAATAACTGTATAATATGATTAATAATGCATGTTATATTGATAATAATAAAAGTAATAAGTATATTTATTATAGTTCTATCGATAATAACTGCATAATATGGGTAATAATTCATGTTATATTGATGATCACAAAAGTAATAAGTATATTTGTTACAGTTCTAGCGATAATAACTGCATAATATGGGTAATAATGCACGTTATATTGCTAATAATATAAGTAATAAGTATAATTATTGCAGCTCTAGCGATAATAACTGCATTATATGGGTAATAATGCATGTTATATTGATAATATCGGGCGTAATAAGTGTAATTATTATAGTTCTATCTATAATAACAGCATAATATGGGTAATAATGCATGTTATATTGATGATCACAAAAGTAATAAGTATATTTGTTACAGTTCTAGCGATAATAACTGTATAATATGATTAATAATGAATGTTATATTGATAATAATAAAAGTAATAAGTATATTTATTATAGTTCTATCGATAATAACTGCATAATACGGGTAATAGTGCATGTTATATTGATAATATCGGGCGTAATACGTATAATTATTATAGTTCTATCGATAATAACTGCATAATATGGGTAATAATGCATGTTATATTGATAATAATATAAGTAATAAGTATAATTATTACAGCTCTAGCGATAATAATTGCATTATATGGGTAATAGTGCATGTTATATTGATAATATCGGGCGTAATACGTATAATTATTATAGTTCTATCGATAATAACTGCATAATATGGGTAATAATGCATGTTATATTGATAATAATATAAGTAATAAGTATAATTATTACAGCTCTAGCGATAATAACTGCATTATGTGGGTAATAATGCATGTTATACTGATAATATCTGGTGTAATAAGTATAATTATTATAGTTCTATCGATAATAACTGCATAATGTTGGTACTAATGCATGTTATATTGATGATAATAGAAGTAATAAGTATATTTATTATAGTTCTAGCGATAATACCTGCATAATATGGGTAATAATGCATGTTATATTGATAATAATATAAGTAATACGTATAATTATTGCAGCTCTAGCGATAATAACTGCATTATATGGGTAATAATGCATGTTATATTGATAATATCGGGCGTAATAAGTATAATTATTATAGTTCTATCTATAATAACTGCATAATATGGGTAATAATGCATGTTATATTGATGATCACAAAAGTAATAAGTATATTTGTTACAGTTCTATCGATAATAACTCCATAATATGGGTAATAGTGCATGTTATATTGCCAATAATAAAAGTAATAAGTATATTTATTATAGTTCTGTCGATTATAACTGCACAATATGGGTAATAATGCATGTTATATTGGTAATAATATAAGAAATAAGTATAATTATTACAGTTCTAGCGATAATAACTGTATAATATGATTAATAATGCATGTTATATTGATAACAAGAAAAGTAATAAGTATATTTATTATAGTTCTATCGATAATAACTGCATAATATGGATAATAATGCATGTTACATTGATGATAATATAAGTAATAAGTATAACTATTACAGTTCTAGCGATAATAACTGCATTACATGGGTAATAATGGATGTTACATTGGTAATATCGGGAGTAATAAGTATATTTATTATAGTTCTAGCGATAATACTAGTAAAATATGGCACGGGTGCATGTTGTATTGATAATAAGAGAAGTAATAAGTATATTTATTATACTTCTATCGAAAATAACTACATTATATGGGTAATAATGCATGTTATATTGATAATAATAAAAGTAATAAGTATATTTATTATAGTTCTATCGATAATAACTGCATAATATGGGTAATAATGCATGTTATATTGATAATAATATAAGTAATAAGTACAATTATTACAGCTCTAGCGATAATAACTGCATTATATGGGTAGTAATGCATGTTATATTGATAATATCGGGAGTAATAAATATAATTACTATAGTTCCATCGATAGTAATAGTAAAATATGGCTAATAGTGCATGTTATATTGATAATAATAAAAGTAATAAGTATATTTATTATAGTTCTATCGATAATAACTGCATAATATGGATAATAATGCATGTTATATTGATGATAATATGAGGAATAAGTATATTTACTATAGTTCTATCGATAATAACTGCATAATATGGGCAATAATACATGTTATATTGATAATAATATAAGTAATAAGTATAATTATTGCAGCTCTAGCGATAATAACTGCATTATATGGGTAATAATGCATGTTATATTGATAATATCGGGAGTAATAAGTATAATTATTATAGTTCCATCGATAGTAATAGTAAAATATGGCTAAGAGTGCATGTTATATTGATAATAATAAAAGTAATAAGTACAATTATTACAGCTCTAGCGATAATAACTGCATTATATGGGTAGTAATGCATGTTATATTGATAATATCGGGAGTAATAAGTATAATTATTATAGTTCTAGCGATAATAATAGTGAAATACGGCTAATAGTGCATGTTATATTAATAATAATAAGAGTAATAAGTATATTTATTATACTTCTATCGATAATAACTGCATTATATGGGTAATAATGTATGTTATGTTGATAATAATATAAGTAGTAAGTATAATTATTACAGTTCTAGCTGTAATAGCTCCATTATATGGGTAACCATGCATGTTATATTGATAATATCGGGAGTAATAAGTATAATTATTATAGTTCCATCGATAGTAATAGTAAAATATGGCTAATAGTGCATGTTATATTGATAATAATAAAAGTAATAAGTATATTTATTATAGTTCTATCGATAATAACTGCTTAATATGGATAATAGTGCATGTTATATTGATAATAATAAAAGTAATAAGTATATTTATTATAGTTCTATCGATAATAACTGCTTAATATGGATAATAGTGCATGTTATATTGATAATAATAAAAGTAATAAGTATATTTATTATAGTTCTATCGATAATAACTGCATAATATGGATAATAATGCATGTTACATTGATGATAATATAAGTAATAAGTATATTTACTATAGTTCTATCGATAATAACTGCATAATATGGGCAATAATGCATGTTATATTGATGATAATAGAAGTAATAAGTAAATTTATTATAGTTCTAGCGATAACACATGCATAATATGGGTAACAATGCATGTTATATTGATAATAATATAAGTAATAAGTATAACTATTACAGTTCTAGCGATAATACTAGTAAAATATGGCAACGGTGCATGTTGTATTGATAATAATAAAAGTAATAAGTATATTTATTATAGTTCTATCGATAATAACTGCATAATATGGGTAATAATTCATGTTATATTGATGATCACAAAAGTAATAAGTATATTTGTTACAGTTCTAGCGATAATAACTGCATAATATGGGTAATAATGCACGTTATATTGCTAATAATATAAGTAATAAGTATAATTATTGCAGTTCTAGCTATAATAACTCCATTATATGGGTAACCATGCATGTTATATTGATAATATCGGGAGTAATAAATATAATTACTGTAGTTCCATCGATAGTAATAGTAAAATATGGCTAATAGTGCATGTTATATTGATAATAATAAAAGTAATAAGTATATTTATTATAGTTCTATCGATAATAACTGCATAATATGGATAATAATGCATGTTATATTGATGATCACAAAAGTAATAAGTATATTTGTTACAGTTCTATCGATAATAACTGCATAATATGGGTAATAGTGCATGTTATATTGCCAATAATAAAAGTAATAAGTATATTTATTATAGTTCTGTCGATTATAACTGCACAATATGGGTAATAATGCATGTTATATTGGTAATAATATAAGAAATAAGTATAATTATTACAGTTCTAGCGATAATAACTGTATAATATGATTAATAATGCATGTTATATTGATAATAAGAAAAGTAATAAGTATATTTATTATAGTTCTATCGATAATAACTGCATAATATGGATAATAATGCATGTTACATTGATGATAATATAAGTAATAAGTATATTTGCTATAGTTCTATCGATAATAACTGCATAATATGGGCAATAATGCATGTTGTATTGATGATAATAGAAGTAATAAGTATATTTATTATAGTTCTAGCGATAACACATGCATAATATGGGTAACAATGCATGTTATATTGATAATAATATAAGTAATAAGTATAACTATTACAGTTCTAGCGATAATAACTGCATTACATGGGTAATAATGGATGTTATATTGGTAATATCGGGAGTAATAAGTATAATTATTATAGTTCTAGCAATAGTAATAGTAAAATATGGCTAATAGTGCATGTTATGTTGATAATAATAAAAGTAATAAGTATATTTATTATAGTTCTATCGATAATAACTGCATAATATGGGTAATAATGCATGTTATATTGATAATAATATAAGTAATAAGTATAATTATTACAGTTCTAGCGATAATAACTGCATTATATGGGTAATAATGCACGTTATATTGCTAGCAATATAAGTAATAAGTATAATTATTACAGTTCTAGCGATAATAACTGCATTATATGGGTAAAAATGCATGTTATATTGATAATATTGGGAGTAATAAGTATATTAATTATGGTTCTAGAGATAATAACTGCATAATATGGGTAATAATGCATGTTATATTGAGAATAATATAAGTAATAAGTATAATTATTACAGTTCTGGCGATAATAACTGCATTATATGGGTAATAATGCACGTTATATTGCTAATAGTATAAGTAATAAGTATAATTATTACAGTTCTTGCGATAATACCTCCATTATATGGGTAATAATGCATGTTATATTGATAATAATATAAGTTATAAGTATAATTATTACAGTTCTAGCGATAATAACTGCATAATATGGGTAATAATGCACGTTATATTGCTAATAATATAAGTAATGAGTACAATTATTACAGTTCTAGCGATAATAACTGCATTATATGGGTAATAATGCATGTTTTATTGATAATAATATAAGTAATAAGTATAATTATTATAGTTCTAGCGATAATAATAGTAAAATATGGCAAATAGTGCATGTTATATTGATAATAATAAAAGTAATAAGTATATTTATTACAGTCCTATCGATAATAACTGCATAATATGGGTAATAATGCATGTTATATTGATGATAATAAAAGTAATACGTATATTTATTATAGTTCTAGTGATAATAACTGCATAATATGGGTAATAATGCATGTTATATTGATAATAATATAAGTAATAAGTATAGTAATTACAGTTCTAGCGATAATAACTGCATTATATGGGTAAAAATGCATGTTATATTGATAATATTAGGAGTAATAAGTATATTTATTATGGTTCTAGAGATAATAACTGCATAATATGGGTAATAATGCATGTTATATTGATAATAATATAAGTAATAAGTATAATTATTACAGTTCTAGCGATAATACCTCCATTATATGGGTAATAATGCATGTTTTATTGATAATAATATAAGTAATAAGTATAATTATTACAGTTCTAGCGATAATAACTGCATTATATGGGTAATAATGCACGTTATATTGCTAACAATATAAGTAATAAGTATAATTATTACAGTTCTAGCGATAATACCTCCATTATATGGGTAATAATGCATGTTATATTGATAATGATATAAGTAATAAGTATAATTATTACAGTTCTAGCGATAATAACTGCATAATATGGGTAATAATGCACGTTATATTGCTAAAAGTATAAGTAATAAGTATAATTATTACTGTTCTAGCGATAATTACTGCATTATATGGGTAATAATGCATGTTATATTGATGATAATGAAAGTAATACGTATATTTATTATAGTTCTAGCGACAATAACTGCATAATATGGGTAATAATGCACGTTATATTGAGAATAATATAAGTAATAAGTATAATTATTACAGTTCTGGCGATAATAACTGCATTATATGGGTAATAATGCACGTTATATTGCTAATAATATAAGTAATGAGTACAATTATTACAGTTCTAGCGATAATAACTGCATTATATGGGTAATAATGCATGTTTTATTGATAATAATATAAGTAATAAGTATAATTATTACAGTTCTAGCGATAATAACTGCATTATATGGGTAATAATGCATGTTATATTGCTAATAATATAAGTAATGTGTACAATTATTACAGTTCCAGCGATAATAACTGCATTATATGGGTAATAATGCATGTTTTATTGATAATAATATAAGTAATAAGTATAATTATTACAGTTCTAGCGATAATACCTCCATTATATGGGTAATAATGCATGTTATATTGATGATATTGAAAGTAATACGTATATTTATTATTGTTCTAGCGATAATAACTGCATAATATGGGTAATAATGCATGTTATATTGATGATAATGAAAGTAGTAAGTATATTTATTACAGTTCTAGCGATAATAACTTCATTATATGGGTAATAATGCACGTTATATTGCTGACAATATAAGTAATAAGTATAATTATTACAGTTCTAGCGATAATAATAGTAAAATATGGCTAATAGTGCATGATATATTGATAATAGTAAAAGTAATAAGAATATTTATTAAAGTTCTATCGATAATAACTGCATAATATGGGTAAAAATGCACGTTATATTGCTAATAATATAAGTAATGAGTATATTTATTACAGTTCTAGCGATAATAACTGCATAATATGGGTAATAATGCACGTTATATTGCTAATAATATAAGCAATGAGTACAATTATTACAGTTCTAGCGATAATAACTGCATTATATGGGTAATAATGCATGTTATATTGATAATAATATAAGTAATAAGTATAATTATTACAGTTCTAGCGATAATAACTGCATAATATGGGTAATAATGCACGTTATATTGCTAATAATATAAGTAATGAGTATAATTATTACAGTTCTCGCGATAATAACTGCATTATATGGGTAATAATGCATGTTATATTGATGATAATAAAAGTAATACGTATATTTATTATAGTTCTAGCGATAATAACTGCATAATATGGGTAATAATGCATGTTATATTGATAATAATCTAAGTAATAAGTATAATTATTACAGTTCTAGCGATAATACCTCCATTATATGGGTAATAATGCATGTTATATTGATAATGATATAAGTAATAAGTATAATTATTACAGTTCTAGCGATAATAACTGCATAATATGGGTAATAATGCACGTTATATTGCTAACAATATAAGTAATAAGTATAATTATTACAGTTCTAGCGATAATAATAGTAAAATATGGCAAATAGTGCATGTTATATTGCTAATAGTATAAGTAATAAGTATAATTATTACAGTTCTAGCGATAATAACTGCATTATATGGGTAAAAATGCATGTTATATTGATAATATTGGGAGTAATAAGTATATTTATTATGGTTCTAGAGATAATAACTGCATAATATGGGTAATAATGCATGTTATATTGATGATAATAAAAGTAGTACGTATATTTATTATAGTTCTAGCGATAATAACTGCATAATATGGGTAATAATGCATGTTATATTGATAATAATATAAGTAATAAGTATAATTATTACAGTTCTAGCGATAATAACTGCATTATATGGGTAATAATGCACGTTATATTGCTAACAATATAAGTAATAAGTATAATTATTACAGTTCTAGCGATAATAACTGCATTATATGGGTAAAAATGCATGTTATATTGATAATATTGGGCGTAATAAGTGTATTAATTATGGTTCTAGAGATAATAACTGCATAATATGGGTAATAATGCATGTTATATTGATAATAATATAAGTAATAAGTATAATTATTACAGTTCTAGCGATAATAACTGCATAATATGGGTAATAATGCACGTTATATTGCTAATAATATAAGTAATGAGTATATTTATTACAGTTCTAGCGATAATAACTGCATAATATGGGTAATAATGCACGTTATATTGCTAATAATATAAGTAATGAGTACAATTATTACAGTTCTAGCGATAATAACTGCATTATATGGGTAATAATGCATGTTATATTGATGATAATGAAAGTAATACGTATATTTATTATAGTTCTAGCGACAATAACTGCATAATATGGGTAATAATGCACGTTATATTGAGAATAATATAAGTAATAAGTATAATTATTACAGTTCTGGCGATAATAACTGCATTATATGGGTAATAATGCACGTTATATTGCTAATAATATAAGTAATGAGTACAATTATTACAGTTCTAGCGATAATAACTGCATTATATGGGTAATAATGCATGTTTTATTGATAATAATATAAGTAATAAGTATAATTATTACAGTTCTAGCGATAATAACTGCATTATATGGGTAATAATGCATGTTATATTGCTAATAATATAAGTAATGTGTACAATTATTACAGTTCCAGCGATAATAACTGCATTATATGGGTAATAATGCATGTTTTATTGATAATAATATAAGTAATAAGTATAATTATTACAGTTCTAGCGATAATACCTCCATTATATGGGTAATAATGCATGTTATATTGATGATATTGAAAGTAATACGTATAT
The DNA here is from genome assembly GCA_963576845.1 of Megachile leachella. Taxonomy (NCBI): domain Eukaryota; kingdom Metazoa; phylum Arthropoda; class Insecta; order Hymenoptera; family Megachilidae; genus Megachile; species Megachile leachella. The sequence continues at coordinate 2,072,953 of CAUYWW010000171.1, forward strand.
TTATTATTGTTCTAGCGATAATAACTGCATAATATGGGTAATAATGCATGTTATATTGATGATAATGAAAGTAGTAAGTATATTTATTACAGTTCTAGCGATAATAACTGCATTATGTGCCTAATAAGGCATGTTATATTGATAATATCGGGAGTAATAAGTATAATTATTATAGTTCTAGCGATAATAATAGTAAAATATGGCAAATAGTGCATGTTATATTGATAATAATAAAAGTAATAAGTATATTTATTACAGTTCTATCGATAATAACTGCATAATATGGGTAATAATGCATGTTATATTGATGATAATAAAAGTAATACGTATATTTATTATTGTTCTAGCGATAATAACTGCATAATATGGGTAATAATGCATGTTATATTGATAATAATATAAGTAATAAGTATAATTATTACAGTTCTAGCGATAATGACTGCATTATATGGGTAATAATGCACGTTATATTGCTAGCAATATAAGTAATAAGTATAATTATTACAGTTCTAGCGATAATAACTGCATTATATGGGTAAAAATGCATGTTATATTGATAATATTGGGAGTAATAAGTATATTAATTATGGTTCTAGAGATAATAACTGCATAATATGGGTAATAATGCATGTTATATTGAGAATAATATAAGTAATAAGTATAATTATTACAGTTCTGGCGATAATAACTGCATTATATGGGTAATAATGCACGTTATATTGCTAATAGTATAAGTAATAAGTATAATTATTACAGTTCTTGCGATAATACCTCCATTATATGGGTAATAATGCATGTTATATTGATAATAATATAAGTTATAAGTATAATTATTACAGTTCTAGCGATAATAACTGCATAATATGGGTAATAATGCACGTTATATTGCTAATAATATAAGTAATGAGTACAATTATTACAGTTCTAGCGATAATAACTGCATTATATGGGTAATAATGCATGTTTTATTGATAATAATATAAGTAATAAGTATAATTATTATAGTTCTAGCGATAATAATAGTAAAATATGGCAAATAGTGCATGTTATATTGATAATAATAAAAGTAATAAGTATATTTATTATAGTCCTATCGATAATAACTGCATAATATGGGTAATAATGCATGTCATATTGATGATAATATAAGTAATAAGTATAATTATTACAGTTCTAGCGATAATAACTTCATTATATGGGTAATAATGCACGTTATATTGCTAACAATATAAGTAATAAGTATAATTATTACAGTTCTAGCGATAATAATAGTAAAATATGGCTAATAGTGCATGATATATTGATAATAGTAAAAGTAATAAGAATATTTATTAAAGTTCTATCGATAATAACTGCATAATATGGGTAAAAATGCACGTTATATTGCTAATAATATAAGTAATGAGTATATTTATTACAGTTCTAGCGATAATAACTGCATAATATGGGTAATAATGCACGTTATATTGCTAATAATATAAGCAATGAGTACAATTATTACAGTTCTAGCGATAATAACTGCATTATATGGGTAATAATGCATGTTATATTGATAATAATATAAGTAATAAGTATAATTATTACAGTTCTAGCGATAATAACTGCATAATATGGGTAATAGTGCACGTTATATTGCTAATAATATAAGTAATGAGTATAATTATTACAGTTCTCGCGATAATAACTGCATTATATGGGTAATAATGCATGTTTTATTGATAATAATATAAGTAATAAGTATAATTATTATAGTTCTAGCGATAATAATAGTAAAATATGGCAAATAGTGCATGTTATATTGATAATAATAAAAGTAATAAGTATATTTATTACAGTCCTATCGATAATAACTGCATAATATGGGTAATAATGCATGTCATATTGATGATAATAAAAGTAATACGTATATTTATTATAGTTCTAGTGATAATAACTGCATAATATGGGTAATAATGCATGTTATATTGATAATAATATAAGTAATAAGTATAGTAATTACAGTTCTAGCGATAATAACTGCATTATATGGGTAAAAATGCATGTTATATTGATAATATTGGGAGTAATAAGTATATTTATTATGGTTCTAGAGATAATAACTGCATAATATGGGTAATAATGCATGTTATATTGATAATAATATAAGTAATAAGTATAATTATTACAGTTCTAGCGATAATACCTCCATTATATGGGTAATAATGCATGTTTTATTGATAATAATATAAGTAATAAGTATAATTATTACAGTTCTAGCGATAATAACTGCATTATATGGGTAATAATGCACGTTATATTGCTAACAATATAAGTAATAAGTATAATTATTACAGTTCTAGCGATAATACCTCCATTATATGGGTAATAATGCATGTTATATTGATAATGATATAAGTAATAAGTATAATTATTACAGTTCTAGCGATAATAACTGCATAATATGGGTAATAATGCACGTTATATTGCTAATAGTATAAGTAATAAGTATAATTATTACTGTTCTAGCGATAATTACTGCATTATATGGGTAATAATGCATGTTATATTGATGATAATGAAAGTAATACGTATATTTATTATAGTTCTAGCGACAATAACTGCATAATATGGGTAATAATGCACGTTATATTGAGAATAATATAAGTAATAAGTATAATTATTACAGTTCTGGCGATAATAACTGCATTATATGGGTAATAATGCACGTTATATTGCTAATAATATAAGTAATGAGTACAATTATTACAGTTCTAGCGATAATAACTGCATTATATGGGTAATAATGCATGTTTTATTGATAATAATATAAGTAATAAGTATAATTATTACAGTTCTAGCGATAATAACTGCATTATATGGGTAATAATGCATGTTATATTGCTAATAATATAAGTAATGTGTACAATTATTACAGTTCCAGCGATAATAACTGCATTATATGGGTAATAATGCATGTTTTATTGATAATAATATAAGTAATAAGTATAATTATTATAGTTCTAGCGATAATAATAGTAAAATATGGCAAATAGTGCATGTTATATTGATAATAATAAAAGTAATAAGTATATTTATTATAGTCCTATCGATAATAACTGCATAATATGGGTAATAATGCATGTCATATTGATGATAATATAAGTAATAAGTATAATTATTACAGTTCTAGCGATAATAACTTCATTATATGGGTAATAATGCACGTTATATTGCTAACAATATAAGTAATAAGTATAATTATTACAGTTCTAGCGATAATAATAGTAAAATATGGCTAATAGTGCATGATATATTGATAATAGTAAAAGTAATAAGAATATTTATTAAAGTTCTATCGATAATAACTGCATAATATGGGTAAAAATGCACGTTATATTGCTAATAATATAAGTAATGAGTATATTTATTACAGTTCTAGCGATAATAACTGCATAATATGGGTAATAATGCACGTTATATTGCTAATAATATAAGCAATGAGTACAATTATTACAGTTCTAGCGATAATAACTGCATTATATGGGTAATAATGCATGTTATATTGATAATAATATAAGTAATAAGTATAATTATTACAGTTCTAGCGATAATACCTCCATTATATGGGTAATAATGCATGTTATATTGATGATATTGAAAGTAATACGTATATTTATTATTGTTCTAGCGATAATAACTGCATAATATGGGTAATAATGCATGTTATATTGATGATAATGAAAGTAGTAAGTATATTTATTACAGTTCTAGCGATAATAACTGCATTATGTGCCTAATAAGGCATGTTATATTGATAATATCGGGAGTAATAAGTATAATTATTATAGTTCTAGCGATAATAATAGTAAAATATGGCAAATAGTGCATGTTATATTGATAATAATAAAAGTAATAAGTATATTTATTACAGTTCTATCGATAATAACTGCATAATATGGGTAATAATGCATGTTATATTGATGATAATAAAAGTAATACGTATATTTATTATTGTTCTAGCGATAATAACTGCATAATATGGGTAATAATGCATGTTATATTGATAATAATATAAGTAATAAGTATAATTATTACAGTTCTAGCGATAATGACTGCATTATATGGGTAATAATGCACGTTATATTGCTAGCAATATAAGTAATAAGTATAATTATTACAGTTCTAGCGATAATAACTGCATTATATGGGTAAAAATGCATGTTATATTGATAATATTGGGAGTAATAAGTATATTAATTATGGTTCTAGAGATAATAACTGCATAATATGGGTAATAATGCATGTTATATTGAGAATAATATAAGTAATAAGTATAATTATTACAGTTCTGGCGATAATAACTGCATTATATGGGTAATAATGCACGTTATATTGCTAATAGTATAAGTAATAAGTATAATTATTACAGTTCTTGCGATAATACCTCCATTATATGGGTAATAATGCATGTTATATTGATAATAATATAAGTTATAAGTATAATTATTACAGTTCTAGCGATAATAACTGCATAATATGGGTAATAATGCACGTTATATTGCTAATAATATAAGTAATGAGTACAATTATTACAGTTCTAGCGATAATAACTGCATTATATGGGTAATAATGCATGTTTTATTGATAATAATATAAGTAATAAGTATAATTATTATAGTTCTAGCGATAATAATAGTAAAATATGGCAAATAGTGCATGTTATATTGATAATAATAAAAGTAATAAGTATATTTATTATAGTCCTATCGATAATAACTGCATAATATGGGTAATAATGCATGTCATATTGATGATAATATAAGTAATAAGTATAATTATTACAGTTCTAGCGATAATAACTTCATTATATGGGTAATAATGCACGTTATATTGCTAACAATATAAGTAATAAGTATAATTATTACAGTTCTAGCGATAATAATAGTAAAATATGGCTAATAGTGCATGATATATTGATAATAGTAAAAGTAATAAGAATATTTATTAAAGTTCTATCGATAATAACTGCATAATATGGGTAAAAATGCACGTTATATTGCTAATAATATAAGTAATGAGTATATTTATTACAGTTCTAGCGATAATAACTGCATAATATGGGTAATAATGCACGTTATATTGCTAATAATATAAGCAATGAGTACAATTATTACAGTTCTAGCGATAATAACTGCATTATATGGGTAATAATGCATGTTATATTGATAATAATATAAGTAATAAGTATAATTATTACAGTTCTAGCGATAATAACTGCATAATATGGGTAATAGTGCACGTTATATTGCTAATAATATAAGTAATGAGTATAATTATTACAGTTCTCGCGATAATAACTGCATTATATGGGTAATAATGCATGTTTTATTGATAATAATATAAGTAATAAGTATAATTATTATAGTTCTAGCGATAATAATAGTAAAATATGGCAAATAGTGCATGTTATATTGATAATAATAAAAGTAATAAGTATATTTATTACAGTCCTATCGATAATAACTGCATAATATGGGTAATAATGCATGTCATATTGATGATAATAAAAGTAATACGTATATTTATTATAGTTCTAGTGATAATAACTGCATAATATGGGTAATAATGCATGTTATATTGATAATAATATAAGTAATAAGTATAGTAATTACAGTTCTAGCGATAATAACTGCATTATATGGGTAAAAATGCATGTTATATTGATAATATTGGGAGTAATAAGTATATTTATTATGGTTCTAGAGATAATAACTGCATAATATGGGTAATAATGCATGTTATATTGATAATAATATAAGTAATAAGTATAATTATTACAGTTCTAGCGATAATACCTCCATTATATGGGTAATAATGCATGTTTTATTGATAATAATATAAGTAATAAGTATAATTATTACAGTTCTAGCGATAATAACTGCATTATATGGGTAATAATGCACGTTATATTGCTAACAATATAAGTAATAAGTATAATTATTACAGTTCTAGCGATAATACCTCCATTATATGGGTAATAATGCATGTTATATTGATAATGATATAAGTAATAAGTATAATTATTACAGTTCTAGCGATAATAACTGCATAATATGGGTAATAATGCACGTTATATTGCTAATAGTATAAGTAATAAGTATAATTATTACTGTTCTAGCGATAATTACTGCATTATATGGGTAATAATGCATGTTATATTGATGATAATGAAAGTAATACGTATATTTATTATAGTTCTAGCGACAATAACTGCATAATATGGGTAATAATGCACGTTATATTGAGAATAATATAAGTAATAAGTATAATTATTACAGTTCTGGCGATAATAACTGCATTATATGGGTAATAATGCACGTTATATTGCTAATAATATAAGTAATGAGTACAATTATTACAGTTCTAGCGATAATAACTGCATTATATGGGTAATAATGCATGTTTTATTGATAATAATATAAGTAATAAGTATAATTATTACAGTTCTAGCGATAATAACTGCATTATATGGGTAATAATGCATGTTATATTGCTAATAATATAAGTAATGTGTACAATTATTACAGTTCCAGCGATAATAACTGCATTATATGGGTAATAATGCATGTTTTATTGATAATAATATAAGTAATAAGTATAATTATTATAGTTCTAGCGATAATAATAGTAAAATATGGCAAATAGTGCATGTTATATTGATAATAATAAAAGTAATAAGTATATTTATTATAGTCCTATCGATAATAACTGCATAATATGGGTAATAATGCATGTCATATTGATGATAATATAAGTAATAAGTATAATTATTACAGTTCTAGCGATAATAACTTCATTATATGGGTAATAATGCACGTTATATTGCTAACAATATAAGTAATAAGTATAATTATTACAGTTCTAGCGATAATAATAGTAAAATATGGCTAATAGTGCATGATATATTGATAATAGTAAAAGTAATAAGAATATTTATTAAAGTTCTATCGATAATAACTGCATAATATGGGTAAAAATGCACGTTATATTGCTAATAATATAAGTAATGAGTATATTTATTACAGTTCTAGCGATAATAACTGCATAATATGGGTAATAATGCACGTTATATTGCTAATAATATAAGCAATGAGTACAATTATTACAGTTCTAGCGATAATAACTGCATTATATGGGTAATAATGCATGTTATATTGATAATAATATAAGTAATAAGTATAATTATTACAGTTCTAGCGATAATAACTGCATAATATGGGTAATAGTGCACGTTATATTGCTAATAATATAAGTAATGAGTATAATTATTACAGTTCTCGCGATAATAACTGCATTATATGGGTAATAATGCATGTTTTATTGATAATAATATAAGTAATAAGTATAATTATTATAGTTCTAGCGATAATAATAGTAAAATATGGCAAATAGTGCATGTTATATTGATAATAATAAAAGTAATAAGTATATTTATTACAGTCCTATCGATAATAACTGCATAATATGGGTAATAATGCATGTCATATTGATGATAATAAAAGTAATACGTATATTTATTATAGTTCTAGTGATAATAACTGCATAATATGGGTAATAATGCATGTTATATTGATAATAATATAAGTAATAAGTATAGTAATTACAGTTCTAGCGATAATAACTGCATTATATGGGTAAAAATGCATGTTATATTGATAATATTGGGAGTAATAAGTATATTTATTATGGTTCTAGAGATAATAACTGCATAATATGGGTAATAATGCATGTTATATTGATAATAATATAAGTAATAAGTATAATTATTACAGTTCTAGCGATAATACCTCCATTATATGGGTAATAATGCATGTTTTATTGATAATAATATAAGTAATAAGTATAATTATTACAGTTCTAGCGATAATAACTGCATTATATGGGTAATAATGCACGTTATATTGCTAACAATATAAGTAATAAGTATAATTATTACAGTTCTAGCGATAATACCTCCATTATATGGGTAATAATGCATGTTATATTGATAATGATATAAGTAATAAGTATAATTATTACAGTTCTAGCGATAATAACTGCATAATATGGGTAATAATGCACGTTATATTGCTAATAGTATAAGTAATAAGTATAATTATTACTGTTCTAGCGATAATTACTGCATTATATGGGTAATAATGCATGTTATATTGATGATAATGAAAGTAATACGTATATTTATTATAGTTCTAGCGACAATAACTGCATAATATGGGTAATAATGCACGTTATATTGAGAATAATATAAGTAATAAGTATAATTATTACAGTTCTGGCGATAATAACTGCATTATATGGGTAATAATGCACGTTATATTGCTAATAATATAAGTAATGAGTACAATTATTACAGTTCTAGCGATAATAACTGCATTATATGGGTAATAATGCATGTTTTATTGATAATAATATAAGTAATAAGTATAATTATTACAGTTCTAGCGATAATAACTGCATTATATGGGTAATAATGCATGTTATATTGCTAATAATATAAGTAATGTGTACAATTATTACAGTTCCAGCGATAATAACTGCATTATATGGGTAATAATGCATGTTTTATTGATAATAATATAAGTAATAAGTATAATTATTACAGTTCTAGCGATAATACCTCCATTATATGGGTAATAATGCATGTTATATTGATGATATTGAAAGTAATACGTATATTTATTATTGTTCTAGCGATAATAACTGCATAATATGGGTAATAATGCATGTTATATTGATGATAATGAAAGTAGTAAGTATATTTATTACAGTTCTAGCGATAATAACTGCATTATGTGCCTAATAAGGCATGTTATATTGATAATATCGGGAGTAATAAGTATAATTATTATAGTTCTAGCGATAATAATAGTAAAATATGGCAAATAGTGCATGTTATATTGATAATAATAAAAGTAATAAGTATATTTATTACAGTTCTATCGATAATAACTGCATAATATGGGTAATAATGCATGTTATATTGATGATAATAAAAGTAATACGTATATTTATTATTGTTCTAGCGATAATAACTGCATAATATGGGTAATAATGCATGTTATATTGATAATAATATAAGTAATAAGTATAATTATTACAGTTCTAGCGATAATAACTGCATTATATGGGTAATAATGCACGTTATATTGCTAGCAATATAAGTAATAAGTATAATTATTACAGTTCTAGCGATAATAACTGCATTATATGGGTAAAAATGCATGTTATATTGATAATATTGGGAGTAATAAGTATATTAATTATGGTTCTAGAGACAACAACTGCATAATATGGGTAATAATGCATGTTATATTGAGAATAATATAAGTAATAAGTATAATTATTACAGTTCTGGCGATAATAACTGCATTATATGGGTAATAATGCACGTTATATTGCTAATAGTATAAGTAATAAGTATAATTATTACAGTTCTTGCGATAATACCTCCATTATATGGGTAATAATGCATGTTATATTGATAATAATATAAGTTATAAGTATAATTATTACAGTTCTAGCGATAATAACTGCATAATATGGGTAATAATGCACGTTATATTGCTAATAATATAAGTAATGAGTACAATTATTACAGTTCCAGCGATAATAACTGCATTATATGGGTAATAATGCATGTTTTATTGATAATAATATAAGTAATAAGTATAATTATTACAGTTCTAGCGATAATACCTCCATTATATGGGTAATAATGCATGTTATATTGATGATAATGAAAGTAATACGTATATTTATTATAGTTCTAGCGATAATAACTGCATAATATGGGTAATAATGCATGTTATATTGAGAATAATATAAGTAATAAGTATAATTATTACAGTTCTGGCGATAATAACTACATTATATGGGTAATAATGCACGTTATATTGCTAATAGTATAAGTAATAAGTATAATTATTACAGTTCTTGCGATAATACCTCCATTATATGCGTAATAATGCATGTTATATTGATAATAATATAAGTAATAAGTATAATTATTACAGTTCTAGCGATAATAACTGCATTATATGGGTAATAATGCATGTTATATTGATAATATCGGGAGTAATAAGTATAATTATTATAGTTCTAGCGATAATAATAGTAAAATATGGCAAATAGTGCATGTTATATTGATAATAATAAAAGTAATAAGTATATTTATTACAGTTCTATCGATAATAACTGCATAATATGGGTAATAATGCATGCTATATTGATGATAATAAAAGTAATACGTATATTTATTATAGTTCTAGCGATAATAACTGCATAATATGGGTAATAATGCATGTTATATTGATAATAATATAAGTAATAAGTATAATTATTACAGTTCTAGCGATAATAACTTCATTATATGGGTAATAATGCACGTTATATTGCTAACAATATAAGTAATAAGTATAATTATTACAGTTCTAGCGATAATAATAGTAAAATATGGCTAATAGTGCATGATATATTGATAATAGTAAAAGTAATAAGAATATTTATTAAAGTTCTATCGATAATAACTGCATAATATGGGTAAAAATGCACGTTATATTGCTAATAATATAAGTAATGAGTATATTTATTACAGTTCTAGCGATAATAACTGCATAATATGGGTAATAATGCACGTTATATTGCTAATAATATAAGCAATGAGTACAATTATTACAGTTCTAGCGATAATAACTGCATTATATGGGTAATAATGCATGTTATATTGATAATAATATAAGTAATAAGTATAATTATTACAGTTCTAGCGATAATAACTGCATAATATGGGTAATAATGCACGTTATATTGCTAATAATATAAGTAATGAGTATAATTATTACAGTTCTCGCGATAATAACTGCATTATATGGGTAATAATGCATGTTATATTGATGATAATAAAAGTAATACGTATATTTATTATAGTTCTAGCGATAATAACTGCATAATATGGGTAATAATGCATGTTATATTGATAATAATCTAAGTAATAAGTATAATTATTACAGTTCTAGCGATAATACCTCCATTATATGGGTAATAATGCATGTTATATTGATAATGATATAAGTAATAAGTATAATTATTACAGTTCTAGCGATAATAACTGCATAATATGGGTAATAATGCACGTTATATTGCTAACAATATAAGTAATAAGTATAATTATTACAGTTCTAGCGATAATAATAGTAAAATATGGCAAATAGTGCATGTTATATTGCTAATAGTATAAGTAATAAGTATAATTATTACAGTTCTAGCGATAATAACTGCATTATATGGGTAAAAATGCATGTTATATTGATAATATTGGGAGTAATAAGTATATTTATTATGGTTCTAGAGATAATAACTGCATAATATGGGTAATAATGCATGTTATATTGATGATAATAAAAGTAGTACGTATATTTATTATAGTTCTAGCGATAATAACTGCATAATATGGGTAATAATGCATGTTATATTGATAATAATATAAGTAATAAGTATAATTATTACAGTTCTAGCGATAATAACTGCATTATATGGGTAATAATGCACGTTATATTGCTAACAATATAAGTAATAAGTATAATTATTACAGTTCTAGCGATAATAACTGCATTATATGGGTAAAAATGCATGTTATATTGATAATATTGGGCGTAATAAGTGTATTAATTATGGTTCTAGAGATAATAACTGCATAATATGGGTAATAATGCATGTTATATTGATAATAATATAAGTAATAAGTATAATTATTACAGTTCTAGCGATAATAACTGCATAATATGGGTAATAATGCACGTTATATTGCTAATAATATAAGTAATGAGTATATTTATTACAGTTCTAGCGATAATAACTGCATAATATGGGTAATAATGCACGTTATATTGCTAATAATATAAGTAATGAGTACAATTATTACAGTTCTAGCGATAATAACTGCATTATATGGGTAATAATGCATGTTATATTGATGATAATGAAAGTAATACGTATATTTATTATAGTTCTAGCGACAATAACTGCATAATATGGGTAATAATGCACGTTATATTGAGAATAATATAAGTAATAAGTATAATTATTACAGTTCTGGCGATAATAACTGCATTATATGGGTAATAATGCACGTTATATTGCTAATAATATAAGTAATGAGTACAATTATTACAGTTCTAGCGATAATAACTGCATTATATGGGTAATAATGCATGTTTTATTGATAATAATATAAGTAATAAGTATAATTATTACAGTTCTAGCGATAATAACTGCATTATATGGGTAATAATGCATGTTATATTGCTAATAATATAAGTAATGTGTACAATTATTACAGTTCCAGCGATAATAACTGCATTATATGGGTAATAATGCATGTTTTATTGATAATAATATAAGTAATAAGTATAATTATTACAGTTCTAGCGATAATACCTCCATTATATGGGTAATAATGCATGTTATATTGATGATATTGAAAGTAATACGTATATTTATTATTGTTCTAGCGATAATAACTGCATAATATGGGTAATAATGCATGTTATATTGATGATAATGAAAGTAGTAAGTATATTTATTACAGTTCTAGCGATAATAACTGCATTATGTGCCTAATAAGGCATGTTATATTGATAATATCGGGAGTAATAAGTATAATTATTATAGTTCTAGCGATAATAATAGTAAAATATGGCAAATAGTGCATGTTATATTGATAATAATAAAAGTAATAAGTATATTTATTACAGTTCTATCGATAATAACTGCATAATATGGGTAATAATGCATGTTATATTGATGATAATAAAAGTAATACGTATATTTATTATTGTTCTAGCGATAATAACTGCATAATATGGGTAATAATGCATGTTATATTGATAATAATATAAGTAATAAGTATAATTATTACAGTTCTAGCGATAATAACTGCATTATATGGGTAATAATGCACGTTATATTGCTAGCAATATAAGTAATAAGTATAATTATTACAGTTCTAGCGATAATAACTGCATTATATGGGTAAAAATGCATGTTATATTGATAATATTGGGAGTAATAAGTATATTAATTATGGTTCTAGAGACAACAACTGCATAATATGGGTAATAATGCATGTTATATTGAGAATAATATAAGTAATAAGTATAATTATTACAGTTCTGGCGATAATAACTGCATTATATGGGTAATAATGCACGTTATATTGCTAATAGTATAAGTAATAAGTATAATTATTACAGTTCTTGCGATAATACCTCCATTATATGGGTAATAATGCATGTTATATTGATAATAATATAAGTAATGAGTACAATTATTACAGTTCCAGCGATAATAACTGCATTATATGGGTAATAATGCATGTTTTATTGATAATAATATAAGTAATAAGTATAATTATTACAGTTCTAGCGATAATACCTCCATTATATGGGTAATAATGCATGTTATATTGATGATAATGAAAGTAATACGTATATTTATTATAGTTCTAGCGATAATAACTGCATAATATGGGTAATAATGCATGTTATATTGAGAATAATATAAGTAATAAGTATAATTATTACAGTTCTGGCGATAATAACTACATTATATGGGTAATAATGCACGTTATATTGCTAATAGTATAAGTAATAAGTATAATTATTACAGTTCTTGCGATAATACCTCCATTATATGCGTAATAATGCATGTTATATTGATAATAATATAAGTAATAAGTATAATTATTACAGTTCTAGCGATAATAACTGCATTATATGGGTAATAATGCATGTTATATTGATAATATCGGGAGTAATAAGTATAATTATTATAGTTCTAGCGATAATAATAGTAAAATATGGCAAATAGTGCATGTTATATTGATAATAATAAAAGTAATAAGTATATTTATTACAGTTCTATCGATAATAACTGCATAATATGGGTAATAATGCATGCTATATTGATGATAATAAAAGTAATACGTATATTTATTATAGTTCTAGCGATAATAACTGCATAATATGGGTAATAATGCATGTTATATTGATAATAATATAAGTAATAAGTATAATTATTACAGTTCTAGCGATAATAACTTCATTATATGGGTAATAATGCACGTTATATTGCTAACAATATAAGTAATAAGTATAATTATTACAGTTCTAGCGATAATAATAGTAAAATATGGCTAATAGTGCATGATATATTGATAATAGTAAAAGTAATAAGAATATTTATTAAAGTTCTATCGATAATAACTGCATAATATGGGTAAAAATGCACGTTATATTGCTAATAATATAAGTAATGAGTATATTTATTACAGTTCTAGCGATAATAACTGCATAATATGGGTAATAATGCACGTTATATTGCTAATAATATAAGCAATGAGTACAATTATTACAGTTCTAGCGATAATAACTGCATTATATGGGTAATAATGCATGTTATATTGATAATAATATAAGTAATAAGTATAATTATTACAGTTCTAGCGATAATAACTGCATAATATGGGTAATAATGCACGTTATATTGCTAATAATATAAGTAATGAGTATAATTATTACAGTTCTCGCGATAATAACTGCATTATATGGGTAATAATGCATGTTATATTGATGATAATAAAAGTAATACGTATATTTATTATAGTTCTAGCGATAATAACTGCATAATATGGGTAATAATGCATGTTATATTGATAATAATCTAAGTAATAAGTATAATTATTACAGTTCTAGCGATAATACCTCCATTATATGGGTAATAATGCATGTTATATTGATAATGATATAAGTAATAAGTATAATTATTACAGTTCTAGCGATAATAACTGCATAATATGGGTAATAATGCACGTTATATTGCTAACAATATAAGTAATAAGTATAATTATTACAGTTCTAGCGATAATAATAGTAAAATATGGCAAATAGTGCATGTTATATTGCTAATAGTATAAGTAATAAGTATAATTATTACAGTTCTAGCGATAATAACTGCATTATATGGGTAAAAATGCATGTTATATTGATAATATTGGGAGTAATAAGTATATTTATTATGGTTCTAGAGATAATAACTGCATAATATGGGTAATAATGCATGTTATATTGATGATAATAAAAGTAGTACGTATATTTATTATAGTTCTAGCGATAATAACTGCATAATATGGGTAATAATGCATGTTATATTGATAATAATATATGTAATAAGTATAATTATTACAGTTCTAGCGATAATAACTGCATTATATGGGTAATAATGCACGTTATATTGCTAACAATATAAGTAATAAGTATAATTATTACAGTTCTAGCGATAATAACTGCATTATATGGGTAAAAATGCATGTTATATTGATAATATTGGGCGTAATAAGTGTATTAATTATGGTTCTAGAGATAATAACTGCATAATATGGGTAATAATGCATGTTATATTGATAATAATATAAGTAATAAGTATAATTATTACAGTTCTAGCGATAATAACTGCATAATATGGGTAATAATGCACGTTATATTGCTAATAATATAAGTAATGAGTATATTTATTACAGTTCTAGCGATAATAACTGCATAATATGGGTAATAATGCACGTTATATTGCTAATAATATAAGTAATGAGTACAATTATTACAGTTCTAGCGATAATAACTGCATTATATGGGTAATAATGCATGTTATATTGATGATAATGAAAGTAATACGTATATTTATTATAGTTCTAGCGACAATAACTGCATAATATGGGTAATAATGCACGTTATATTGAGAATAATATAAGTAATAAGTATAATTATTACAGTTCTGGCGATAATAACTGCATTATATGGGTAATAATGCACGTTATATTGCTAATAATATAAGTAATGAGTACAATTATTACAGTTCTAGCGATAATAACTGCATTATATGGGTAATAATGCATGTTTTATTGATAATAATATAAGTAATAAGTATAATTATTACAGTTCTAGCGATAATAACTGCATTATATGGGTAATAATGCATGTTATATTGCTAATAATATAAGTAATGTGTACAATTATTACAGTTCCAGCGATAATAACTGCATTATATGGGTAATAATGCATGTTTTATTGATAATAATATAAGTAATAAGTATAATTATTACAGTTCTAGCGATAATACCTCCATTATATGGGTAATAATGCATGTTATATTGATGATATTGAAAGTAATACGTATATTTATTATTGTTCTAGCGATAATAACTGCATAATATGGGTAATAATGCATGTTATATTGATGATAATGAAAGTAGTAAGTATATTTATTACAGTTCTAGCGATAATAACTGCATTATGTGCCTAATAAGGCATGTTATATTGATAATATCGGGAGTAATAAGTATAATTATTATAGTTCTAGCGATAATAATAGTAAAATATGGCAAATAGTGCATGTTATATTGATAATAATAAAAGTAATAAGTATATTTATTACAGTTCTATCGATAATAACTGCATAATATGGGTAATAATGCATGTTATATTGATGATAATAAAAGTAATACGTATATTTATTATTGTTCTAGCGATAATAACTGCATAATATGGGTAATAATGCATGTTATATTGATAATAATATAAGTAATAAGTATAATTATTACAGTTCTAGCGATAATAACTGCATTATATGGGTAATAATGCACGTTATATTGCTAGCAATATAAGTAATAAGTATAATTATTACAGTTCTAGCGATAATAACTGCATTATATGGGTAAAAATGCATGTTATATTGATAATATTGGGAGTAATAAGTATATTAATTATGGTTCTAGAGACAACAACTGCATAATATGGGTAATAATGCATGTTATATTGAGAATAATATAAGTAATAAGTATAATTATTACAGTTCTGGCGATAATAACTGCATTATATGGGTAATAATGCACGTTATATTGCTAATAGTATAAGTAATAAGTATAATTATTACAGTTCTTGCGATAATACCTCCATTATATGGGTAATAATGCATGTTATATTGATAATAATATAAGTTATAAGTATAATTATTACAGTTCTAGCGATAATAACTGCATAATATGGGTAATAATGCACGTTATATTGCTAATAATATAAGTAATGAGTACAATTATTACAGTTCCAGCGATAATAACTGCATTATATGGGTAATAATGCATGTTTTATTGATAATAATATAAGTAATAAGTATAATTATTACAGTTCTAGCGATAATACCTCCATTATATGGGTAATAATGCATGTTATATTGATGATAATGAAAGTAATACGTATATTTATTATAGTTCTAGCGATAATAACTGCATAATATGGGTAATAATGCATGTTATATTGAGAATAATATAAGTAATAAGTATAATTATTACAGTTCTGGCGATAATAACTACATTATATGGGTAATAATGCACGTTATATTGCTAATAGTATAAGTAATAAGTATAATTATTACAGTTCTTGCGATAATACCTCCATTATATGCGTAATAATGCATGTTATATTGATAATAATATAAGTAATAAGTATAATTATTACAGTTCTAGCGATAATAACTGCATTATATGGGTAATAATGCATGTTATATTGATAATATCGGGAGTAATAAGTATAATTATTATAGTTCTAGCGATAATAATAGTAAAATATGGCAAATAGTGCATGTTATATTGATAATAATAAAAGTAATAAGTATATATATTACAGTTCTATCGATAATAACTGCATAATATGGGTAATAATGCATGCTATATTGATGATAATAAAAGTAATACGTATATTTATTATAGTTCTAGCGATAATAACTGCATAATATGGGTAATAATGCATGTTATATTGATAATAATATAAGTAATAAGTATAATTATTACAGTTCTAGCGATAATAACTTCATTATATGGGTAATAATGCACGTTATATTGCTAACAATATAAGTAATAAGTATAATTATTACAGTTCTAGCGATAATAATAGTAAAATATGGCTAATAGTGCATGATATATTGATAATAGTAAAAGTAATAAGAATATTTATTAAAGTTCTATCGATAATAACTGCATAATATGGGTAAAAATGCACGTTATATTGCTAATAATATAAGTAATGAGTATATTTATTACAGTTCTAGCGATAATAACTGCATAATATGGGTAATAATGCACGTTATATTGCTAATAATATAAGCAATGAGTACAATTATTACAGTTCTAGCGATAATAACTGCATTATATGGGTAATAATGCATGTTATATTGATAATAATATAAGTAATAAGTATAATTATTACAGTTCTAGCGATAATAACTGCATAATATGGGTAATAATGCACGTTATATTGCTAATAATATAAGTAATGAGTATAATTATTACAGTTCTCGCGATAATAACTGCATTATATGGGTAATAATGCATGTTATATTGATGATAATAAAAGTAATACGTATATTTGTTATAGTTCTAGCGATAATAACTGCATAATATGGGTAATAATGCATGTTATATTGATAATAATCTAAGTAATAAGTATAATTATTACAGTTCTAGCGATAATACCTCCATTATATGGGTAATAATGCATGTTATATTGATAATGATATAAGTAATAAGTATAATTATTACAGTTCTAGCGATAATAACTGCATAATATGGGTAATAATGCACGTTATATTGCTAACAATATAAGTAATAAGTATAATTATTACAGTTCTAGCGATAATAATAGTAAAATATGGCAAATAGTGCATGTTATATTGCTAATAGTATAAGTAATATGTATAAATATTACAGTTCTAGCGATAATAACTGCATTATATGGGTAAAAATGCATGTTATATTGATAATATTGGGAGTAATAAGTATATTTATTATGGTTCTAGAGATAATAACTGCATAATATGGGTAATAATGCATGTTATATTGATGATAATAAAAGTAGTACGTATATTTATTATAGTTCTAGCGATAATAACTGCATAATATGGGTAATAATGCATGTTATATTGATAATAATATAAGTAATAAGTATAATTATTACAGTTCTAGCGATAATAACTGCATTATATGGGTAATAATGCACGTTATATTGCTAACAATATAAGTAATAAGTATAATTATTACAGTTCTAGCGATAATAACTGCATTATATGGGTAAAAATGCATGTTATATTGATAATATTGGGCGTAATAAGTGTATTAATTATGGTTCTAGAGATAATAACTGCATAATATGGGTAATAATGCATGTTATATTGATAATAATATAAGTAATAAGTATAATTATTACAGTTCTAGCGATAATAACTGCATAATATGGGTAATAATGCACGTTATATTGCTAATAATATAAGTAATGAGTATATTTATTACAGTTCTAGCGATAATAACTGCATAATATGGGTAATAATGCACGTTATATTGCTAATAATATAAGTAATGAGTACAATTATTACAGTTCTAGCGATAATAACTGCATTATATGGGTAATAATGCATGTTATATTGATGATAATGAAAGTAATACGTATATTTATTATAGTTCTAGCGACAATAACTGCATAATATGGGTAATAATGCACGTTATATTGAGAATAATATAAGTAATAAGTATAATTATTACAGTTCTGGCGATAATAACTGCATTATATGGGTAATAATGCACGTTATATTGCTAATAATATAAGTAATGAGTACAATTATTACAGTTCTAGCGATAATAACTGCATTATATGGGTAATAATGCATGTTTTATTGATAATAATATAAGTAATAAGTATAATTATTACAGTTCTAGCGATAATAACTGCATTATATGGGTAATAATGCATGTTATATTGCTAATAATATAAGTAATGTGTACAATTATTACAGTTCCAGCGATAATAACTGCATTATATGGGTAATAATGCATGTTTTATTGATAATAATATAAGTAATAAGTATAATTATTACAGTTCTAGCGATAATACCTCCATTATATGGGTAATAATGCATGTTATATTGATGATATTGAAAGTAATACGTATATTTATTATTGTTCTAGCGATAATAACTGCATAATATGGGTAATAATGCATGTTATATTGATGATAATGAAAGTAGTAAGTATATTTATTACAGTTCTAGCGATAATAACTGCATTATGTGCCTAATAAGGCATGTTATATTGATAATATCGGGAGTAATAAGTATAATTATTATAGTTCTAGCGATAATAATAGTAAAATATGGCAAATAGTGCATGTTATATTGATAATAATAAAAGTAATAAGTATATTTATTACAGTTCTATCGATAATAACTGCATAATATGGGTAATAATGCATGTTATATTGATGATAATAAAAGTAATACGTATATTTATTATTGTTCTAGCGATAATAACTGCATAATATGGGTAATAATGCATGTTATATTGATAATAATATAAGTAATAAGTATAATTATTACAGTTCTAGCGATAATAACTGCATTATATGGGTAATAATGCACGTTATATTGCTAGCAATATAAGTAATAAGTATAATTATTACAGTTCTAGCGATAATAACTGCATTATATGGGTAAAAATGCATGTTATATTGATAATATTGGGAGTAATAAGTATATTAATTATGGTTCTAGAGACAACAACTGCATAATATGGGTAATAATGCATGTTATATTGAGAATAATATAAGTAATAAGTATAATTATTACAGTTCTGGCGATAATAACTGCATTATATGGGTAATAATGCACGTTATATTGCTAATAGTATAAGTAATAAGTATAATTATTACAGTTCTTGCGATAATACCTCCATTATATGGGTAATAATGCATGTTATATTGATAATAATATAAGTTATAAGTATAATTATTACAGTTCTAGCGATAATAACTGCATAATATGGGTAATAATGCACGTTATATTGCTAATAATATAAGTAATGAGTACAATTATTACAGTTCCAGCGATAATAACTGCATTATATGGGTAATAATGCATGTTTTATTGATAATAATATAAGTAATAAGTATAATTATTACAGTTCTAGCGATAATACCTCCATTATATGGGTAATAATGCATGTTATATTGATGATAATGAAAGTAATACGTATATTTATTATAGTTCTAGCGATAATAACTGCATAATATGGGTAATAATGCATGTTATATTGAGAATAATATAAGTAATAAGTATAATTATTACAGTTCTGGCGATAATAACTACATTATATGGGTAATAATGCACGTTATATTGCTAATAGTATAAGTAATAAGTATAATTATTACAGTTCTTGCGATAATACCTCCATTATATGCGTAATAATGCATGTTATATTGATAATAATATAAGTAATAAGTATAATTATTACAGTTCTAGCGATAATAACTGCATTATATGGGTAATAATGCATGTTATATTGATAATATCGGGAGTAATAAGTATAATTATTATAGTTCTAGCGATAATAATAGTAAAATATGGCAAATAGTGCATGTTATATTGATAATAATAAAAGTAATAAGTATATTTATTACAGTTCTATCGATAATAACTGCATAATATGGGTAATAATGCATGCTATATTGATGATAATAAAAGTAATACGTATATTTATTATAGTTCTAGCGATAATAACTGCATAATATGGGTAATAATGCATGTTATATTGATAATAATATAAGTAATAAGTATAATTATTACAGTTCTAGCGATAATAACTTCATTATATGGGTAATAATGCACGTTATATTGCTAACAATATAAGTAATAAGTATAATTATTACAGTTCTAGCGATAATAATAGTAAAATATGGCTAATAGTGCATGATATATTGATAATAGTAAAAGTAATAAGAATATTTATTAAAGTTCTATCGATAATAACTGCATAATATGGGTAAAAATGCACGTTATATTGCTAATAATATAAGTAATGAGTATATTTATTACAGTTCTAGCGATAATAACTGCATAATATGGGTAATAATGCACGTTATATTGCTAATAATATAAGCAATGAGTACAATTATTACAGTTCTAGCGATAATAACTGCATTATATGGGTAATAATGCATGTTATATTGATAATAATATAAGTAATAAGTATAATTATTACAGTTCTAGCGATAATAACTGCATAATATGGGTAATAATGCACGTTATATTGCTAATAATATAAGTAATGAGTATAATTATTACAGTTCTCGCGATAATAACTGCATTATATGGGTAATAATGCATGTTATATTGATGATAATAAAAGTAATACGTATATTTATTATAGTTCTAGCGATAATAACTGCATAATATGGGTAATAATGCACGTTATATTGCTAATAATATAAGTAATGAGTATATTTATTACAGTTCTAGCGATAATAACTGCATAATATGGGTAATAATGCACGTTATATTGCTAATAATATAAGTAATGAGTACAATTATTACAGTTCTAGCGATAATAACTGCATTATATGGGTAATAATGCATGTTATATTGAGAATAATATAAGTAATAAGTATAATTATTACAGTTCTGGCGATAATAACTGCATTATATGGGTAATAATGCATGTTATATTGATGATATTGAAAGTAATACGTATATTTATTATTGTTCTAGCGATAATAACTGCATAATATGGGTAATAATGCATGTTATATTGATGATAATGAAAGTAGTAAGTATATTTATTACAGTTCTAGCGATAATAACTGCATTGTGTGCCTAATAAGGCATGTTATATTGATAATATCGGGAGTAATAAGTATAATTATTATAGTTCTAGCGATAATAATAGTAAAATATGGCAAATAGTGCATGTTATATTGATAATAATAAAAGTAATAAGTATATTTATTACAGTTCTATCGATAATAACTGCATTATATGGGTAATAATGCATGCTATATTGATGATAATAAAAGTAATACGTATATTTATTATAGTTCTAGCGATAATAACTGCATAATATGGGTAATAATGCATGTTATATTGATAATAATATAAGTAATAAGTATAATTATTACAGTTCTAGCGATAATAACTTCATTATATGGGTAATAATGCACGTTATATTGCTAACAATATAAGTAATAAGTATAATTATTACAGTTCTAGCGATAATAATAGTAAAATATGGCTAATAGTGCATGATATATTGATAATAGTAAAAGTAATAAGAATATTTATTAAAGTTCTATCGATAATAACTGCATAATATGGGTAAAAATGCACGTTATATTGCTAATAATATAAGTAATGAGTATATTTATTACAGTTCTAGCGATAATAACTGCATAATATGGGTAATAATGCACGTTATATTGCTAATAATATAAGCAATGAGTACAATTATTACAGTTCTAGCGATAATAACTGCATTATATGGGTAATAATGCATGTTATATTGATAATAATATAAGTAATAAGTATAATTATTACAGTTCTAGCGATAATAACTGCATAATATGGGTAATAATGCACGTTATATTGCTAATAATATAAGTAATGAGTATATTTATTACAGTTCTAGCGATAATAACTGCATAATATGGGTAATAATGCACGTTATATTGCTAATAATATAAGTAATGAGTACAATTATTACAGTTCTAGCGATAATAACTGCATTATATGGGTAATAATGCATGTTATATTGAGAATAATATAAGTAATAAGTATAATTATTACAGTTCTGGCGATAATAACTGCATTATATGGGTAATAATGCATGTTATATTGATGATATTGAAAGTAATACGTATATTTATTATTGTTCTAGCGATAATAACTGCATAATATGGGTAATAATGCATGTTATATTGATGATAATGAAAGTAGTAAGTATATTTATTACAGTTCTAGCGATAATAACTGCATTATGTGCCTAATAAGGCATGTTATATTGATAATATCGGGAGTAATAAGTATAATTATTATAGTTCTAGCGATAATAATAGTAAAATATGGCAAATAGTGCATGTTATATTGATAATAATAAAAGTAATAAGTATATTTATTACAGTTCTATCGATAATAACTGCATAATATGGGTAATAATGCATGTTATATTGATGATAATAAAAGTAATACGTATATTTATTATTGTTCTAGCGATAATAACTGCATAATATGGGTAATAATGCATGTTATATTGATAATAATATAAGTAATAAGTATAATTATTACAGTTCTAGCGATAATAACTGCATTATATGGGTAATAATGCACGTTATATTGCTAGCAATATAAGTAATAAGTATAATTATTACAGTTCTAGCGATAATAACTGCATTATATGGGTAAAAATGCATGTTATATTGATAATATTGGGAGTAATAAGTATATTAATTATGGTTCTAGAGACAACAACTGCATAATATGGGTAATAATGCATGTTATATTGAGAATAATATAAGTAATAAGTATAATTATTACAGTTCTGGCGATAATAACTACATTATATGGGTAATAATGCACGTTATATTGCTAATAGTATAAGTAATAAGTATAATTATTACAGTTCTTGCGATAATACCTCCATTATATGCGTAATAATGCATGTTATATTGATAATAATATAAGTAATAAGTATAATTATTACAGTTCTAGCGATAATAACTGCATTATATGGGTAATAATGCATGTTATATTGATAATATCGGGAGTAATAAGTATAATTATTATAGTTCTAGCGATAATAATAGTAAAATATGGCAAATAGTGCATGTTATATTGATAATAATAAAAGTAATAAGTATATTTATTACAGTTCTATCGATAATAACTGCATAATATGGGTAATAATGCATGCTATATTGATGATAATAAAAGTAATACGTATATTTATTATAGTTCTAGCGATAATAACTGCATAATATGGGTAATAATGCATGTTATATTGATAATAATATAAGTAATAAGTATAATTATTACAGTTCTAGCGATAATAACTTCATTATATGGGTAATAATGCACGTTATATTGCTAACAATATAAGTAATAAGTATAATTATTACAGTTCTAGCGATAATAATAGTAAAATATGGCTAATAGTGCATGATATATTGATAATAGTAAAAGTAATAAGAATATTTATTAAAGTTCTATCGATAATAACTGCATAATATGGGTAAAAATGCACGTTATATTACTAATAATATAAGTAATGAGTATATTTATTACAGTTCTAGCGATAATAACTGCATAATATGGGTAATAACGCACGTTATATTGCTAATAATATAAGCAATGAGTACAATTATTACAGTTCTAGCGATAATAACTGCATTATATGGGTAATAATGCATGTTATATTGATAATAATATAAGTAATAAGTATAATTATTACAGTTCTAGCGATAATAACTGCATAATATGGGTAATAATGCACGTTATATTGCTAATAATATAAGTAATGAGTATAATTATTACAGTTCTCGCGATAATAACTGCATTATATGGGTAATAATGCATGTTATATTGATGATAATAAAAGTAATACGTATATTTATTATAGTTCTAGCGATAATAACTGCATACTATGGGTAATAATGCATGTTATATTGATAATAATCTAAGTAATAAGTATAATTATTACAGTTCTAGCGATAATACCTCCATTATATGGGTAATAATGCATGTTATATTGATAATGATATAAGTAATAAGTATAATTATTACAGTTCTAGCGATAATAACTGCATAATATGGGTAATAATGCACGTTATATTGCTAACAATATAAGTAATAAGTATAATTATTACAGTTCTAGCGATAATAATAGTAAAATATGGCAAATAGTGCATGTTATATTGCTAATAGTATAAGTAATAAGTATAATTATTACAGTTCTAGCGATAATAACTGCATTATATGGGTAAAAATGCATGTTATATTGATAATATTGGGAGTAATAAGTATATTTATTATGGTTCTAGAGATAATAACTGCATAATATGGGTAATAATGCATGTTATATTGATGATAATAAAAGTAGTACGTATATTTATTATAGTTCTAGCGATAATAACTGCATAATATGGGTAATAATGCATGTTATATTGATAATAATATAAGTAATAAGTATAATTATTACAGTTCTAGCGATAATAACTGCATTATATGGGTAATAATGCACGTTATATTGCTAACAATATAAGTAATAAGTATAATTATTACAGTTCTAGCGATAATAACTGCATTATATGGGTAAAAATGCATGTTATATTGATAATATTGGGCGTAATAAGTGTATTAATTATGGTTCTAGAGATAATAACTGCATAATATGGGTAATAATGCATGTTATATTGATAATAATATAAGTAATAAGTATAATTATTACAGTTCTAGCGATAATAACTGCATAATATGGGTAATAATGCACGTTATATTGCTAATAATATAAGTAATGAGTATATTTATTACAGTTCTAGCGATAATAACTGCATAATATGGGTAATAATGCACGTTATATTGCTAATAATATAAGTAATGAGTACAATTATTACAGTTCTAGCGATAATAACTGCATTATATGGGTAATAATGCATGTTATATTGAGAATAATATAAGTAATAAGTATAATTATTACAGTTCTGGCGATAATAACTGCATTATATGGGTAATAATGCACGTTATATTGGTAATAGTATAAGTAATAAGTATAATTATTACAGTTCTAGCGATAATAACTGCATAATATGGGTAATAATGCACGTTATATTGCTAATAATATAAGTAATGAGTATAATTATTACAGTTCTAGCGATAATAACTGCATTATATGGGTAATAATGCATGTTATATTGATGATAATAAAAGTAATACGTATATTTATTATAGTTCTAGCGATAATAACTGCATAATATGGGTAATAATGCATGTTATATTGATAATAATCTAAGTAATAAGTATAATTATTACAGTTCTGGCGATAATAACTGCATTATATGGGTAATAATGCACGTTATATTGGTAATAGTATAAGTAATAAGTATAATTATTACAGTTCTAGCGATAATAACTGCATAATATGGGTAATAATGCACGTTATATTGCTAATAATATAAGTAATGAGTATAATTATTACAGTTCTAGCGATAATAACTGCATTATATGGGTAATAATGCATGTTATATTGATGATAATAAAAGTAATACGTATATTTATTATAGTTCTAGCGATAATAACTGCATAATATGGGTAATAATGCATGTTATATTGATAATGATATAAGTAATAAGTATAATTATTACAGTTCTAGCGATAATAACTGCATTATATGGGTAAAAATGCATGTTATATTGATAATATTGGGCGTAATAAGTGTATTAATTATGGTTCTAGAGATAATAACTGCATAATATGGGTAATAATGCATGTTATATTGATAATAATATAAGTAATAAGTATAATTATTACAGTTCTAGCGATAATAACTGCATAATATGGGTAATAATGCACGTTATATTGCTAATAATATAAGTAATGAGTATATTTATTACAGTTCTAGCGATAATAACTGCATAATATGGGTAATAATGCACGTTATATTGCTAATAATATAAGTAATGAGTACAATTATTACAGTTCTAGCGATAATAACTGCATTATATGGGTAATAATGCATGTTATATTGAGAATAATATAAGTAATAAGTATAATTATTACAGTTCTGGCGATAATAACTGCATTATATGGGTAATAATGCACGTTATATTGGTAATAGTATAAGTAATAAGTATAATTATTACAGTTCTAGCGATAATACCTCCATTATATGGGTAATAATGCATGTTATATTGATAATAATATAAGTAATAAGTATAATTATTACAGTTCTAGCGATAATAACTTCATTATATGGGTAATAATGCACGTTATATTGCTAACAATATAAGTAATAAGTATAGTTATTACAGTTCGAGCGATAATAATAGTAAAATATGGCTAATAGTGCATGATATATTGATAATAGTAAAAGTAATAAGTATATTTATTAAAGTTCTATCGATAATAACTGCATAATATGGGTAATAATGCACGTTATATTGCTAATAATATAAGTAATGAGTATATTTATTACAGTTCTAGCGATAATAACTGCATAATATGGGTAATAATGCACGTTATATTGATGATAATGAAAGTAATACGTATATTTATTATAGTTCTAGCGATAATAACTGCATAATATGGGTAATAATGCATGTTATATTGAGAATAATATAAGTAATAAGTATAATTATTACAGTTCTGGCGATAATAACTGCATTATATGGGTAATAATGCACGTTATATTGCTAATAGTATAAGTAATAAGTATAATTATTACAGTTCTTGCGATAGTACCTCCATTATATGCGTAATAATGCATGTTATATTGATAATAATATAAGTAATAAGTATAATTATTACAGTTCTAGCGATAATAACTGCATAATATGGGTAATAATGCACGTTATATTGCTAATAATATAAGTAATGAGTATAATTATTACAGTTCTCGCGATAATAACTGCATTATATGGGTAATAATGCATGTTATATTGATGATAATAAAAGTAATACGTATATTTATTATAGTTCTAGCGATAATAACTGCATAATATGGGTAATAATGCATGTTATATTGATAATAATCTAAGTAATAAGTATAATTATTACAGTTGTAGCGATAATACCTCCATTATATGGGTAATAATGCATGTTATATTGATAATGATATAAGTAATAAGTATAATTATTACAGTTCTGGCGATAATAACTGCATTATATGGGTAATAATGCACGTTATATTGGTAATAGTATAAGTAATAAGTATAATTATTACAGTTCTAGCGATAATACCTCCATTATATGGGTAATAATGCATGTTATATTGATAATAATATAAGTAATAAGTATAATTATTACAGTTCTAGCGATAATAACTTCATTATATGGGTAATAATGCACGTTATATTGCTAACAATATAAGTAATAAGTATAGTTATTACAGTTCGAGCGATAATAATAGTAAAATATGGCTAATGGTGCATGATATATTGATAATAGTAAAAGTAATAAGTATATTTATTAAAGTTCTATCGATAATAACTGCATAATATGGGTAATAATGCACGTTATATTGCTAATAATATAAGTAATGAGTATATTTATTACACTTCTAGCGATAATAACTGCATAATATGGGTAATAATGCACGTTATATTGATGATAATGAAAGTAATACGTATATTTATTATAGTTCTAGCGATAATAACTGCATAATATGGGTAATAATGCATGTTATATTGATAATAATATAAGTAATAAGTATAATTATTACAGTTCTAGCGATAATAACTTCATTATATGGGTAATAATGCACGTTATATTGCTAACAATATAAGTAATAAGTATAATTATTACAGTTCTAGCGATAATAATAGTAAAATATGGCTAATAGTGCATGATATATTGATAATAGTAAAAGTAATAAGAATATTTATTAAAGTTCTATCGATAATAACTGCATAATATGGGTAAAAATGCACGTTATATTGCTAATAATATAAGTAATGAGTATATTTATTACAGTTCTAGCGATAATAACTGCATAATATGGGTAATAATGCACGTTATATTGCTAATAATATAAGCAATGAGTATAATTATTACAGTTCTAGCGATAATAACTGCATAATATGGGTAATAATGCACGTTATATTGCTAATAATATAAGTAATGAGTATAATTATTACAGTTCTCGCGATAATAACTGCATTATATGGGTAATAATGCATGTTATATTGATGATAATAAAAGTAATACGTATATTTATTATAGTTCTAGCGATAATAACTGCATAATATGGGTAATAATGCATGTTATATTGATAATGATATAAGTAATAAGTATAATTATTACAGTTCTAGCGATAATAACTGCATAATATGGGTAATAATGCACGTTATATTGCTAACAATATAAGTAATAAGTATAATTATTACAGTTCTAGCGATAATAATAGTAAAATATGGCAAATAGTGCATGTTATATTGCTAATAGTATAAGTAATAAGTATAATTATTACAGTTCTAGCGATAATAACTGCATTATATGGGTAAAAATGCATGTTATATTGATAATATTGGGAGTAATAAGTATATTTATTATGGTTCTAGAGATAATAACTGCATAATATGGGTAATAATGCATGTTATATTGATGATAATAAAAGTAGTACGTATATTTATTATAGTTCTAGCGATAATAACTGCATAATATGGGTAATAATGCATGTTATATTGATAATAATATAAGTAATAAGTATAATTATTACAGTTCTAGCGATAATAACTGCATTATATGGGTAATAATGCACGTTATATTGCTAACAATATAAGTAATAAGTATAATTATTACAGTTCTAGCGATAATAACTGCATTATATGGGTAAAAATGCATGTTATATTGATAATATTGGGCGTAATAAGTGTATTAATTATGGTTCTAGAGATAATAACTGCATAATATGGGTAATAATGCATGTTATATTGATAATAATATAAGTAATAAGTATAATTATTACAGTTCTAGCGATAATAACTGCATAATATGGGTAATAATGCACGTTATATTGCTAATAATATAAGTAATGAGTATATTTATTACAGTTCTAGCGATAATAACTGCATAATATGGGTAATAATGCACGTTATATTGCTAATAATATAAGTAATGAGTACAATTATTACAGTTCTAGCGATAATAACTGCATTATATGGGTAATAATGCATGTTATATTGAGAATAATATAAGTAATAAGTATAATTATTACAGTTCTGGCGATAATAACTGCATTATATGGGTAATAATGCACGTTATATTGGTAATAGTATAAGTAATAAGTATAATTATTACAGTTCTAGCGATAATAACTGCATAATATGGGTAATAATGCACGTTATATTGCTAATAATATAAGTAATGAGTATAATTATTACAGTTCTAGCGATAATAACTGCATTATATGGGTAATAATGCATGTTATATTGATGATAATAAAAGTAATACGTATATTTATTATAGTTCTAGCGATAATAACTGCATAATATGGGTAATAATGCATGTTATATTGATAATAATCTAAGTAATAAGTATAATTATTACAGTTCTAGCGATAATACCTCCTTTATGTGGGTAATAATGCATGTTATATTGATAATGATATAAGTAATAAGTATAATTATTACAGTTCTAGCGATAATAACTGCATAATATGGGTAATAATGCATGTTATATTGAGAATAATATAAGTAATAAGTATAATTATTACAGTTCTGGCGATAATAACTGCATTATATGGCTAATAATGCATGTTATATTGCTAACAATATAAGTAATAAGTATAATTATTACAGTTCTAGCGATAATAATAGTAAAATATGGCAAATAGTGCATGTTATATTGCTAATAGTATAAGTAATAAGTATAATTATTACAGTTCTAGCGATAATAACTGCATTATATGGGTAAAAATGCATGTTATATTGATAATATTGGGAGTAATAAGTATATTTATTATGGTTCTAGAGATAATAACTGCATAATGTGGGTAATAATGCATGTTATATTGATGATAATAAAAGTAGTACGTATATTTATTATAGTTCTAGCGATAATAACTGCATAATATGGGTAATAATGCATGTTATATTGATAATAATATAAGTAATAAGTATAATTATTACAGTTCTAGCGATAATAACTGCATTATATGGGTAATAATGCACGTTATATTGCTAACAATATAAGTAATAAGTATAATTATTACAGTTCTAGCGATAATAACTGCATTATATGGGTAAAAATGCATGTTATATTGATAATATTGGGCGTAATAAGTGTATTAATTATGGTTCTAGAGATAATAACTGCATAATATGGGTAATAATGCATGTTATATTGATAATAATATAAGTAATAAGTATAATTATTACAGTTCTAGCGATAATAACTTCATTATATGGGTAATAATGCACGTTATATTGCTAACAATATAAGTAATAAGTATAGTTATTACAGTTCGAGCGATAATAATAGTAAAATATGGCTAATAGTGCATGATATATTGATAATAGTAAAAGTAATAAGTATATTTATTAAAGTTCTATCGATAATAACTGCATAATATGGGTAATAATGCACGTTATATTGCTAATAATATAAGTAATGAGTATATTTATTACAGTTCTAGCGATAATAACTGCATAATATGGGTAATAATGCACGTTATATTGATGATAATGAAAGTAATACGTATATTTATTATAGTTCTAGCGATAATAACTGCATAATATGGGTAATAATGCATGTTATATTGAGAATAATATAAGTAATAAGTATAATTATTACAGTTCTGGCGATAATAACTGCATTATATGGGTAATAATGCACGTTATATTGCTAATAGTATAAGTAATAAGTATAATTATTACAGTTCTTGCGATAGTACCTCCATTATATGCGTAATAATGCATGTTATATTGATAATAATATAAGTAATAAGTATAATTATTACAGTTCTAGCGATAATAACTGCATAATATGGGTAATAATGCACGTTATATTGCTAATAATATAAGTAATGAGTATAATTATTACAGTTCTCGCGATAATAACTGCATTATATGGGTAATAATGCATGTTATATTGATGATAATAAAAGTAATACGTATATTTATTATAGTTCTAGCGATAATAACTGCATAATATGGGTAATAATGCATGTTATATTGATAATAATCTAAGTAATAAGTATAATTATTACAGTTCTAGCGATAATACCTCCATTATATGGGTAATAATGCATGTTATATTGATAATGATATAAGTAATAAGTATAATTATTACAGTTCTAGCGATAATACCTCCTTTATGTGGGTAATAATGCATGTTATATTGATAATGATATAAGTAATAAGTATAATTATTACAGTTCTAGCGATAATAACTGCATAATATGGGTAATAATGCATGTTATATTGAGAATAATATAAGTAATAAGTATAATTATTACAGTTCTGGCGATAATAACTGCATTATATGGCTAATAATGCATGTTATATTGCTAACAATATAAGTAATAAGTATAATTATTACAGTTCTAGCGATAATAATAGTAAAATATGGCAAATAGTGCATGTTATATTGCTAATAGTATAAGTAATAAGTATAATTATTACAGTTCTAGCGATAATAACTGCATTATATGGGTAAAAATGCATGTTATATTGATAATATTGGGAGTAATAAGTATATTTATTATGGTTCTAGAGATAATAACTGCATAATGTGGGTAATAATGCATGTTATATTGATGATAATAAAAGTAGTACGTATATTTATTATAGTTCTAGCGATAATAACTGCATAATATGGGTAATAATGCATGTTATATTGATAATAATATAAGTAATAAGTATAATTATTACAGTTCTAGCGATAATAACTGCATTATATGGGTAATAATGCACGTTATATTGCTAACAATATAAGTAATAAGTATAATTATTACAGTTCTAGCGATAATAACTGCATTATATGGGTAAAAATGCATGTTATATTGATAATATTGGGCGTAATAAGTGTATTAATTATGGTTCTAGAGATAATAACTGCATAATATGGGTAATAATGCATGTTATATTGATAATAATATAAGTAATAAGTATAATTATTACAGTTCTAGCGATAATAACTTCATTATATGGGTAATAATGCACGTTATATTGCTAACAATATAAGTAATAAGTATAGTTATTACAGTTCGAGCGATAATAATAGTAAAATATGGCTAATAGTGCATGATATATTGATAATAGTAAAAGTAATAAGTATATTTATTAAAGTTCTATCGATAATAACTGCATAATATGGGTAATAATGCACGTTATATTGCTAATAATATAAGTAATGAGTATATTTATTACAGTTCTAGCGATAATAACTGCATAATATGGGTAATAATGCACGTTATATTGATGATAATGAAAGTAATACGTATATTTATTATAGTTCTAGCGATAATAACTGCATAATATGGGTAATAATGCATGTTATATTGAGAATAATATAAGTAATAAGTATAATTATTACAGTTCTGGCGATAATAACTGCATTATATGGGTAATAATGCACGTTATATTGCTAATAGTATAAGTAATAAGTATAATTATTACAGTTCTTGCGATAGTACCTCCATTATATGCGTAATAATGCATGTTATATTGATAATAATATAAGTAATAAGTATAATTATTACAGTTCTAGCGATAATAACTGCATAATATGGGTAATAATGCACGTTATATTGCTAATAATATAAGTAATGAGTATAATTATTACAGTTCTCGCGATAATAACTGCATTATATGGGTAATAATGCATGTTATATTGATGATAATAAAAGTAATACGTATATTTATTATAGTTCTAGCGATAATAACTGCATAATATGGGTAATAATGCATGTTATATTGATAATAATCTAAGTAATAAGTATAATTATTACAGTTCTAGCGATAATACCTCCATTATATGGGTAATAATGCATGTTATATTGATAATGATATAAGTAATAAGTATAATTATTACAGTTCTAGCGATAATAACTGCATAATATGGGTAATAATGCACGTTATATTGCTAACAATATAAGTAATAAGTATAATTATTACAGTTCTAGCGATAATAATAGTAAAATATGGCAAATAGTGCATGTTATATTGCTAATAGTATAAGTAATAAGTATAATTATTACAGTTCTAGCGATAATAACTGCATTATATGGGTAAAAATGCATGTTATATTGATAATATTGGGAGTAATAAGTATATTTATTATGGTTCTAGAGATAATAACTGCATAATATGGGTAATAATGCATGTTATATTGATGATAATAAAAGTAGTACGTATATTTATTATAGTTCTAGCGATAATAACTGCATAATGTGGGTAATAATGCATGTTATATTGATAATAATATAAGTAATAAGTATAATTATTACAGTTCTAGCGATAATAACTGCATTATATGGGTAATAATGCACGTTATATTGCTAACAATATAAGTAATAAGTATAATTATTACAGTTCTAGCGATAATAACTGCATTATATGGGTAAAAATGCATGTTATATTGATAATATTGGGCGTAATAAGTGTATTAATTATGGTTCTAGAGATAATAACTGCATAATATGGGTAATAATGCATGTTATGTTGATAATAATATAAGTAATAAGTATAATTATTACAGTTCTAGCGATAATAACTGCATAATATGGGTAATAATGCACGTTATATTGCTAATAATATAAGTAATGAGTATATTTATTACAGTTCTAGCGATAATAACTGCATAATATGGGTAATAATGCACGTTATATTGCTAATAATATAAGTAATGAGTACAATTATTACAGTTCTAGCGATAATAACTGCATTATATGGGTAATAATGCATGTTATATTGAGAATAATATAAGTAATAAGTATAATTATTACAGTTCTGGCGATAATAACTGCATTATATGGGTAATAATGCACGTTATATTGGTAATAGTATAAGTAATAAGTATAATTATTACAGTTCTAGCGATAATAACTGCATAATATGGGTAATAATGCACGTTATATTGCTAATAATATAAGTAATGAGTATAATTATTACAGTTCTAGCGATAATAACTGCATTATATGGGTAATAATGCATGTTATATTGATGATAATAAAAGTAATACGTATATTTATTATAGTTCTAGCGATAATAACTGCATAATATGGGTAATAATGCATGTTATATTGATAATAATCTAAGTAATAAGTATAATTATTACAGTTCTAGCGATAATACCTCCTTTATGTGGGTAATAATGCATGTTATATTGATAATGATATAAGTAATAAGTATAATTATTACAGTTCTAGCGATAATAACTGCATAATATGAGTAATAATGCATGTTATATTGAGAATAATATAAGTAATAAGTATAATTATTACAGTTCTGGCGATAATAACTGCATTATATGGGTAATAATGCACGTTATATTGCTAACAATATAAGTAATAAGTATAATTATTACAGTTCTAGCGATAATAACTGCATTATATGGGTAAAAATGCATGTTATATTGATAATATTGGGCGTAATAAGTGTATTAATTATGGTTCTAGAGATAATAACTGCATAATATGGGTAATAATGCATGTTATATTGATAATAATATAAGTAATAAGTATAATTATTACAGTTCTAGCGATAATAACTGCATAATATGGGTAATAATGCACGTTATATTGCTAATAATATAAGTAATGAGTATATTTATTACAGTTC
Source organism: Megachile leachella (assembly GCA_963576845.1). Classification (NCBI taxonomy): domain Eukaryota; kingdom Metazoa; phylum Arthropoda; class Insecta; order Hymenoptera; family Megachilidae; genus Megachile; species Megachile leachella. Next base: position 2,109,402 of record CAUYWW010000171.1, read on the forward strand.
TAGCGATAATAACTGCATAATATGGGTAATAATGCACGTTATATTGCTAATAATATAAGTAATGAGTACAATTATTACAGTTCTAGCGATAATAACTGCATTATATGGGTAATAATGCATGTTATATTGAGAATAATATAAGTAATAAGTATAATTATTACAGTTCTGGCGATAATAACTGCATTATATGGGTAATAATGCACGTTATATTGGTAATAGTATAAGTAATAAGTATAATTATTACAGTTCTAGCGATAATAACTGCATAATATGGGTAATAATGCACGTTATATTGCTAATAATATAAGTAATGAGTATAATTATTACAGTTCTAGCGATAATAACTGCATTATATGGGTAATAATGCATGTTATATTGATGATAATAAAAGTAATACGTATATTTATTATAGTTCTAGCGATAATAACTGCATAATATGGGTAATAATGCATGTTATATTGATAATAATCTAAGTAATAAGTATAATTATTACAGTTCTAGCGATAATACCTCCTTTATGTGGGTAATAATGCATGTTATATTGATAATGATATAAGTAATAAGTATAATTATTACAGTTCTAGCGATAATAACTGCATAATATGGGTAATAATGCATGTTATATTGAGAATAATATAAGTAATAAGTATAATTATTACAGTTCTGGCGATAATAACTGCATTATATGGCTAATAATGCATGTTATATTGCTAACAATATAAGTAATAAGTATAATTATTACAGTTCTAGCGATAATAATAGTAAAATATGGCAAATAGTGCATGTTATATTGCTAATAGTATAAGTAATAAGTATAATTATTACAGTTCTAGCGATAATAACTGCATTATATGGGTAAAAATGCATGTTATATTGATAATATTGGGAGTAATAAGTATATTTATTATGGTTCTAGAGATAATAACTGCATAATATGGGTAATAATGCATGTTATATTGATGATAATAAAAGTAGTACGTATATTTATTATAGTTCTAGCGATAATAACTGCATAATATGGGTAATAATGCATGTTATATTGATAATAATATAAGTAATAAGTATAATTATTACAGTTCTAGCGATAATAACTGCATTATATGGGTAATAATGCACGTTATATTGCTAACAATATAAGTAATAAGTATAATTATTACAGTTCTAGCGATAATAACTGCATTATATGGGTAAAAATGCATGTTATATTGATAATATTGGGCGTAATAAGTGTATTAATTATGGTTCTAGAGATAATAACTGCATAATATGGGTAATAATGCATGTTATATTGATAATAATATAAGTAATAAGTATAATTATTACAGTTCTAGCGATAATAACTTCATTATATGGGTAATAATGCACGTTATATTGCTAACAATATAAGTAATAAGTATAGTTATTACAGTTCGAGCGATAATAATAGTAAAATATGGCTAATAGTGCATGATATATTGATAATAGTAAAAGTAATAAGTATATTTATTAAAGTTCTATCGATAATAACTGCATAATATGGGTAATAATGCACGTTATATTGCTAATAATATAAGTAATGAGTATATTTATTACAGTTCTAGCGATAATAACTGCATAATATGGGTAATAATGCACGTTATATTGATGATAATGAAAGTAATACGTATATTTATTATAGTTCTAGCGATAATAACTGCATAATATGGGTAATAATGCATGTTATATTGAGAATAATATAAGTAATAAGTATAATTATTACAGTTCTGGCGATAATAACTGCATTATATGGGTAATAATGCACGTTATATTGCTAATAGTATAAGTAATAAGTATAATTATTACAGTTCTTGCGATAGTACCTCCATTATATGCGTAATAATGCATGTTATATTGATAATAATATAAGTAATAAGTATAATTATTACAGTTCTAGCGATAATAACTGCATAATATGGGTAATAATGCACGTTATATTGCTAATAATATAAGTAATGAGTATAATTATTACAGTTCTCGCGATAATAACTGCATTATATGGGTAATAATGCATGTTATATTGATGATAATAAAAGTAATACGTATATTTATTATAGTTCTAGCGATAATAACTGCATAATATGGGTAATAATGCATGTTATATTGATAATAATCTAAGTAATAAGTATAATTATTACAGTTCTAGCGATAATACCTCCATTATATGGGTAATAATGCATGTTATATTGATAATGATATAAGTAATAAGTATAATTATTACAGTTCTAGCGATAATACCTCCTTTATGTGGGTAATAATGCATGTTATATTGATAATGATATAAGTAATAAGTATAATTATTACAGTTCTAGCGATAATAACTGCATAATATGGGTAATAATGCATGTTATATTGAGAATAATATAAGTAATAAGTATAATTATTACAGTTCTGGCGATAATAACTGCATTATATGGCTAATAATGCATGTTATATTGCTAACAATATAAGTAATAAGTATAATTATTACAGTTCTAGCGATAATAATAGTAAAATATGGCAAATAGTGCATGTTATATTGCTAATAGTATAAGTAATAAGTATAATTATTACAGTTCTAGCGATAATAACTGCATTATATGGGTAAAAATGCATGTTATATTGATAATATTGGGAGTAATAAGTATATTTATTATGGTTCTAGAGATAATAACTGCATAATGTGGGTAATAATGCATGTTATATTGATGATAATAAAAGTAGTACGTATATTTATTATAGTTCTAGCGATAATAACTGCATAATATGGGTAATAATGCATGTTATATTGATAATAATATAAGTAATAAGTATAATTATTACAGTTCTAGCAATAATAACTGCATTATATGGGTAATAATGCACGTTATATTGCTAACAATATAAGTAATAAGTATAATTATTACAGTTCTAGCGATAATAACTGCATTATATGGGTAAAAATGCATGTTATATTGATAATATTGGGCGTAATAAGTGTATTAATTATGGTTCTAGAGATAATAACTGCATAATATGGGTAATAATGCATGTTATATTGATAATAATATAAGTAATAAGTATAATTATTACAGTTCTAGCGATAATAACTTCATTATATGGGTAATAATGCACGTTATATTGCTAACAATATAAGTAATAAGTATAGTTATTACAGTTCGAGCGATAATAATAGTAAAATATGGCTAATAGTGCATGATATATTGATAATAGTAAAAGTAATAAGTATATTTATTAAAGTTCTATCGATAATAACTGCATAATATGGGTAATAATGCACGTTATATTGCTAATAATATAAGTAATGAGTATATTTATTACAGTTCTAGCGATAATAACTGCATAATATGGGTAATAATGCACGTTATATTGATGATAATGAAAGTAATACGTATATTTATTATAGTTCTAGCGATAATAACTGCATAATATGGGTAATAATGCATGTTATATTGAGAATAATATAAGTAATAAGTATAATTATTACAGTTCTGGCGATAATAACTGCATTATATGGGTAATAATGCACGTTATATTGCTAATAGTATAAGTAATAAGTATAATTATTACAGTTCTTGCGATAGTACCTCCATTATATGCGTAATAATGCATGTTATATTGATAATAATATAAGTAATAAGTATAATTATTACAGTTCTAGCGATAATAACTGCATAATATGGGTAATAATGCACGTTATATTGCTAATAATATAAGTAATGAGTATAATTATTACAGTTCTCGCGATAATAACTGCATTATATGGGTAATAATGCATGTTATATTGATGATAATAAAAGTAATACGTATATTTATTATAGTTCTAGCGATAATAACTGCATAATATGGGTAATAATGCATGTTATATTGATAATAATCTAAGTAATAAGTATAATTATTACAGTTCTAGCGATAATACCTCCATTATATGGGTAATAATGCATGTTATATTGATAATGATATAAGTAATAAGTATAATTATTACAGTTCTAGCGATAATAACTGCATAATATGGGTAATAATGCACGTTATATTGCTAACAATATAAGTAATAAGTATAATTATTACAGTTCTAGCGATAATAATAGTAAAATATGGCAAATAGTGCATGTTATATTGCTAATAGTATAAGTAATAAGTATAATTATTACAGTTCTAGCGATAATAACTGCATTATATGGGTAAAAATGCATGTTATATTGATAATATTGGGAGTAATAAGTATATTTATTATGGTTCTAGAGATAATAACTGCATAATATGGGTAATAATGCATGTTATATTGATGATAATAAAAGTAGTACGTATATTTATTATAGTTCTAGCGATAATAACTGCATAATGTGGGTAATAATGCATGTTATATTGATAATAATATAAGTAATAAGTATAATTATTACAGTTCTAGCGATAATAACTGCATTATATGGGTAATAATGCACGTTATATTGCTAACAATATAAGTAATAAGTATAATTATTACAGTTCTAGCGATAATAACTGCATTATATGGGTAAAAATGCATGTTATATTGATAATATTGGGCGTAATAAGTGTATTAATTATGGTTCTAGAGATAATAACTGCATAATATGGGTAATAATGCATGTTATGTTGATAATAATATAAGTAATAAGTATAATTATTACAGTTCTAGCGATAATAACTGCATAATATGGGTAATAATGCACGTTATATTGCTAATAATATAAGTAATGAGTATATTTATTACAGTTCTAGCGATAATAACTGCATAATATGGGTAATAATGCACGTTATATTGCTAATAATATAAGTAATGAGTACAATTATTACAGTTCTAGCGATAATAACTGCATTATATGGGTAATAATGCATGTTATATTGAGAATAATATAAGTAATAAGTATAATTATTACAGTTCTGGCGATAATAACTGCATTATATGGGTAATAATGCACGTTATATTGGTAATAGTATAAGTAATAAGTATAATTATTACAGTTCTAGCGATAATAACTGCATAATATGGGTAATAATGCACGTTATATTGCTAATAATATAAGTAATGAGTATAATTATTACAGTTCTAGCGATAATAACTGCATTATATGGGTAATAATGCATGTTATATTGATGATAATAAAAGTAATACGTATATTTATTATAGTTCTAGCGATAATAACTGCATAATATGGGTAATAATGCATGTTATATTGATAATAATCTAAGTAATAAGTATAATTATTACAGTTCTAGCGATAATACCTCCTTTATGTGGGTAATAATGCATGTTATATTGATAATGATATAAGTAATAAGTATAATTATTACAGTTCTAGCGATAATAACTGCATAATATGAGTAATAATGCATGTTATATTGAGAATAATATAAGTAATAAGTATAATTATTACAGTTCTGGCGATAATAACTGCATTATATGGGTAATAATGCACGTTATATTGCTAACAATATAAGTAATAAGTATAATTATTACAGTTCTAGCGATAATAACTGCATTATATGGGTAAAAATGCATGTTATATTGATAATATTGGGCGTAATAAGTGTATTAATTATGGTTCTAGAGATAATAACTGCATAATATGGGTAATAATGCATGTTATATTGATAATAATATAAGTAATAAGTATAATTATTACAGTTCTAGCGATAATAACTGCATAATATGGGTAATAATGCACGTTATATTGCTAATAATATAAGTAATGAGTATATTTATTACAGTTCTAGCGATAATAACTGCATAATATGGGTAATAATGCACGTTATATTGCTAATAATATAAGTAATGAGTACAATTATTACAGTTCTAGCGATAATAACTGCATTATATGGGTAATAATGCATGTTATATTGAGAATAATATAAGTAATAAGTATAATTATTACAGTTCTGGCGATAATAACTGCATTATATGGGTAATAATGCACGTTATATTGGTAATAGTATAAGTAATAAGTATAATTATTACAGTTCTAGCGATAATAACTGCATAATATGGGTAATAATGCACGTTATATTGCTAATAATATAAGTAATGAGTATAATTATTACAGTTCTAGCGATAATAACTGCATTATATGGGTAATAATGCATGTTATATTGATGATAATAAAAGTAATACGTATATTTATTATAGTTCTAGCGATAATAACTGCATAATATGGGTAATAATGCATGTTATATTGATAATAATCTAAGTAATAAGTATAATTATTACAGTTCTAGCGATAATACCTCCTTTATGTGGGTAATAATGCATGTTATATTGATAATGATATAAGTAATAAGTATAATTATTACAGTTCTAGCGATAATAACTGCATAATATGGGTAATAATGCATGTTATATTGAGAATAATATAAGTAATAAGTATAATTATTACAGTTCTGGCGATAATAACTGCATTATATGGCTAATAATGCATGTTATATTGCTAACAATATAAGTAATAAGTATAATTATTACAGTTCTAGCGATAATAATAGTAAAATATGGCAAATAGTGCATGTTATATTGCTAATAGTATAAGTAATAAGTATAATTATTACAGTTCTAGCGATAATAACTGCATTATATGGGTAAAAATGCATGTTATATTGATAATATTGGGAGTAATAAGTATATTTATTATGGTTCTAGAGATAATAACTGCATAATATGGGTAATAATGCATGTTATATTGATGATAATAAAAGTAGTACGTATATTTATTATAGTTCTAGCGATAATAACTGCATAATATGGGTAATAATGCATGTTATATTGATAATAATATAAGTAATAAGTATAATTATTACAGTTCTAGCGATAATAACTGCATTATATGGGTAATAATGCACGTTATATTGCTAACAATATAAGTAATAAGTATAATTATTACAGTTCTAGCGATAATAACTGCATTATATGGGTAAAAATGCATGTTATATTGATAATATTGGGCGTAATAAGTGTATTAATTATGGTTCTAGAGATAATAACTGCATAATATGGGTAATAATGCATGTTATATTGATAATAATATAAGTAATAAGTATAATTATTACAGTTCTAGCGATAATAACTGCATAATATGGGTAATAATGCACGTTATATTGCTAATAATATAAGTAATGAGTATATTTATTACAGTTCTAGCGATAATAACTGCATAATATGGGTAATAATGCACGTTATATTGCTAATAATATAAGTAATGAGTACAATTATTACAGTTCTAGCGATAATAACTGCATTATATGGGTAATAATGCATGTTATATTGCTAATAATATAAGTAATGAGTATAATTATTACAGTTCTAGCGATAATAACTGCATTACATGGGTAATAATGCATGTTATATTGATGATAATAACAGTAATACGTATATTTATTATAGTTCTAGCGATAATAACTGCATAATATGGGTAATAATGCATGTTATATTGATAATAATCTAGGTAATAAGTATAATTATTACAGTTCTAGCGATAATACCTCCATTATATGGGTAATAATGCATGTTATATTGATAATGATATAAGTAATAAGTATAATTATTACAGTTCTAGCGATAATAACTGCATAATATGGGTAATAATGCACGTTATATTGCTAATAATATAAGTAATGAGTACAATTATTACAGTTCTAGCGATAATAACTGCATTATATGGGTAATAATGCATGTTTTATTGATAATAATATAAGTAATAAGTATAATTATTACAGTTCTAGCGATAATAACTGCATTATATGGGTAATAATGCATGTTGTATTGCTAACAATATAAGTAATAAGTATAATTATTACAGTTCTAGCGATAATAACTGCATTATATGGGTAATAATGCATGTTATATTGATAATATCGGGAGTAATAAGTATAATTATTATAGTTCTAGCGGTAATAATAGTAAAATATGGCAAATAGTGCATGTTATATTGCTAATAGTATAAGTAATAAGTATAATTATTACAGTACTAGCGATAATAACTGCATTATGTGGGTAAAAATGCATGTTATATTGATAATATTGGGAGTAATAAGTATATTTATTATGGTTCTAGAGATAATAACTGCATAATATGGGTAATAATGCACGTTATATTGCTAATAATATAAGTAATGAGTACAATTATTACAGTTCTAGCGATAATAACTGCATTATATGGGTAATAATGCACGTTATATTGCTAACAATATAAGTAATAAGTATAATTATTACAGTTCTAGCGATAATAACTGCATTATATGGCTAATAATGCATGTTATATTGCTAACAATATAAGTAATAAGTATAATTATTACAGTTCTAACGATAATAACTGCATTATATGGGTAATAATGCATGTTATATTGATAATATCGGGAGTAATAAGTATAATTATTATAGTTCTAGCGATAATAATAGTAAAATATGGCAAATAGTGCATGTTATATTGCTAATAGTATAAGTAATAAGTATAATTATTACAGTTCTAGCGATAATAACTGCATTATATGGGTAAAAATGCATGTTATATTGATAATATTGGGAGTAATAAGTATATTTATTATGGTTCTAGAGATAATAACTGCATAATATGGGTAATAATGCATGTTATATTGATGATAATAAAAGTAGTACGTATATTTATTATAGTTCTAGCGATAATAACTGCATAATATGGGTAATAATGCATGTCATATTGATAATAATATAAGTAATAAGTATAATTATTACAGTTCTAGCGATAATAACTGCATTATATGGGTAATAATGCATGTTATATTGATAATAATATAAGTAATAAGTATAATTATTACAGTTCTAGCGATAATAACTGCATAATATGGGTAGTAATGCACGTTATATTGCTAATAATACAAGTAATAAGTATAATTATTACAGTTCTAACGATAATAACTGCATTATATGGGTAATAATGCATGTTATATTGATAATATCGGGAGTAATAAGTATAATTATTATAGTTCTAGCGATAATAATAGTAAAATATGGCAAATAGTGCATGTTATATTGCTAATAGTATAAGTAATAAGTATAATTATTACAGTTCTAGCGATAATAACTGCATTATATGGGTAAAAATGCATGTTATATTGATAATATTGGGAGTATTAAGTATATTTATTATAGTTCTAGCGATAATAACTGCATAATATGGGTAATAATGCATGTTATATTGATAATAATATAAGTAATAAGTATAATTATTACAGTTCTAGCGATAATAACTTCATTATATGGGTAATAATGCACGTTATATTGCTAACAATATAAGTAATAAGTATAATTATTACAGTTCTAGCGATAATAATAGTAAAATATGGCTAATAGTGCATGATATATTGATAATAGTAAAAGTAATAAGTATATTTATTAAAGTTCTATCGATAATAACTGCATAATATGGGTAATAATGCACGTTATATTGCTAATAATATAAGTAATGAGTATATTTATTACAGTTCTAGCGATAATAACTGCATAATATGGGTAATAATGCACGTTATATTGCTAATAATATAAGCAATGAGTACAATTATTACAGTTCTAGCGATAATAACTGCATTATATGGGTAATAATGCATGTTATATTGAAAATAATATAAGTAATAAGTATAATTATTACAGTTCTAGCGATAATAACTGCATAATATGGGTAATAATGCACGTTATATTGCTAATAATATAAGTAATGAGTATAATTATTACAGTTCTAGCGATAATAACTGCATTATATGGGTAATAATGCATGTTATATTGATGATAATAAAAGTAATACGTATATTTATTATAGTTCTAGCGATAATAACTGCATAATATGGGTAATAATGCATGTTATATTGATAACAATCTAAGTAATAAGTATAATTATTACAGTTCTAGCGATAATACCTCCATTATATGGGTAATAATGCATGTTATATTGATAATGATATAAGTAATAAGTATAATTATTACAGTTCTAGCGATAATAACTGCATAATATGGGTAATAATGCACGTTATATTGCTAATAATATAAGTAATGAGTACAATTATTACAGTTCTAGCGATAATGACTGCATTATATGGGTAGTAATGCATGTTTTATTGATAATAATATAAGTAATAAGTATAATTATTACAGTTCTAACGATAATAACTGCATTATATGGGTAATAATGCATGTTATATTGATAATATCGGGAGTAATAAGTATAATTATTATAGTTCTAGCGATAATAATAGTAAAATATGGCAAATAGTGCATGTTATATTGCTAATAGTATAAGTAATAAGTATAATTATTACAGTTCTAGCGATAATAACTGCATTATATGGGTAAAAATGCATGTTATATTGATAATATTGGGAGTATTAAGTATATTTATTATAGTTCTAGCGATAATAACTGCATAATATGGGTAATAATGCATGTTATATTGATAATAATATAAGTAATAAGTATAATTATTACAGTTCTAGCGATAATAACTTCATTATATGGGTAATAATGCACGTTATATTGCTAACAATATAAGTAATAAGTATAATTATTACAGTTCTAGCGATAATAATAGTAAAATATGGCTAATAGTGCATGATATATTGATAATAGTAAAAGTAATAAGTATATTTATTAAAGTTCTATCGATAATAACTGCATAATATGGGTAATAATGCACGTTATATTGCTAATAATATAAGTAATGAGTATAATTATTACAGTTCTAGCGATAATAACTGCATTATATGGGTAATAATGCATGTTATATTGATGATAATAAAAGTAATACGTATATTTATTATAGTTCTAGCGATAATAACTGCATAATATGGGTAATAATGCATGTTATATTGATAACAATCTAAGTAATAAGTATAATTATTACAGTTCTAGCGATAATACCTCCATTATATGGGTAATAATGCATGTTATATTGATAATGATATAAGTAATAAGTATAATTATTACAGTTCTAGCGATAATAACTGCATAATATGGGTAATAATGCACGTTATATTGCTAATAATATAAGTAATGAGTACAATTATTACAGTTCTAGCGATAATGACTGCATTATATGGGTAGTAATGCATGTTTTATTGATAATAATATAAGTAATAAGTATAATTATTACAGTTCTAACGATAATAACTGCATTATATGGGTAATAATGCATGTTATATTGATAATATCGGGAGTAATAAGTATAATTATTATAGTTCTAGCGATAATAATAGTAAAATATGGCAAATAGTGCATGTTATATTGCTAATAGTATAAGTAATAAGTATAATTATTACAGTTCTAGCGATAATAACTGCATTATATGGGTAAAAATGCATGTTATATTGATAATATTGGGAGTAATAAGTATATTTATTATGGTTCTAGAGATAATAACTGCATAATATGGGTAATAATGCATGTTATATTGATGATAATAAAAGTAGTACGTATATTTATTATAGTTCTAGCGATAATAACTGCATAATATGGGTAATAATGCATGTTATATTGATAATAATAGAAGTAATAAGTATAATTATTACAGTTCTAGCGATAATAACTGCATTATATGGGTAATAATGCACGTTATATTGCTAACAATATAAGTAATAAGTATAATTATTACAGTTCTAGCGATAATAACTGCATTATATGGGTAAAAATGCATGTTATATTGATAATATTGGGCGTAATAAGTGTATTAATTATGGTTCTAGAGATAATAACTGCATAATATGGGTAATAATGCATGTTATACTGATAATAATATAAGTAATAAGTATAATTATTACAGTTCTAGCGATAATAACTGCATAATATGGGTAATAATGCACGTTATATTGCTAATAATATAAGTAATGAGTATATTTATTACAGTTCTAGCGATAATAACTGCATAATATGGGTAATAATGCACGTTATATTGCTAATAATATAAGTAATGAGTACAATTATTACAGTTCTAGCGATAATAACTGCATAATATGGGTAATAATGCACGTCATATTGCTAATAATATAAGTAATGAGTATATTTATTACAGTTCTAGCGATAATAACTGCATTATATGGGTAAAAATGCATGTTATATTGATAACATTGGGAGTAATAAGTTTATTTATTATGGTTCTAGAGATAATAACTGCATATTATGGGTAATAATGCATGTTATATTGATAATAATATAAGTAATAAGTATAATTATTACAGTTCTAGCGATAATAACTGCATAATATGGGTAATAATGCACGTTATATTGCTAATAATATAAGTAATGAGTATAATTATTACAGTTCTAGCGATAATAACTGCATTACATGGGTAATAATGCATGTTATATTGATGATAATAACAGTAATACGTATATTTATTATAGTTCTAGCGATAATAACTGCATAATATGGGTAATAATGCATGTTATATTGATAATAATCTAGGTAATAAGTATAATTATTACAGTTCTAGCGATAATACCTCCATTATATGGGTAATAATGCATGTTATATTGATAATGATATAAGTAATAAGTATAATTATTACAGTTCTAGCGATAATAACTGCATAATATGGGTAATAATGCACGTTATATTGCTAATAATATAAGTAATGAGTACAATTATTACAGTTCTAGCGATAATAACTGCATTATATGGGTAATAATGCATGTTTTATTGATAATAATATAAGTAATAAGTATAATTATTACAGTTCTAGCGATAATAACTGCATTATATGGGTAATAATGCATGTTGTATTGCTAACAATATAAGTAATAAGTATAATTATTACAGTTCTAGCGATAATAACTGCATTATATGGGTAATAATGCATGTTATATTGATAATATCGGGAGTAATAAGTATAATTATTATAGTTCTAGCGATAATAATAGTAAAATATGGCAAATAGTGCATGTTATATTGCTAATAGTATAAGTAATAAGTATAATTATTACAGTTCTAGCGATAATAACTGCATTATATGGGTAAAAATGCATGTTATATTGATAATATTGGGAGTAATAAGTATATTTATTATGGTTCTAGAGATAATAACTGCATAATATGGGTAATAATGCATGTTATATTGATGATAATAAAAGTAGTACGTATATTTATTATAGTTCTAGCGATAATAACTGCATAATATGGGTAATAATGCATGTTATATTGATAATAATATAAGTAATAAGTATAATTATTACAGTTCTAGCGATAATAACTGCATAATATGGGTAATAATGCACGTTATATTGCTAACAATATAAGTAATAAGTATAATTATTACAGTTCTAGCGATAATAACTGCATTATATGGGTAAAAATGCATGTTATATTGATAATATTGGGCGTAATAAGTGTAATAATTATGGTTCTAGAGATAATAACTGCATAATATGGGTAATAATGCATGTTATACTGATAATAATATAAGTAATAAGTATAATTATTACAGTTCTAGCGATAATAACTGCATAATATGGGTAATAACGCACGTTATATTGCTAATAATATAAGTAATGAGTATATTTATTACAGTTCTAGCGATAATAACTGCATAATATGGGTAATAATGCACGTTATATTGCTAATAATATAAGTAATGAGTACAATTATTACAGTTCTAGCGATAATAACTGCATAATATGGGTAATAATGCATGTTATACTGATAATAATATAAGTAATAAGTATAATTATTACAGTTCTAGCGATAATAACTGCATAATATGGGTAATAATGCACGTTATATTGCTAATAATATAAGTAATGAGTATATTTATTACAGTTCTAGCGATAATAACTGCATTATATGGGTAATAATGCATGTTATATTGATAATATCGGGAGTAATAAGTATAATTATTATAGTTCTAGCGATAATAATAGTAAAATATGGCAAATAGTGCATGTTATATTGCTAATAGTATAAGTAGTAAGTATAATTATTACAGTTCTAGCAATAATAACTGCATTATATGGGTAAAAATGCATGTTATATTGATAATATTGGGAGTAATAAGTTTATTTATTATGGTTCTAGAGATAATAACTGCATATTATGGGTAATAATGTATGTTATATTGATAATAATATAAGTAATAAGTATAATTATTACAGTTCTAGCGATAATAACTGCATTATATGGGTAATAATGCACGTTATATTGCTAACAATATAAGTAATAAGTATAATTATTACAGTTCTAGCGATAATAACTGCATTATATGGGTAATAATGCATGTTATATTGATAATATTGGGAGTAATAAGTATATTTATTATGGTTCTAGAGATAATAACTGCATAATATGGGTAATAATGCATGTTATATTGATAATAATATAAGTAATAAGTATAATTATTACAGTTCTAGCGATAATACCTCCATTATATGGGTAATAATGCATGTTATATTGATGATAATGAAAGTAATACGTATATTTATTATAGTTCTAGCGATAATAACTGCATAATATGGGTAATAATGCATGTTTTATTGATAATAATATAAGTAATAAGTATAATTATTACAGTTCTAGCGATAATAACTGCATTATATGGGTAATAATGCATGTTATATTGCTAACAATATAAGTAATAAGTATAATTATTACAGTTCTAGCGATAATAACTGCATTATATGGGTAATAATGCATGTTATATTGATAATATTGGGAGTAATAAGTATAATTATTATAGTTCTAGCGATAATAATAATAAAATATGGCAAATAGTGCATGTTATATTGCTAATAATATAAATAATAAGTATAATTATTACAGTTCTAGCGATAATAACTGCATTATATGGGTAATAATGCATGTCATATTGATAATATCGGGAGTAATAAGTATAATTATTATAGTTCTAGCGATAATAATAGTAAAATATGGCAAATAGTGCATGTTATATTGATAATAATAAGAGTAATAAGTATATTTATTACAGTTCTATCGATAATAACTGCATAATATGGGTAATAATGCATGTTACATTGATGATAATAAAAGTAATACGTATATTTATTATAGTTCTAGCGATAATAACTGCATAATATGGGTAATAATGCATGTTATATTCAGAATAATATAAGTAATAAGTATAATTATTACAGTTCTGGCGATAATAACGGCATTATATGGGTAATAATGCACGTTATATTGCTAATAGTATAAGTAATAAGTATAATTATTACAGTTCTTGCGATAATACCTCCATTATATGGGTAATAATGCATGTTATATTGATAATAATATAAGTAATAAGTATAATTATTACAGTTCTAGCGATAATAACTGCATTATATGGGTAATAATGCATGTTATATTGATAATATCGGGAGTAATAAGTATAATTATTATAGTTCTTGCGATAATAATAGTAAAATATGGCAAATAGTGCATGTTATATTGATAGTAATAAAAGTAATAAGTACATTTATTACAGTTCTATCGATAATAACTGCATAATATGGCTAATAATGCATGTTATATTGATGATAATAAAAGTAATACGTATATTTATTATAGTTCTAGCGATAATAACTGCATAATATAGGTAATAATGCATGTTATATTGAGAATAGTATAAGTAATAAGTATAATTATTACAGTTCTGGCGATAATAACTGCATTATATGGGTAATAATGCACGTTATATTGCTAATAGTATAAGGAATAAGTATAATTATTACAGTTCTTGCGATAATACCTCCATTATATGGGTAATAATGCATGTTATATTGATAATAATATAAGTAATAAGTATAATTATTATAGTTCTAGCGATAATAACTGCATAATATGGGTAATAATGCACGTTATATTGCTAATAATATAAGTAATGAGTACAATTATTACAGTTCTAGCGATAATAACTGCATTATATGGGTAATAATGCATGTTTTATTGATAATAATATAAGTAATAAGTATAATTATTACAGTTCTAGCGATAATAACTGCATTATATGGGTAATAATGCATGTTATATTGCTAACAATATAAGTAATAAGTATAATTATTACAGTTCTAGCGATAATAACTGCATTATATGGGTAATAATGCATGTTATATTGATAATATTGGGAGTAATAAGTATAATTATTATAGTTCTAGCGATAATAACTGCATAATATGGGTAATAATGCACGTTATATTGCTAATAATATAAGTAATGAGTACAATTATTACAGTTCTAGCGATAATAACTGCATTATATGGGTAATAATGCATGTTTTATTGATAATAATATAAGTAATAAGTATAATTATTACAGTTCTAGCGATAACAACTGCATAATATGGGTAATAATGCACGTTATATTGCTAATAATATAAGTAATGAGTACAATTATTACAGTTCTAGCGATAATAACTGCATTATATGGGTAATAATGCATGTTTTATTGATAATAATATAAGTAATAAGTATAATTATTATAGTTCTAGCGATAATAATAGTAAAATATGGCAAATAGTGCATGTTATATTGATAATAATAAAAGTAATAAGTATATTTATTACAGTCCTATCGATAATAACTGCATAATATGGGTAATAATGCATGTTATATTGATGATAATAAAAGTAATACGTATATTTATTATAGTTCTAGCGATAATAACTGCATAATATGGGTAATAATGCATGTTATATTGATAATAATATAAGTAATAAGTATAATTATTACAGTTCTAGCGATAATAACTGCATTATATGGGTAAAAATGCATGTTATATTGATAATATTGGGAGTAATAAGTATATTTATTATGGTTCTAGAGATAATAACTGCATAATATGGGTAATAATGCATGCTATATTGATAATAATATAAGTAATAAGTATAATTATTACAGTTCTAGCGATAATACCTCCATTATATGGGTAATAATGCATGTTATATTGATAATAATATAAGTAATAAGTATAATTATTACAGTTCCAGCGGTAATAACTGCATTATATGGGTAATAATGCATGTTATATTGATAATATCGGGAGTAATAAGTATAATTATTATAGTTCTAGTGATAATAATAGTAAAATATGGCAAATAGTGCATGTTATATTGATAATAATAAAAGTAATAAGTATATTTATTACAGTTCCATTGATAATAACTGCATAATATGGGTAATAATGCATGTTATATTGATGATAATAAAAGTAATACGTATATTTATTATAGTTCTAGCGGTAATAACTGCATAATATGGGTAATAATGCATGTTATATTGATAATAATATAAGTAATAAGTATAATTATTTACAGTTCTAGCGATAATAACTGCATTATATGGGTAATAATGCACGTTATATTGCTAACAATATAAGTAATAAGTATAATTATTACAGTTCTAGCGATAATACCTCCATTATATGGGTAATAATGCATGTTATATTGATAATGATATAAGTAATAAGTATAATTATTACAGTTCTAGCGATAATAACTGCATAATATGGGTAATAATGCACGTTATATTGAGAATAATATAAGTAATAAGTATAATTATTACAGTTCTGGCGATAATAACTGCATTATATGGGTAATAATGCATGTTATATTGATAATGATATAAGTAATAAGTATAATTATTACAGTTCTAGTGATAATAACTGCATTATATGGGTAATAATGCATGTTATATTGATGATAATGAAAGTAATACGTATATTTATTATAGTTCTAGCGATAATAACTGCATAATATGGGTAATAATGCATGTTATATTGAGAATAATATAAGTAATAAGTATAATTATTACAGTTCTGGCGATAATAACTGCATTATATGGGTAATAATGCACGTTATATTGCTAGTAGTATAAGTAATAAGTATAATTATTACAGGTCTAGCGATAATAACTGCATAATATGGGTAATAATGCACGTTATATTGCTAATAATATAAGTAATGAGTACAATTATTACAGTTCTAGCGATAATAACTGCATTATATGGGTAATAATGCACGTTATATTGCTAATAATATAAGTAATAAGTATAATTATTACAGTTCTAGCGATAATAACTGCATTATATGGGTAATAATGCATGTTATATTGATGATAATGAAAGTAATACGTATATTTATTATAGTTCTAGCGATAATAACTGCATAATATGGGTAATAATGCATGTTATATTGAGAATAATATAAGTAATAAGTATAATTATTACAGTTCTGCCGATAATAACTGCATTATATGGGTAATAATGCACGTTATATTGCTAAAAGTATAAGTAATAAGTATAATTATTACAGTTCTAGCGATAATACCTCCATTATATGGGTAATAATGCATGTTATATTGATAATGATATAAGTAATAAGTATAATTATTACAGTTCTTGCGATAATAACTGCATTATATGGGTAATAATGCATGTTATATTGATAATATTGGGAGTAATAAGTATATTTATTATGGTTCTAGAGATAATAACTGCATAATATGGGTAATAATGCATGTTATATTGATAATAATATAAGAAATAAGTATAATTATTACAGTTCTAGCGATAATACCTCCATTATATGGGTAATAATGCATGTTATATTGATGATAATGAAAGTAATACGTATATTTATTATAGTTCTAGCGATAATAACTGCATAATATGGGTAATAATGCATGTTATATTGAGAATAATATAAGTAATAAGTATAATTATTACAGTTCTGGCGATAATAACTGCATTATATGGGTAATAATGCATGTTATATTGATAATATCGGGAGTAATAAGTATAATTATTATAGTTCTAGCGATAATAATAGTAAAATATGGCAAATAGTGCATGTTATATTGATAATAATAAAAGTAATAAGTATAATTATTACAGTTCTGCCGATAATAACTGCATTATATGGGTAATAATGCACGTTATATTGCTAATAGTATAAGTAATAAGTATAATTATTACAGTTCTAGCGATAATAACTGCATAATATGGGTAATAATGCACGTTATATTGCTAATAATATAAGTAATGAGTACAATTATTTCAGTTCTAGCGATAATAACTGCATTATATGGGTAATAATGCACGTTATATTGCTAATAATATAAGTAATAAGTATAATTATTACAGTTCTAGCGATAATAACTGCATTATATGGGTAATAATGCATGTTATATTGATGATAATGAAAGTAATACGTATATTTATTATAGTTCTAGCGATAATAACTGCATAATATGGGTAATAATGCATGTTATATTGAGAATAATATAAGTAATAAGTATAATTATTACAGTTCTGGCGATAATAACTGCATTATATGGGTAAAAATGAATGTTATATTGACAATATTGGAAGTAATAAGTATATTTATTACCGTTCTATCGATAATAACTGCATAATATGGGTAATAATGCATGTTATATTGATGATAGTAAAAGTAATAAGTATAATTATTACAGTTCTAGCGATAATAACTGCATTATATGGGTAATAATGCATGTTATATTGATGATAATGAAAGTAATACGTATATTTATTATAGTTCTAGGGATAATAACTGCATAATATGGGTAATAATGCATGTTATATTGAGAATAATATAAGTAATAAGTATAATTATTACAGTTCTGCCGATAATAACTGCATTATATGGGTAATAATGCACGTTATATTGCTAATAGTATAAGTAATAAGTATAATTATTACAGTTCTAGCGATAATAACTGCATAATATGGGTAATAATGCACGTTATATTGCTAATAATATAAGTAATGAGTACAATTATTACAGTTCTAGCGATAATAACTGCATTATATGGGTAATAATGCATGTTTTATTGATAATAATATAAGTAATAAGTATAATTATTACAGTTCTGGCGGTAATAACTGCATTATATGGGTAATAATGCACGTTATATTGCTAACAATATAAGTAATAAGTATAATTGTTACAGTTCTAGCGATAATAACTGCATTATATGGGTAATAATGCATGTTATATTGATGATAATGAAAGTAATACGTATATTTACTATAGTTCTAGCGATAATAACTGCATAATATGGGTAATAATGCATGTTATATTGAGAATAATATAAGAAATAAGTATAATTATTACAGTTCTAGCGATAATAACTGCATTATATGGGAAATAATGCACGTTATATTGCTAACAATATAAGTAATAAGTATAATTATTACAGTTCTAGCGATAATAACTGCATTATATGGGTAAAAGTACATGTTATATTGATAATATTGGGAGTAATAAGTATATTTATTATGGTTCTAGAGATAATAACTGCATAATATGGGTAATAATGCATGTTATATTGATAATAATATAAGTAATAAGTATAATTATTACAGTTCTAGCGATAATACCTCCATTATATGGGTAATAATGCATGTTATATTGATGATAATGAAAGTAATACGTATATTTATTATAGTTCTAGCGATAATAACTGCGTAATATGGGTAATAATGCATGTTATATTGAGAATAATATAAGTAATAAGTATAATTATTACAGTTCTGGCGATAATAACTGCATTATATGGGTAATAATGCACGTTATATTGCTAACAATATAAGTAATAAGTATAATTATTACAGTTCTAGCGATAATAACTGCATTATATGGGTAATAATGCATGTTATATTGATAATATCGGGAGTAATAAGTATAATTATTATAGTTCTAGCGATAATAATAGTAAAATATGGCAAATAGTGCATGTTATATTGATAATAATAAAAGTAATAAATATATTTATTACAGTTCTATCGATAATAACTGCATAATATGGGTAATAATGCATGTTATATTGATAATAATTTAAGTAATAAGTATAATTATTACAGTTCTAGCGATAATAACTGCATTATATGGGTAATAATGCATGTTATATTGATGATAATGAAAGTAATACGTATATTTATTATAGTTCTAGCGATAATGACTGCATAATATGGGTAATAATGCATGTTATATTGAGAATAATATAAGTAATAAGTATAATTATTACAGTTCTGGCGATAATAACTGCATTATATGGGTAAAAATGAATGTTATATTGACAATATTGGGAGTAATAAGTATATTTATTACCGTTCTATCGATAATAACTGCATAATATGGGTAATAATGCATGCTATATTGATGATAATAAAAGTAATAAGTATAATTATTACAGTTCTGGCGGTAATAACTGCATTATATGGGTAATAATGCACGTTATATTGCTAACAATATAAGTAATAAGTATAATTATTACAGTTCTAGCGATAATAACTGCATTATATGGGTAATAATGCATGTTATATTGATGATAATGAAAGTAATACGTATATTTATTATAGTTCTAGCGATAATAACTGCATAATATGGGTAATAATGCATGTTATATTGAGAATAATATAAGTAATAAGTATAATTATTACAGTTCTGGCGATAATAACTGCTTTATATGGGTAACAATGCACGCTATATTGCTAATAGTATAAGCAATAAGTATAATTATTACAGTTCTAGCAATAATACCTCCATTATATGGGTAATAATGCATGTTATATTGATAATATTGGGAGTAATAAGTATATTTATTATAGTTCTAGCGATAATAACTGCATAATATGGGTAGTAATGCATGTTATATTGATGATAATAAAAGTAATACGTATATTTATTATAGTTCTAGCGATAATAACTGCATAATATGGGTAATAATGCATGTTATATTGATGATAATGAAAGTAATACGTATATTTATTATAGTTCTTGCGATAATAAATGCATAATATGGGTAATAATGCATGTTATATTGAGAATAATATAAGTAATAAGTATAATTATTACAGTTCTGGCGATAATAGCTGCATTATATGGTTAATAATGCACGTTATATTGCTAGTAGTATAAGTAATAAGTATAATTATTACAGTTCTAGCGATAATAACTGCATAATATGGGTAATAATGCACGTTATATTGCTAATAATATAAGTAATGAGTACAATTATTACAGTTCTAGCGATAATAACTGCATTATATGGGTAATAATGCACGTTATATTGCTAATAATATAAGTAATAAGTATAATTATTACAGTTCTAGCGATAATAACTGCATTATATGGGTAATAATGCATGTTACATTGATAATATTGGGAGTAATAAATATATTTATTATAGTTCTAGCGATAATAACTGCATAATATAGGTAATAATGCATGTTATATTGATAATAATATAAGTAATAAGTATAATTATTACAGTTCTAGCGATAATAACTGCATTATATGGGTAATAATGCACGTTATATTGCTAACAATATAAGTAATAAGTATAATTATTACAGTTCTAGCGATAATAACTGCATTATATGGGTAATAATGCATGTTATATTGATGATAATGAAAGTAATACGTATATTTATTATAGTTCTAGCGATAATAACTGCATAATATGGGTAATAATGCACGTTATATTGAGAATAATATAAGTAATAAGTATAATTATTACAGTTCTAGCGATAATAACTGCATTATATGGGTAATAATGCGCGTTATATTGCTAACAATATAAGTAATAAGTATAATTATTACAGCTCTAGCGATAATAACTGCATTATATGGGTAAAAATGCATGTTATATTGATAATATTGGGAGTAATAAGTATATTTATTATGGTTCTAGAGATAATAACTGCATAATATGGGTAATACTGCATGTTATATTGATAATAATATAAGTAATAAGTATAATTAGTACAGTTCTAGCGATAATACCTCCATTATATGGGTAATAATGCATGTTATATTGATGATAATGAAAGTAATACGTATATTTATTATAGTTCTAGCGATAATAACTGCATAATATGGGTAATAATGCATGTTATATTGAGAATAATATAAGTAATATGTATAATTATTACAGTTCTGGCGATAATAACTGCATTATATGGGTAATAATGCACGTTATATTGCTAATAATATAAGTAATAAGTATAATTATTACAGTTCTAGCGATAATAACTGCATTATAGGGGTAATAATGCATGTTATATTGATAATATCGGGAGTAATAAGTATAATTATTATAGTTCTAGCGATAATAATAGTAAAATATGGCAAATAGTGCATGTTGTATTGATAATAATAAAAGTAATAAATATATTTATTACAGTTCTATCGATAATAACTGCATAATATGGGTAATAATGCATGTTATATTGATAATAATCTAAGTAATAAGTATAATTATTACAGTTCTAGCGATAATAACTGCATTATATGGGTAATAATGCACGTTATATTTCTAACAATATAAGTAATAAGTATAATTATTACAGTTCTAGCGATAATAACTGCATTATATGGGTAATAATGCATGTTATATTGATGATAATGAAAGTAATACGTATATTTATTATAGTTCTAGCGATAATACCACCATTATATGGGTAATAATGCATGTTATATTGATGATAATGAAAGTAATACGTATATTTATTCTAGTTCTTGCGATAATAACTGCATAATATGGGTAATAATGCATGTTATATTGAGAATAATATAAGTAATAAGTATAATTATTACAGTTCTAGCGATAATAACTGCATTATATGGGTAATAATGCACGTTATATTGCTAACAATATAAGTAATAAGTATAATTATTACAGTTCTAGCGATAATAACTGCATTATATGGGTAATAATGCATGTTTTATTGATAATAATATAAGTAATAAGTATAATTATTACAGTTCTGGCGGTAATAACTGCATTATATGGGTAATAATGCGCGTTATACTGCTAACAATATAAGTAATAAGTATAATTATTACAGTTCTAGCGATAATAACTGCATTATATGGGTAATAATGCATGTTATATTGATGATAATGAAAGTAATACGTATATTTATTATAGTTCTAGCGATAATAACTGCATCATATGGGTAATAATGCATGTTATATTGAGAATAATATAAGTAATAAGTATAATTATTACAGTTCTAGCGATAATAACTGCATTATATGGGTAAAAATGCATGTTATATTGATAATATTGGGAGTAATAAGTATATTTATTATGGTTCTGGAGATAATAACTGCATAATATGGGTAATAATGCATGTTATATTGATAATAATATAAGTAATAAGTATAATTATTACAGTTCTAGCGATAATACCACCATTATATGGGTAATAATGCATGTTATATTGATGATAATGAAAGTAATACGTATATTTATTATAGTTCTAGCGATAATAACTGCATAATATAGGTAATAATGCATGTTATATTGATAATAATATAAGTAATAAGTATAATTATTACAGTTCTAGCGATAATAACTGCATTATATGGGTAATAATGCACGTTATATTGCTAACAATATAAGTAATAAGTATAATTATTACAGTTCTAGCGATAATAACTGCATTATATGGGTAATAATGCATGTTATATTCATAATATTGGGAGTAATAAGTATATTTATTATGGTTCTAGAGATGATAACTGCATAATATGGGTAATAATGCATGTTATATTGATAATAATATAAGAAATAAGTATAATTATTACAGTTCTAGCGATAATAACTGCATTATATGGGTAATAATGCATGTTATATTGATGATAATGAAAGTAATACGTATATTTATTATAGTTCTAGCGATAATAACTGCATAATATGGGTAATAATGCATGTTATATTGAGAATAATATAAGTAATAAGTATAATTATTACAGTTCTGGCGATAATAACTGCATTATATGGGTAAAAATGAATGTTATATTGACAATATTGGGAGTAATAAGTATATTTATTGCCGTTCTATCGATAATAACTGCATAATATGGGTAATAATGCATGTTATATTGATGATAATAAAAGTAATAAGTATAATTATTACAGTTCTAGCGATAATAACTGCATTATATGGGTAATAATGCATGTTATATTGATGATAATGAAAGTAATACGTATATTTATTATAGTTCTAGGGATAATAACTGCATAATATGGGTAATAATGCATGTTATATTGAGAATAATATAAGTAATAAGTATAATTATTACAGTTCTGGCGATAATAACTGCATTATATGGGTAAAAATGAATGTTATATTGACAATATTGGGAGTAATAAGTATATTTATTACCGTTCTATCGATAATAACTGCATAATATGGGTAATAATGCATGTTATATTGATGATAATAAAAGTAATAAGTATAATTATTACAGTTGTAGCGATAATAACTGCATTATATGGGTAATAATGCATGTTATATTGATGATAATGAAAGTAATACGTATATTTATTATAGTTCTAGGGATAATAACTGCATAATATGGGTAATAATGCATGTTATATTGAGAATAATATAAGTAATAAGTATAATTATTACAGTTCTGCCGATAATAACTGCATTATATGGGTAATAATGCACGTTATATTGCTAATAGTATAAGTAATAAGTATAATTATTACAGTTCTAGCGATAATAACTGCATAATATGGGTAATAATGCACGTTATATTGCTAATAATATAAGTAATGAGTACAATTATTACAGTTCTAGCGATAATAACTGCATTATATGGGTAATAATGCATGTTTTATTGATAATAATATAAGTAATAAGTATAATTATTACAGTTCTGGCGGTAATAACTGCATTATATGGGTAATAATGCACGTTATATTGCTAACAATATAAGTAATAAGTATAATTATTACAGTTCTAGCGATAATAACTGCATTATATGGGTAATAATGCATGTTATATTGATGATAATGAAAGTAATACGTATATTTATTATAGTTCTAGCGATAATAACTGCATAATATGGGTAATAATGCATGTTATATTGAGAATAATATAAGTAATAAGTATAATTATTACAGTTCTAGCGATAATAACTGCATTATATGGGTAATAATGCACGTTATATTGCTAACAATATAAGTAATAAGTATAATTATTACAGTTCTAGCGATAATAACTGCATTATATGGTTAAAAATGCATGTTATATTGATAATATTGGGAGTAATAAGTATATTTATTATGGTTCTAGAGATAATAACTGCATAATATGGGTAATAATGCATGCTATATTGATAATAATATAAGTAATAAGTATAATTATTACAGTTCTAGCGATAATACCTCCATTATATGGGTAATAATGCATGTTATATTGATGATAATGAAAGTAATACGTATATTTATTATAGTTCTAGCGATAATAATAGTAAAATATGGCAAATAGTGCATGTTATATTGATAATAATAAAAGTAATAAATATATTTATTACAGTTCTATCGATAATAACTGCATAATATGGGTAATAATGCATGTTATATTGATAATAATTTAAGTAATAAGTATAATTATTACAGTTCTAGCGATAATAACTGCATTATATGGGTAATAATGCACGTTATATTTCTAACAATATAAGTAATAAGTATAATTATTACAGTTCTAGCGATAATAACTGCATTATATGGGTAATAATGCATGTTATATTGATGATAATGAAAGTAATACGTATATTTATTATAGTTCTAGCGATAATAACAGCATAATATGGGTAATAATGCATGTTATATTGAGAATAATATAAGTAATAAGTATAATTATTACAGTTCTGGCGATAATAACTGCATTATATGGGTAAAAATGAATATTATATTGACAATATTGGGAGTAATAAGTATATCTATTACCGTTCTATCGATAATAACTGCATAATATGGGTAATAATGCATGTTATATTGATGATAATAAAAGTAATACGTATATTTATTATAGTTCTAGCGATAATAACTGCATAATATGGGTAATAATGCATGTTATATTGATAATAATCTAAGTAATACGTATATTTATTATAGTTCTAGCGATAATAACTGCATAATATGGGTAATAATGCATGTTATATTGAGAATAATATAAGTAATAAGTATAATTATTACAGTTCTAGCGATAATAACTGCATTATATGGGTAATAATGCACGTTATATTGCTAACAATATAAGTAATAAGTATAATTATTACAGTTCTAGCGATAATAACTGCATTATATGGTTAAAAATGCATGTTATATTGATAATATTGGGAGTAATAAGTATATTTATTATGGTTCTAGAGATAATAACTGCATAATATGGGTAATAATGCATGCTATATTGATAATAATATAAGTAATAAGTATAATTATTACAGTTCTAGCGATAATACCTCCATTATATGGGTAATAATGCATGTTATATTGATGATAATGAAAGTAATACGTATATTTATTATAGTTCTAGCGATAATAACTGCATAATATAGGTAATAATGCATGTTATATTGATAATAATATAAGTAATAAGTATAATTATTACAGTTCTAGCGATAATAACTGCATTATATGGGTAATAATGCACGTTATATTGCTAACAATATAAGTAATAAGTATAATTATTACAGTTCTAGCGATAATAACTGCATTATATGGGTAATAATGCATGTTATATTCATAATATTGGGAGTAATAAGTATATTTATTATGGTTCTAGAGATGATAACTGCATAATATGGGTAATAATGCATGTTATATTGATAATAATATAAGAAATAAGTATAATTATTACAGTTCTAGCGATAATAACTGCATTATATGGGTAATAATGCATGTTATATTGATGATAATGAAAGTAATACGTATATTTATTATAGTTCTAGCGATAATAACTGCATAATATGGGTAATAATGCATGTTATATTGAGAATAATATAAGTAATAAGTATAATTATTACAGTTCTGGCGATAATAACTGCATTATATGGGTAAAAATGAATGTTATATTGACAATATTGGGAGTAATAAGTATATTTATTGCCGTTCTATCGATAATAACTGCATAATATGGGTAATAATGCATGTTATATTGATGATAATAAAAGTAATAAGTATAATTATTACAGTTCTAGCGATAATAACTGCATTATATGGGTAATAATGCATGTTATATTGATGATAATGAAAGTAATACGTATATTTATTATAGTTCTAGGGATAATAACTGCATAATATGGGTAATAATGCATGTTATATTGAGAATAATATAAGTAATAAGTATAATTATTACAGTTCTGGCGATAATAACTGCATTATATGGGTAAAAATGCATGTTATATTGACAATATTGGGAGTAATAAGTATATTTATTACCGTTCTATCGATAATAACTGCATAATATGGGTAATAATGCATGTTATATTGATGATAATAAAAGTAATAAGTATAATTATTACAGTTCTAGCGATAATAACTGCATTATATGGGTAATAATGCACGTTATATTGCTAATAATATAAGTAATGAGTACAATTATTACAGTTCTAGCGATAATAACTGCATTATATGGGTAATAATGCATGTTTTATTGATAATAATATAAGTAATAAGTATAATTATTACAGTTCTGGCGGTAATAACTGCATTATATGGGTAATAATGCACGTTATATTGCTAACAATATAAGTAATAAGTATAATTGTTACAGTTCTAGCGATAATAACTGCATTATATGGGTAATAATGCATGTTATATTGATGATAATGAAAGTAATACGTATATTTATTATAGTTCTAGCGATAATAACTGCATAATATGGGTAATAATGCATGTTATATTGAGAATAATATAAGTAATAAGTATAATTATTACAGTTCTAGCGATAATAACTGCATTATATGGGTAATAATGCACGTTATATTGCTAACAATATAAGTAATAAGTATAATTATTACAGTTCTAGCGATAATAACTGCATTATATGGTTAAAAATGCATGTTATATTGATAATATTGGGAGTAATAAGTATATTTATTATGGTTCTAGAGATAATAACTGCATAATATGGGTAATAATGCATGCTATATTGATAATAATATAAGTAATAAGTATAATTATTACAGTTCTAGCGATAATACCTCCATTATATGGGTAATAATGCATGTTATATTGATGATAATGAAAGTAATACGTATATTTATTATAGTTCTAGCGATAATAATAGTAAAATATGGCAAATAGTGCATGTTATATTGATAATAATAAAAGTAATAAATATATTTATTACAGTTCTATCGATAATAACTGCATAATATGGGTAATAATGCATGTTATATTGATAATAATTTAAGTAATAAGTATAATTATTACAGTTCTAGCGATAATAACTGCATTATATGGGTAATAATGCACGTTATATTTCTAACAATATAAGTAATAAGTATAATTATTACAGTTCTAGCGATAATAACTGCATTATATGGGTAATAATGCATGTTATATTGATGATAATGAAAGTAATACGTATATTTATTATAGTTCTAGCGATAATAACAGCATAATATGGGTAATAATGCATGTTATATTGAGAATAATATAAGTAATAAGTATAATTATTACAGTTCTGGCGATAATAACTGCATTATATGGTTAAAAATGAATGTTATATTGACAATATTGGGAGTAATAAGTATATTTATTACCGTTCTATCGATAATAACTGCATAATATGGGTAATAATGCATGTTATATTGATGATAATAAAAGTAATACGTATATTTATTATAGTTCTAGCGATAATAACTGCATAATATGGGTAATAATGCATGTTATATTGATAATAATCTAAGTAATAAGTATAATTATTACAGTTCTGCCGATAATAACTGCATTATATGGGTAATAATGCACGTTATATTGCTAATAGTATAAGTAATAAGTATAATTATTACAGTTCTAGCGATAATAACTGCATAATATGGGTAATAATGCACGTTATATTGCTAATAATATAAGTAATGAGTACAATTATTACAGTTCTAGCGATAATAACTGCATTATATGGGTAATAATGCATGTTTTATTGATAATAATATAAGTAATAAGTATAATTATTACAGTTCTGGCGGTAATAACTGCATTATATGGGTAATAATGCACGTTATATTGCTAACAATATAAGTAATAAGTATAATTGTTACAGTTCTAGCGATAATAACTGCATTATATGGGTAATAATGCATGTTATATTGATGATAATGAAAGTAATACGTATATTTATTATAGTTCTAGCGATAATAACTGCATAATATGGGTAATAATGCATGTTATATTGAGAATAATATAAGAAATAAGTATAATTATTACAGTTCTAGCGATAATAACTGCATTATATGGGTAATAATGCACGTTATATTGCTAATAGTATAAGTAATAAGTATAATTATTACAGTTCTAGCGATAATAACTGCATAATATGGGTAATAATGCACGTTATATTGCTAATAATATAAGTAATGAGTACAATTAATACAGTTCTAGCGATAATAACTGCATTATATGGGTAATAATGCATGTTTTATTGATAATAATATAAGTAATAAGTATAATTATTACAGTTCTGGCGGTAATAACTGCATTATATGGGTAATAATGCACGTTATATTGCTAACAATATAAGTAATAAGTATAATTGTTACAGTTCTAGCGATAATAACTGCATTATATGGGTAATAATGCATGTTATATTGATGATAATGAAAGTAATACGTATATTTATTATAGTTCTAGCGATAATAACTGCATAATATGGGTAATAATGCATGTTATATTGAGAATAATATAAGAAATAAGTATAATTATTACAGTTCTAGCGATAATAACTGCATTATATGGGAAATAATGCACGTTATATTGCTAACAATATAAGTAATAAGTATAATTATTACAGTTCTAGCGATAATAACTGCATTATATGGGTAAAAGTACATGTTATATTGATAATATTGGGAGTAATAAGTATATTTATTATGGTTCTAGAGATAATAACTGCATAATATGGGTAATAATGCATGTTATATTGATAATAATATAAGTAATAAGTATAATTATTACAGTTCTAGCGATAATACCTCCATTATATGGGTAATAATGCATGTTATATTGATGATAATGAAAGTAATACGTATATTTATTATAGTTCTAGCGATAATAACTGCATAATATGGGTAATAATGCATGTTATATTGAGAATAATATAAGTAATAAGTATAATTATTACAGTTCTGGCGATAATAACTGCATTATATGGGTAATAATGCACGTTATATTGCTAACAATATAAGTAATAAGTATAATTATTACAGTTCTAGCGATAATAACTGCATTATATGGGTAATAATGCATGTTATATTGATAATATCGGGAGTAATAAGTATAATTATTATAGTTCTAGCGATAATAATAGTAAAATATGGCAAATAGTGCATGTTATATTGATAATAATAAAAGTAATAAATATATTTATTACAGTTCTATCGATAATAACTGCATAATATGGGTAATAATGCATGTTATATTGATAATAATATAAGTAATAAGTATAATTATTACAGCTCTAGCGATAGTAACTGCATTATGTGGGTAATAATGCATGTTATACTGATAATATCTGGAGTAATAAGTATAATTATTATAGTTCTATCGATAATAACTGCATAATGTTGGTACTAATGCATGTTATATTGATGATAATAGAAGTAATAAGTATATTTATTATAGTTCTAGCGATAATACCTGCATAATATGGGTAATAATGCATGTTATATTGATGATAATATAAGTAATACGTATAATTATTGCAGCTCTAGCGATAATAACTGCATTATATGGGTAATAATGCATGTTATATTGATAATATCGGGCGTAATAAGTATAATTATTATAGTTCTATCTATAATAACTGCATAATATGGGTAATAATGCATGTTATATTGATGATCACAAAAGTAATAAGTATATTTGTTACAGTTCTATCGATAATAACTGCATAATATGGGTAATAGTGCATGTTATATTGCCAATAATAAAAGTAATAAGTATATTTATTATAGTTCTGTCGATTATAACTGCAGAATATGGGTAATAATGCATGTTATATTGGTAATAATATAAGAAATAAGTATAATTATTACAGTTCTAGCGATAATAACTGTATAATATGATTAATAATGCATGTTATATTGATAATAAGAAAAGTAATAAGTATATTTATTATAGTTCTATCGATAATAACTGCATAATATGGATAATAATGCATGTTACATTGATGATAATATAAGTAATAAGTATATTTACTATAGTTCTATCGATAATAACTGCATAATATGCGCAATAATGCATGTTATATTGATGATAATAGAAGTAATAAGTGTATTTATTATAGTTCTAGCGATAACACATGCATAATATGGGTAACAATGCATGTTATATTGATAATAATATAAGTAATAAGTATAACTATTACAGTTCTAGCGATAATACTAGTAAAATATGGCAACGGTGCATGTTGTATTGATAATAATAAAAGTAATAAGTATATTTATTATAGTTCTATCGATAATAACTGCATAATATGTGTAATAATTCATGTTATATTGATGATCACAAAAGTAATAAGTATATTTGTTACAGTTCTAGCGATAATAACTGCATAATATGGGTAATAATGCACGTTATATTGCTAATAATATAAGTAATAAGTATAATTATTGCAGTTCTAGCTATAATAACTCCATTATATGGGTAACCATGCATGTTATATTGATAATATCGGGAGTAATAAATATAATTACTATAGTTCCATCGATAGTAATAGTAAAATATGGCTAATAGTGCATGTTATATTGATAATAATAAAAGTAATAAGTATATTTATTATAGTTCTATCGATAATAACTGCATAATATGGATAATAATGCATGTTATATTGATGATAATATAAGGAATAAGTATATTTACTATAGTTCTATCGATAATAACTGCATAATATGGGCAATAATACATGTTATATTGATAATAATATAAGTAATAAGTATAATTATTGCAGCTCTAGCGATAATAACTGCATTATATGGGTAATAATGCATGTTATATTGATAATATCGGGAGTAATAAGTATAATTATTATAGTTCCATCGATAGTAATAGTAAAATATGGCTAATAGTGCATGTTATATTGATAATAATAAAAGCAATAAGTATATTTATTATAGTTCTATCGATAATAACTGCATAATATGGATAATAATGCATGTTACATTGATGATAATATAAGTAATAAGTATATTTACTATGGTTCTATCGATAATAACTGCATAATATGGGCAATAATGCATGTTGTATTGATGATAATAGAAGTAATAAGTATATTTATTATAGTTCTAGCGATAACACATGCATAATATGGGTAACAATGCATGTTATATTGATAATAATATAAGTAATAAGTATAACTATTACAGTTCTAGCGATAATACTAGTAAAATATGGCAACGGTGCATGTTGTATTGATAATAAGAGAAGTAATAAGTATATGTATTATACTTCTATCGAAAATAACTACATTATATGGGTAATAATGCATGTTATGTTGATGATAATAAAAGTAATAAGTATATTTATTATAGTTCTAGCGATAATACCTGCATAATATGGGTAATAATGCATGTTATATTGATAACAATATAAGTAATACGTATAATTATTGCAGCTCTAGCGATAATAACTGCATAATATGGGTAATAATGCATGTTATATTGCTAATAATATAAGTAATAAGTACATTTACTATAGTTCTATCGATAATAACTGCATAATGTTGGTACTAATGCATGATATATTGATGATAATAGAAGTAATAAGTATATTTATTATAGTTCTATCGATAATAACTGCATAATATGGGTAATAATGCATGTTATATTGATAATAATATAAGTAATAAGTATAATTATTACAGCTCTAGCGATAATAACTGCATTATATGGGTAATAATGCATGTTATATTGATAATATCGGGAGTAATAAGTATAATTATTATAGTTCTAGCAATAGTAATAGTAAAATATGGCTAATAGTGCATGTTATATTGATAATAATAAAAGTAATAAGTACATTTATTATAGTTCTATCGATTATAACTGCACAATATGGGTAAGAATGCATGTTATATTGGTAATAATATAAGGAATAAGTATAATTATTACAGTTCTAGCGATAATAACTGCATTATATGGGTAATAATGTATGTTATATTGATAATAATATAAGTAGTAAGTATAATTATTACAGTTCTAGCTGTAATAGCTCCATTATATGGGTGACCATGCATGTTATATTGATAATATCGGGAGTAATAAATATAATTACTATAGTTCCATCGATACTAATAGTAAAATATGGCTAATAGTTCATGTTATATTGATAATAATAAAGGTAATAAGTATATTTATTATAGTTCTATCGATAATAACTGCATAATATGGATAATAATGCATGTTGCATTGATGATAATATAAGTAATAAGTATATTTACTATAGTTCTATCGATAATAACTGCATAATATGGGCAATAATGCATGTTATATTGATGATAATAGAAGTAATAAGTATATTTATTATAGTTCTAGCGATAACACATGCATAATATGGGTAACAATGCATGTTATATTGATAACAATATAAGTAATAAGTATAACTATTACAGTTCTAGCGATAATAACTGCATTACATGGGTAATAATGGATGTTATATTGGTAATATCGGGAGAAATAAGTATAATTATTATAGTTCTAGCGATAATACTAGTAAAATATGGCAAGGTTGCATGTTGTATTGATAATAAGAGAAGTAATAAGTATATTTATTATACTTCTATCGAAAATAACTACATTATATGGGTAATAATGCATGTTATATTGCTAATAATATAAGTAATAAGTATATTTATTATAGTTCTATCGATAATAACTGCATAATATGGGTAATAATGCATGTTATATTGATAATAATAAAAGTAATAAGTATATTTATTATAGTTCTATCGATAATAACTGCATAATATGGGTAATAATTCATGTTATATTGATGATCACAAAAGTAATAAGTATATTTGTTACAGTTCTAGCGATAATAACTGCATAATATGGGTAATAATGCACCTTATATTGCTAATAATATAAGTGATAAGTATAATTATTGCAGCTCTAGCGATAATAACTGCATTATATGGGTAAGAATGCATGTTATATTGATAATATCGGGAGTAATAAGTATAATTATTATAGTTCTAGCGATAATAATCGTGAAATGCGGCTAATAGTGCATGTTATATTAATAATAATAAAAGTAATAAGTATATTTATTATACTTCTATCGATAATAACTGTATTATATGGGCAATAATGCATGTTATATTGATGATAATAGAAGTAATAAGTATATTTATTATAGTTCTAGCGATAACACATGCATAATATGGGTAACAATGCATGTTATATTGATAATAATATAAGTAATAAGTATAACTATTACAGTTCTAGCGATAATACTAGTAAAATATGGCAACGGTGCATGTTGTATTGATAATAATAAAAGTAATAAGTATATTAATTATAGTTCTATCGATAATAACTGCATAATATGGGTAATAATTCATGTTATATTGATGATCACAAAAGTAATAAGTATATTTGTTACAGTTCTAGCGATAATAACTGCATAATATGGGTAATAATGCACGTTATATTGCTAATACAATAAGTAATAAGTATAATTATTGCAGTTCTAGCTATAATAACTCCATTATATGGGTAACCATGCATGTTATATTGATAATATCGGGAGTAATAAATATAATTACTATAGTTCCATCGATAGTAATAGTAAAATATGGCTAATAGTGCATGTTATATTGATAATAATAAAAGTAATAAGTATATTGTTTATAGTTCTATCGATAATAACTGCATAATTTGGATAATAATGCATGTTATATTGATGATAATATAAGGAATAAGTATAATTACTATAGTTCTATCGATAATAACTGCATAATATGGGCAATAATACATGTTATATTGATAATAATATAAGTAATAAGTATAATTATTGCAGCTCTAGCGATAATAACTGTATTATATGGGTAATAATGCATGTTATATTGATAATATCGGGAGTAATAAGTATAATTATTATAGTTCCATCGATAGTAATAGTAAAATATGGCTAATGGTGCATGTTATATTGATAATAATAAAAGCAATAAGTATATTTATTATAGTTCTATCGATAATAACTGCTTAATATGGATAATAATGCATGTTATATTGATAATAATATAAGTAATAAATATAATTATTGCAGCTCTAGCGATAATAACTGCATTATATGGGTAATAGTGCATGTTATATTGATAATATCGGGCGTAATACGTATAATTATTATAGTTCTATCGATAATAACTGCATAATATGGGTAATAATGCATGTTATATTGTTAATAATATAAGTAATAAGTATAATTATTGCAGCTCTAGCGATAATAACTGCATTATATGGGTAATAATGCATGTTATATTGATAATATCGGGCGTAATAAGTGTAATTATTATAGTTCTATCTATAATAACAGCATAATATGGGTAATAATGCATGTTATATTGATGATCACAAAAGTAATAAGTATATTTGTTACAGTTCTAGCGATAATAACTGTATAATATGATTAATAATGAATGTTATATTGATAATAATAAAAGTAATAAGTATATTTATTATAGTTCTATCGATAATAACTGCATAATACGGGTAATAATTCATGTTATATTGATGATCACAAAAGTAATAAGTATATTTCTTACAGTTCTAGCGATAATAACTGCATAATATGGGTAATAATGCACGTTATATTGCTAATAATATAAGTAATAAGTATAATTATTGCAGCTCCAGCGATAATAACTGCATTATATGGGTAAGAATGCATGTTATATTGATAATATCGGGAGTAATAAGTATAATTATTATAGTTCTAGCAATAGTAATAGTAAAATATGGCTAATAGTGCATGTTATATTGATAATAATAAAAGTAATAAGTATATTTATTATAGTTCTATCGATAATAACTGCATAATATGGGTAATAATGCATGTTATATTGATAATAATATAAGTAATAAGTATAATTATTACAGCTCTAGCGATAATAACTGCATTATGTGGGTAATAATGCATGTTATACTGATAATATCTGGTGTAATAAGTATAATTATTATAGTTCTATCGATAATAACTGCATAATGTTGGTACTAATGCATGTTATATTGATGATAATAGAAGTAATAAGTATATTTATTATAGTTCTAGCGATAATACCTGCATAATATGGGTAATAATGCATGTTATATTGATAATAATATAAGTAATACGTATAATTATTGCAGCTCTAGCGATAATAACTGCATTATATGGGTAATAATGCATGTTATATTGATAATATCGGGCGTAATAAGTATAATTATTATAGTTCTATCTATAATAACTGCATAATATGGGTAATAATGCATGTTATATTGATGATCACAAAAGTAATAAGTATATTTGTTACAGTTCTATCGATAATAACTCCATAATATGGGTAATAGTGCATGTTATATTGCCAATAATAAAAGTAATAAGTATATTTATTATAGTTCTGTCGATTATAACTGCACAATATGGGTAATAATGCATGTTATATTGGTAATAATATAAGAAATAAGTATAATTATTACAGTTCTAGCGATAATAACTGTATAATATGATTAATAATGCATGTTATATTGATAACAAGAAAAGTAATAAGTATATTTATTATAGTTCTATCGATAATAACTGCATAATATGGATAATAATGCATGTTACATTGATGATAATATAAGTAATAAGTATAACTATTACAGTTCTAGCGATAATAACTGCATTACATGGGTAATAATGGATGTTACATTGGTAATATCGGGAGTAATAAGTATATTTATTATAGTTCTAGCGATAATACTAGTAAAATATGGCACGGGTGCATGTTGTATTGATAATAAGAGAAGTAATAAGTATATTTATTATACTTCTATCGAAAATAACTACATTATATGGGTAATAATGCATGTTATATTGATAATAATAAAAGTAATAAGTATATTTATTATAGTTCTATCGATAATAACTGCATAATATGGGTAATAATTCATGTTATATTGATGATCACAAAAGTAATAAGTATATTTGTTACAGTTCTAGCGATAATAACTGCATAATATGGGTAATAATGCACGTTATATTGCTAATAATATAAGTAATAAGTATAATTATTGCAGCTCTAGCGATAATAACTGCATTATATGGGTAATAATGCATGTTATATTGATAATATCGGGCGTAATAAGTGTAATTATTATAGTTCTATCTATAATAACAGCATAATATGGGTAATAATGCATGTTATATTGATGATCACAAAAGTAATAAGTATATTTGTTACAGTTCTAGCGATAATAACTGTATAATATGATTAATAATGAATGTTATATTGATAATAATAAAAGTAATAAGTATATTTATTATAGTTCTATCGATAATAACTGCATAATACGGGTAATAGTGCATGTTATATTGATAATATCGGGCGTAATACGTATAATTATTATAGTTCTATCGATAATAACTGCATAATATGGGTAATAATGCATGTTATATTGATAATAATATAAGTAATAAGTATAATTATTACAGCTCTAGCGATAATAACTGCATTATATGGGTAATAGTGCATGTTATATTGATAATATCGGGCGTAATACGTATAATTATTATAGTTCTATCGATAATAACTGCATAATATGGGTAATAATGCATGTTATATTGATAATAATATAAGTAATAAGTATAATTATTACAGCTCTAGCGATAATAACTGCATTATGTGGGTAATAATGCATGTTATACTGATAATATCTGGTGTAATAAGTATAATTATTATAGTTCTATCGATAATAACTGCATAATGTTGGTACTAATGCATGTTATATTGATGATAATAGAAGTAATAAGTATATTTATTATAGTTCTAGCGATAATACCTGCATAATATGGGTAATAATGCATGTTATATTGATAATAATATAAGTAATACGTATAATTATTGCAGCTCTAGCGATAATAACTGCATTATATGGGTAATAATGCATGTTATATTGATAATATCGGGCGTAATAAGTATAATTATTATAGTTCTATCTATAATAACTGCATAATATGGGTAATAATGCATGTTATATTGATAATAATATAAGTAATAAGTATAATTATTACAGCTCTAGCGATAATAACTGCATTATATGGGTAATAGTGCATGTTATATTGATAATATCGGGCGTAATACGTATAATTATTATAGTTCTATCGATAATAACTGCATAATATGGGTAATAATGCATGTTATATTGATAATAATATAAGTAATAAGTACAATTATTACAGCTCTAGCGATAATAACTGCATTATATGGGTAGTAATGCATGTTATATTGATAATATCGGGAGTAATAAGTATAATTATTATAGTTCTAGCGATAATAATAGTGAAATACGGCTAATAGTGCATGTTATATTAATAATAATAAGAGTAATAAGTATATTTATTATACTTCTATCGATAATAACTGCATTATATGGGTAATAATGTATGTTATGTTGATAATAATATAAGTAGTAAGTATAATTATTACAGTTCTAGCTGTAATAGCTCCATTATATGGGTAACCATGCATGTTATATTGATAATATCGGGAGTAATAAGTATAATTATTATAGTTCCATCGATAGTAATAGTAAAATATGGCTAATAGTGCATGCTATATTGATAATAATAAAAGTAATAAGTATATTTATTATAGTTCTATCGATAATAACTGCTTAATATGGATAATAGTGCATGTTATATTGATAATAATAAAAGTAATAAGTATATTTATTATAGTTCTATCGATAATAACTGCTTAATATGGATAATAGTGCATGTTATATTGATAATAATAAAAGTAATAAGTATATTTATTATAGTTCTATCGATAATAACTGCATAATATGGATAATAATGCATGTTACATTGATGATAATATAAGTAATAAGTATATTTACTATAGTTCTATCGATAATAACTGCATAATATGGGCAATAATGCATGTTATATTGATGATAATAGAAGTAATAAGTAAATTTATTATAGTTCTAGCGATAACACATGCATAATATGGGTAACAATGCATGTTATATTGATAATAATATAAGTAATAAGTATAACTATTACAGTTCTAGCGATAATACTAGTAAAATATGGCAACGGTGCATGTTGTATTGATAATAATAAAAGTAATAAGTATATTTATTATAGTCCTATCGATAATAACTGCATAATATGGGTAATAATTCATGTTATATTGATGATCACAAAAGTAATAAGTATATTTGTTACAGTTCTAGCGATAATAACTGCATAATATGGGTAATAATGCACGTTATATTGCTAATAATATAAGTAATAAGTATAATTATTGCAGTTCTAGCTATAATAACTCCATTATATGGGTAACCATGCATGTTATATTGATAATATCGGGAGTAATAAATATAATTACTATAGTTCCATCGATAGTAATAGTAAAATATGGCTAATAGTGCATGTTATATTGATAATAATAAAAGTAATAAGTATATTTATTATAGTTCTATCGATAATAACTGCATAATATGGATAATAATGCATGTTATATTGATGATCACAAAAGTAATAAGTATATTTGTTACAGTTCTATCGATAATAACTGCATAATATGGGTAATAGTGCATGTTATATTGCCAATAATAAAAGTAATAAGTATATTTATTATAGTTCTGTCGATTATAACTGCACAATATGGGTAATAATGCATGTTATATTGGTAATAATATAAGAAATAAGTATAATTATTACAGTTCTAGCGATAATAACTGTATAATATGATTAATAATGCATGTTATATTGATAATAAGAAAAGTAATAAGTATATTTATTATAGTTCTATCGATAATAACTGCATAATATGGATAATAATGCATGTTACATTGATGATAATATAAGTAATAAGTATATTTGCTATAGTTCTATCGATAATAACTGCATAATATGGGCAATAATGCATGTTGTATTGATGATAATAGAAGTAATAAGTATATTTATTATAGTTCTAGCGATAACACATGCATAATATGGGTAACAATGCATGTTATATTGTTAATAATATAAGTAATAAGTATAATTATTGCAGCTCTAGCGATAATAACTGCATTATATGGGTAATAATGCATGTTATATTGATAATATCGGGCGTAATAAGTGTAATTATTATAGTTCTATCTATAATAACAGCATAATATTGGTAATAATGCATGTTATATTGATGATCACAAAAGTAATAAGTATATTTGTTACAGTTCTAGCGATAATAACTGTATAATATGATTAATAATGAATGTTATATTGATAATAATAAAAGTAATAAGTATATTTATTATAGTTCTATCGATAATAACTGCATAATACGGGTAATAGTGCATGTTATATTGATAATATCGGGCGTAATACGTATAATTATTATAGTTCTATCGATAATAACTGCATAATATGGGTAATAATGCATGTTATATTGATAATAATATAAGTAATAAGTATAATTATTACAGCTCTAGCGATAATAACTGCATTATATGGGTAATAGTGCATGTTATATTGATAATATCGGGCGTAATACGTATAATTATTATAGTTCTATCGATAATAACTGCATAATATGGGTAATAATGCATGTTATATTGATAATAATATAAGTAATAAGTATAATTATTACAGCTCTAGCGATAATAACTGCATTATGTGGGTAATAATGCATGTTATACTGATAATATCTGGTGTAATAAGTATAATTATTATAGTTCTATCGATAATAACTGCATAATGTTGGTACTAATGCATGTTATATTGATGATAATAGAAGTAATAAGTATATTTATTATAGTTCTAGCGATAATACCTGCATAATATGGGTAATAATGCATGTTATATTGATAATAATATAAGTAATACGTATAATTATTGCAGCTCTAGCGATAATAACTGCATTATATGGGTAATAATGCATGTTATATTGATAATATCGGGCGTAATAAGTATAATTATTATAGTTCTATCTATAATAACTGCATAATATGGGTAATAATGCATGTTATATTGATGATCACAAAAGTAATAAGTATATTTGTTACAGTTCTATCGATAATAACTCCATAATATGGGTAATAGTGCATGTTATATTGCCAATAATAAAAGTAATAAGTATATTTATTATAGTTCTGTCGATTATAACTGCACAATATGGGTAATAATGCATGTTATATTGGTAATAATATAAGAAATAAGTATAATTATTACAGTTCTAGCGATAATAACTGTATAATATGATTAATAATGCATGTTATATTGATAACAAGAAAAGTAATAAGTATATTTATTATAGTTCTATCGATAATAACTGCATAATATGGATAATAATGCATGTTACATTGATGATAATATAAGTAATAAGTATAACTATTACAGTTCTAGCGATAATAACTGCATTACATGGGTAATAATGGATGTTACATTGGTAATATCGGGAGTAATAAGTATATTTATTATAGTTCTAGCGATAATACTAGTAAAATATGGCACGGGTGCATGTTGTATTGATAATAAGAGAAGTAATAAGTATATTTATTATACTTCTATCGAAAATAACTACATTATATGGGTAATAATGCATGTTATATTGATAATAATAAAAGTAATAAGTATATTTATTATAGTTCTATCGATAATAACTGCATAATATGGGTAATAATTCATGTTATATTGATGATCACAAAAGTAATAAGTATATTTGTTACAGTTCTAGCGATAATAACTGCATAATATGGGTAATAATGCACGTTATATTGCTAATAATATAAGTAATAAGTATAATTATTGCAGCTCTAGCGATAATAACTGCATTATATGGGTAATAATGCATGTTATATTGATAATATCGGGCGTAATAAGTGTAATTATTATAGTTCTATCTATAATAACAGCATAATATGGGTAATAATGCATGTTATATTGATGATCACAAAAGTAATAAGTATATTTGTTACAGTTCTAGCGATAATAACTGTATAATATGATTAATAATGAATGTTATATTGATAATAATAAAAGTAATAAGTATATTTATTATAGTTCTATCGATAATAACTGCATTATGTGGGTAATAATGCATGTTATACTGATAATATCTGGTGTAATAAGTATAATTATTATAGTTCTATCGA
This sequence comes from Megachile leachella, assembly GCA_963576845.1. Classification (NCBI taxonomy): domain Eukaryota; kingdom Metazoa; phylum Arthropoda; class Insecta; order Hymenoptera; family Megachilidae; genus Megachile; species Megachile leachella. Next base: position 2,152,728 of record CAUYWW010000171.1, read on the forward strand.
TAATAACTGCATAATGTTGGTACTAATGCATGTTATATTGATGATAATAGAAGTAATAAGTATATTTATTATAGTTCTAGCGATAATACCTGCATAATATGGGTAATAATGCATGTTATATTGATAATAATATAAGTAATACGTATAATTATTGCAGCTCTAGCGATAATAACTGCATTATATGGGTAATAATGCATGTTATATTGATAATATCGGGCGTAATAAGTATAATTATTATAGTTCTATCTATAATAACTGCATAATATGGGTAATAATGCATGTTATATTGATGATCACAAAAGTAATAAGTATATTTGTTACAGTTCTATCGATAATAACTCCATAATATGGGTAATAGTGCATGTTATATTGCCAATAATAAAAGTAATAAGTATATTTATTATAGTTCTGTCGATTATAACTGCACAATATGGGTAATAATGCATGTTATATTGGTAATAATATAAGAAATAAGTATAATTATTACAGTTCTAGCGATAATAACTGTATAATATGATTAATAATGCATGTTATATTGATAACAAGAAAAGTAATAAGTATATTTATTATAGTTCTATCGATAATAACTGCATAATATGGATAATAATGCATGTTACATTGATGATAATATAAGTAATAAGTATAACTATTACAGTTCTAGCGATAATAACTGCATTACATGGGTAATAATGGATGTTACATTGGTAATATCGGGAGTAATAAGTATATTTATTATAGTTCTAGCGATAATACTAGTAAAATATGGCACGGGTGCATGTTGTATTGATAATAAGAGAAGTAATAAGTATATTTATTATACTTCTATCGAAAATAACTACATTATATGGGTAATAATGCATGTTATATTGATAATAATAAAAGTAATAAGTATATTTATTATAGTTCTATCGATAATAACTGCATAATATGGGTAATAATGCATGTTATATTGATAATAATAAAAGTAATAAGTATATTTATTATAGTTCTATCGATAATAACTGCATAATATGGGTAATAATTCATGTTATATTGATGATCACAAAAGTAATAAGTATATTTGTTACAGTTCTAGCGATAATAACTGCATAATATGGGTAATAATGCACGTTATATTGCTAATAATATAAGTAATAAGTATAATTATTGCAGCTCTAGCGATAATAACTGCATTATATGGGTAAGAATGCATGTTATATTGATAATATCGGGAGTAATAAGTATAATTATTATAGTTCTAGCAATAGTAATAGTAAAATATGGCTAATAGTGCATGTTATGTTGATAATAATAAAAGTAATAAGTATATTTATTATAGTTCTATCGATAATAACTGCATAATATGGGTAATAATGCATGTTATATTGATAATAATATAAGTAATAAGTACAATTATTACAGCTCTAGCGATAATAACTGCATTATATGGGTAGTAATGCATGTTATATTGATAATATCGGGAGTAATAAATATAATTACTATAGTTCCATCGATAGTAATAGTAAAATATGGCTAATAGTGCATGTTATATTGATAATAATAAAAGTAATAAGTATATTTATTATAGTTCTATCGATAATAACTGCATAATATGGATAATAATGCATGTTATATTGATGATAATATGAGGAATAAGTATATTTACTATAGTTCTATCGATAATAACTGCATAATATGGGCAATAATACATGTTATATTGATAATAATATAAGTAATAAGTATAATTATTGCAGCTCTAGCGATAATAACTGCATTATATGGGTAATAATGCATGTTATATTGATAATATCGGGAGTAATAAGTATAATTATTATAGTTCCATCGATAGTAATAGTAAAATATGGCTAAGAGTGCATGTTATATTGATAATAATAAAAGTAATAAGTACAATTATTACAGCTCTAGCGATAATAACTGCATTATATGGGTAGTAATGCATGTTATATTGATAATATCGGGAGTAATAAGTATAATTATTATAGTTCTAGCGATAATAATAGTGAAATACGGCTAATAGTGCATGTTATATTAATAATAATAAGAGTAATAAGTATATTTATTATACTTCTATCGATAATAACTGCATTATATGGGTAATAATGTATGTTATGTTGATAATAATATAAGTAGTAAGTATAATTATTACAGTTCTAGCTGTAATAGCTCCATTATATGGGTAACCATGCATGTTATATTGATAATATCGGGAGTAATAAGTATAATTATTATAGTTCCATCGATAGTAATAGTAAAATATGGCTAATAGTGCATGTTATATTGATAATAATAAAAGTAATAAGTATATTTATTATAGTTCTATCGATAATAACTGCTTAATATGGATAATAGTGCATGTTATATTGATAATAATAAAAGTAATAAGTATATTTATTATAGTTCTATCGATAATAACTGCTTAATATGGATAATAGTGCATGTTATATTGATAATAATAAAAGTAATAAGTATATTTATTATAGTTCTATCGATAATAACTGCATAATATGGATAATAATGCATGTTACATTGATGATAATATAAGTAATAAGTATATTTACTATAGTTCTATCGATAATAACTGCATAATATGGGCAATAATGCATGTTATATTGATGATAATAGAAGTAATAAGTAAATTTTTTTATAGTTCTAGCGATAACACATGCATAATATGGGTAACAATGCATGTTATATTGATAATAATATAAGTAATAAGTATAACTATTACAGTTCTAGCGATAATACTAGTAAAATATGGCAACGGTGCATGTTGTATTGATAATAATAAAAGTAATAAGTATATTTATTATAGTTCTATCGATAATAACTGCATAATATGGGTAATAATTCATGTTATATTGATGATCACAAAAGTAATAAGTATATTTGTTACAGTTCTAGCGATAATAACTGCATAATATGGGTAATAATGCACGTTATATTGCTAATAATATAAGTAATAAGTATAATTATTGCAGTTCTAGCTATAATAACTCCATTATATGGGTAACCATGCATGTTATATTGATAATATCGGGAGTAATAAATATAATTACTGTAGTTCCATCGATAGTAATAGTAAAATATGGCTAATAGTGCATGTTATATTGATAATAATAAAAGTAATAAGTATATTTATTATAGTTCTATCGATAATAACTGCATAATATGGATAATAATGCATGTTATATTGATGATCACAAAAGTAATAAGTATATTTGTTACAGTTCTATCGATAATAACTGCATAATATGGGTAATAGTGCATGTTATATTGCCAATAATAAAAGTAATAAGTATATTTATTATAGTTCTGTCGATTATAACTGCACAATATGGGTAATAATGCATGTTATATTGGTAATAATATAAGAAATAAGTATAATTATTACAGTTCTAGCGATAATAACTGTATAATATGATTAATAATGCATGTTATATTGATAATAATAAAAGTAATAAGTATATTTATTATAGTTCTATCGATAATAACTGCATAATATGGGTAATAATTCATGTTATATTGATGATCACAAAAGTAATAAGTATATTTGTTACAGTTCTAGCGATAATAACTGCATAATATGGGTAATAATGCACGTTATATTGCTAATAATATAAGTAATAAGTATAATTATTGCAGCTCTAGCGATAATAACTGCATTATATGGGTAATAATGCATGTTATATTGATAATATCGGGCGTAATAAGTGTAATTATTATAGTTCTATCTATAATAACAGCATAATATGGGTAATAATGCATGTTATATTGATGATCACAAAAGTAATAAGTATATTTGTTACAGTTCTAGCGATAATAACTGTATAATATGATTAATAATGAATGTTATATTGATAATAATAAAAGTAATAAGTATATTTATTATAGTTCTATCGATAATAACTGCATAATACGGGTAATAGTGCATGTTATATTGATAATATCGGGCGTAATACGTATAATTATTATAGTTCTATCGATAATAACTGCATAATATGGGTAATAATGCATGTTATATTGATAATAATATAAGTAATAAGTATAATTATTACAGCTCTAGCGATAATAACTGCATTATATGGGTAATAGTGCATGTTATATTGATAATATCGGGCGTAATACGTATAATTATTATAGTTCTATCGATAATAACTGCATAATATGGGTAATAATGCATGTTATATTGATAATAATATAAGTAATAAGTATAATTATTACAGCTCTAGCGATAATAACTGCATTATGTGGGTAATAATGCATGTTATACTGATAATATCTGGTGTAATAAGTATAATTATTATAGTTCTATCGATAATAACTGCATAATGTTGGTACTAATGCATGTTATATTGATGATAATAGAAGTAATAAGTATATTTATTATAGTTCTAGCGATAATACCTGCATAATATGGGTAATAATGCATGTTATATTGATAATAATATAAGTAATACGTATAATTATTGCAGCTCTAGCGATAATAACTGCATTATATGGGTAATAATGCATGTTATATTGATAATATCGGGCGTAATAAGTATAATTATTATAGTTCTATCTATAATAACTGCATAATATGGGTAATAATGCATGTTATATTGATGATCACAAAAGTAATAAGTATATTTGTTACAGTTCTATCGATAATAACTCCATAATATGGGTAATAGTGCATGTTATATTGCCAATAATAAAAGTAATAAGTATATTTATTATAGTTCTGTCGATTATAACTGCACAATATGGGTAATAATGCATGTTATATTGGTAATAATATAAGAAATAAGTATAATTATTACAGTTCTAGCGATAATAACTGTATAATATGATTAATAATGCATGTTATATTGATAACAAGAAAAGTAATAAGTATATTTATTATAGTTCTATCGATAATAACTGCATAATATGGATAATAATGCATGTTACATTGATGATAATATAAGTAATAAGTATAACTATTACAGTTCTAGCGATAATAACTGCATTACATGGGTAATAATGGATGTTACATTGGTAATATCGGGAGTAATAAGTATATTTATTATAGTTCTAGCGATAATACTAGTAAAATATGGCACGGGTGCATGTTGTATTGATAATAAGAGAAGTAATAAGTATATTTATTATACTTCTATCGAAAATAACTACATTATATGGGTAATAATGCATGTTATATTGATAATAATAAAAGTAATAAGTATATTTATTATAGTTCTATCGATAATAACTGCATAATATGGGTAATAATGCATGTTATATTGATAATAATAAAAGTAATAAGTATATTTATTATAGTTCTATCGATAATAACTGCATAATATGGGTAATAATTCATGTTATATTGATGATCACAAAAGTAATAAGTATATTTGTTACAGTTCTAGCGATAATAACTGCATAATATGGGTAATAATGCACGTTATATTGCTAATAATATAAGTAATAAGTATAATTATTGCAGCTCTAGCGATAATAACTGCATTATATGGGTAAGAATGCATGTTATATTGATAATATCGGGAGTAATAAGTATAATTATTATAGTTCTAGCAATAGTAATAGTAAAATATGGCTAATAGTGCATGTTATGTTGATAATAATAAAAGTAATAAGTATATTTATTATAGTTCTATCGATAATAACTGCATAATATGGGTAATAATGCATGTTATATTGATAATAATATAAGTAATAAGTACAATTATTACAGCTCTAGCGATAATAACTGCATTATATGGGTAGTAATGCATGTTATATTGATAATATCGGGAGTAATAAATATAATTACTATAGTTCCATCGATAGTAATAGTAAAATATGGCTAATAGTGCATGTTATATTGATAATAATAAAAGTAATAAGTATATTTATTATAGTTCTATCGATAATAACTGCATAATATGGATAATAATGCATGTTATATTGATGATAATATGAGGAATAAGTATATTTACTATAGTTCTATCGATAATAACTGCATAATATGGGCAATAATACATGTTATATTGATAATAATATAAGTAATAAGTATAATTATTGCAGCTCTAGCGATAATAACTGCATTATATGGGTAATAATGCATGTTATATTGATAATATCGGGAGTAATAAGTATAATTATTATAGTTCCATCGATAGTAATAGTAAAATATGGCTAAGAGTGCATGTTATATTGATAATAATAAAAGTAATAAGTACAATTATTACAGCTCTAGCGATAATAACTGCATTATATGGGTAGTAATGCATGTTATATTGATAATATCGGGAGTAATAAGTATAATTATTATAGTTCTAGCGATAATAATAGTGAAATACGGCTAATAGTGCATGTTATATTAATAATAATAAGAGTAATAAGTATATTTATTATACTTCTATCGATAATAACTGCATTATATGGGTAATAATGTATGTTATGTTGATAATAATATAAGTAGTAAGTATAATTATTACAGTTCTAGCTGTAATAGCTCCATTATATGGGTAACCATGCATGTTATATTGATAATATCGGGAGTAATAAGTATAATTATTATAGTTCCATCGATAGTAATAGTAAAATATGGCTAATAGTGCATGTTATATTGATAATAATAAAAGTAATAAGTATATTTATTATAGTTCTATCGATAATAACTGCTTAATATGGATAATAGTGCATGTTATATTGATAATAATAAAAGTAATAAGTATATTTATTATAGTTCTATCGATAATAACTGCTTAATATGGATAATAGTGCATGTTATATTGATAATAATAAAAGTAATAAGTATATTTATTATAGTTCTATCGATAATAACTGCATAATATGGATAATAATGCATGTTACATTGATGATAATATAAGTAATAAGTATATTTACTATAGTTCTATCGATAATAACTGCATAATATGGGCAATAATGCATGTTATATTGATGATAATAGAAGTAATAAGTAAATTTATTATAGTTCTAGCGATAACACATGCATAATATGGGTAACAATGCATGTTATATTGATAATAATATAAGTAATAAGTATAACTATTACAGTTCTAGCGATAATACTAGTAAAATATGGCAACGGTGCATGTTGTATTGATAATAATAAAAGTAATAAGTATATTTATTATAGTTCTATCGATAATAACTGCATAATATGGGTAATAATTCATGTTATATTGATGATCACAAAAGTAATAAGTATATTTGTTACAGTTCTAGCGATAATAACTGCATAATATGGGTAATAATGCACGTTATATTGCTAATAATATAAGTAATAAGTATAATTATTGCAGTTCTAGCTATAATAACTCCATTATATGGGTAACCATGCATGTTATATTGATAATATCGGGAGTAATAAATATAATTACTGTAGTTCCATCGATAGTAATAGTAAAATATGGCTAATAGTGCATGTTATATTGATAATAATAAAAGTAATAAGTATATTTATTATAGTTCTATCGATAATAACTGCATAATATGGATAATAATGCATGTTATATTGATGATCACAAAAGTAATAAGTATATTTGTTACAGTTCTATCGATAATAACTGCATAATATGGGTAATAGTGCATGTTATATTGCCAATAATAAAAGTAATAAGTATATTTATTATAGTTCTGTCGATTATAACTGCACAATATGGGTAATAATGCATGTTATATTGGTAATAATATAAGAAATAAGTATAATTATTACAGTTCTAGCGATAATAACTGTATAATATGATTAATAATGCATGTTATATTGATAATAAGAAAAGTAATAAGTATATTTATTATAGTTCTATCGATAATAACTGCATAATATGGATAATAATGCATGTTACATTGATGATAATATAAGTAATAAGTATATTTGCTATAGTTCTATCGATAATAACTGCATAATATGGGCAATAATGCATGTTGTATTGATGATAATAGAAGTAATAAGTATATTTATTATAGTTCTAGCGATAACACATGCATAATATGGGTAACAATGCATGTTATATTGATAATAATATAAGTAATAAGTATAACTATTACAGTTCTAGCGATAATAACTGCATTACATGGGTAATAATGGATGTTATATTGGTAATATCGGGAGTAATAAGTATAATTATTATAGTTCTAGCAATAGTAATAGTAAAATATGGCTAATAGTGCATGTTATGTTGATAATAATAAAAGTAATAAGTATATTTATTATAGTTCTATCGATAATAACTGCATAATATGGGTAATAATGCATGTTATATTGATAATAATATAAGTAATAAGTATAATTATTACAGTTCTAGCGATAATAACTGCATTATATGGGTAATAATGCACGTTATATTGCTAGCAATATAAGTAATAAGTATAATTATTACAGTTCTAGCGATAATAACTGCATTATATGGGTAAAAATGCATGTTATATTGATAATATTGGGAGTAATAAGTATATTAATTATGGTTCTAGAGATAATAACTGCATAATATGGGTAATAATGCATGTTATATTGAGAATAATATAAGTAATAAGTATAATTATTACAGTTCTGGCGATAATAACTGCATTATATGGGTAATAATGCACGTTATATTGCTAATAGTATAAGTAATAAGTATAATTATTACAGTTCTTGCGATAATACCTCCATTATATGGGTAATAATGCATGTTATATTGATAATAATATAAGTTATAAGTATAATTATTACAGTTCTAGCGATAATAACTGCATAATATGGGTAATAATGCACGTTATATTGCTAATAATATAAGTAATGAGTACAATTATTACAGTTCTAGCGATAATAACTGCATTATATGGGTAATAATGCATGTTTTATTGATAATAATATAAGTAATAAGTATAATTATTATAGTTCTAGCGATAATAATAGTAAAATATGGCAAATAGTGCATGTTATATTGATAATAATAAAAGTAATAAGTATATTTATTACAGTCCTATCGATAATAACTGCATAATATGGGTAATAATGCATGTTATATTGATGATAATAAAAGTAATACGTATATTTATTATAGTTCTAGTGATAATAACTGCATAATATGGGTAATAATGCATGTTATATTGATAATAATATAAGTAATAAGTATAGTAATTACAGTTCTAGCGATAATAACTGCATTATATGGGTAAAAATGCATGTTATATTGATAATATTAGGAGTAATAAGTATATTTATTATGGTTCTAGAGATAATAACTGCATAATATGGGTAATAATGCATGTTATATTGATAATAATATAAGTAATAAGTATAATTATTACAGTTCTAGCGATAATACCTCCATTATATGGGTAATAATGCATGTTTTATTGATAATAATATAAGTAATAAGTATAATTATTACAGTTCTAGCGATAATAACTGCATTATATGGGTAATAATGCACGTTATATTGCTAACAATATAAGTAATAAGTATAATTATTACAGTTCTAGCGATAATACCTCCATTATATGGGTAATAATGCATGTTATATTGATAATGATATAAGTAATAAGTATAATTATTACAGTTCTAGCGATAATAACTGCATAATATGGGTAATAATGCACGTTATATTGCTAAAAGTATAAGTAATAAGTATAATTATTACTGTTCTAGCGATAATTACTGCATTATATGGGTAATAATGCATGTTATATTGATGATAATGAAAGTAATACGTATATTTATTATAGTTCTAGCGACAATAACTGCATAATATGGGTAATAATGCACGTTATATTGAGAATAATATAAGTAATAAGTATAATTATTACAGTTCTGGCGATAATAACTGCATTATATGGGTAATAATGCACGTTATATTGCTAATAATATAAGTAATGAGTACAATTATTACAGTTCTAGCGATAATAACTGCATTATATGGGTAATAATGCATGTTTTATTGATAATAATATAAGTAATAAGTATAATTATTACAGTTCTAGCGATAATAACTGCATTATATGGGTAATAATGCATGTTATATTGCTAATAATATAAGTAATGTGTACAATTATTACAGTTCCAGCGATAATAACTGCATTATATGGGTAATAATGCATGTTTTATTGATAATAATATAAGTAATAAGTATAATTATTACAGTTCTAGCGATAATACCTCCATTATATGGGTAATAATGCATGTTATATTGATGATATTGAAAGTAATACGTATATTTATTATTGTTCTAGCGATAATAACTGCATAATATGGGTAATAATGCATGTTATATTGATGATAATGAAAGTAGTAAGTATATTTATTACAGTTCTAGCGATAATAACTTCATTATATGGGTAATAATGCACGTTATATTGCTAACAATATAAGTAATAAGTATAATTATTACAGTTCTAGCGATAATAATAGTAAAATATGGCTAATAGTGCATGATATATTGATAATAGTAAAAGTAATAAGAATATTTATTAAAGTTCTATCGATAATAACTGCATAATATGGGTAAAAATGCACGTTATATTGCTAATAATATAAGTAATGAGTATATTTATTACAGTTCTAGCGATAATAACTGCATAATATGGGTAATAATGCACGTTATATTGCTAATAATATAAGCAATGAGTACAATTATTACAGTTCTAGCGATAATAACTGCATTATATGGGTAATAATGCATGTTATATTGATAATAATATAAGTAATAAGTATAATTATTACAGTTCTAGCGATAATAACTGCATAATATGGGTAATAATGCACGTTATATTGCTAATAATATAAGTAATGAGTATAATTATTACAGTTCTCGCGATAATAACTGCATTATATGGGTAATAATGCATGTTATATTGATGATAATAAAAGTAATACGTATATTTATTATAGTTCTAGCGATAATAACTGCATAATATGGGTAATAATGCATGTTATATTGATAATAATCTAAGTAATAAGTATAATTATTACAGTTCTAGCGATAATACCTCCATTATATGGGTAATAATGCATGTTATATTGATAATGATATAAGTAATAAGTATAATTATTACAGTTCTAGCGATAATAACTGCATAATATGGGTAATAATGCACGTTATATTGCTAACAATATAAGTAATAAGTATAATTATTACAGTTCTAGCGATAATAATAGTAAAATATGGCAAATAGTGCATGTTATATTGCTAATAGTATAAGTAATAAGTATAATTATTACAGTTCTAGCGATAATAACTGCATTATATGGGTAAAAATGCATGTTATATTGATAATATTGGGAGTAATAAGTATATTTATTATGGTTCTAGAGATAATAACTGCATAATATGGGTAATAATGCATGTTATATTGATGATAATAAAAGTAGTACGTATATTTATTATAGTTCTAGCGATAATAACTGCATAATATGGGTAATAATGCATGTTATATTGATAATAATATAAGTAATAAGTATAATTATTACAGTTCTAGCGATAATAACTGCATTATATGGGTAATAATGCACGTTATATTGCTAACAATATAAGTAATAAGTATAATTATTACAGTTCTAGCGATAATAACTGCATTATATGGGTAAAAATGCATGTTATATTGATAATATTGGGCGTAATAAGTGTATTAATTATGGTTCTAGAGATAATAACTGCATAATATGGGTAATAATGCATGTTATATTGATAATAATATAAGTAATAAGTATAATTATTACAGTTCTAGCGATAATAACTGCATAATATGGGTAATAATGCACGTTATATTGCTAATAATATAAGTAATGAGTATATTTATTACAGTTCTAGCGATAATAACTGCATAATATGGGTAATAATGCACGTTATATTGCTAATAATATAAGTAATGAGTACAATTATTACAGTTCTAGCGATAATAACTGCATTATATGGGTAATAATGCATGTTATATTGATGATAATGAAAGTAATACGTATATTTATTATAGTTCTAGCGACAATAACTGCATAATATGGGTAATAATGCACGTTATATTGAGAATAATATAAGTAATAAGTATAATTATTACAGTTCTGGCGATAATAACTGCATTATATGGGTAATAATGCACGTTATATTGCTAATAATATAAGTAATGAGTACAATTATTACAGTTCTAGCGATAATAACTGCATTATATGGGTAATAATGCATGTTTTATTGATAATAATATAAGTAATAAGTATAATTATTACAGTTCTAGCGATAATAACTGCATTATATGGGTAATAATGCATGTTATATTGCTAATAATATAAGTAATGTGTACAATTATTACAGTTCCAGCGATAATAACTGCATTATATGGGTAATAATGCATGTTTTATTGATAATAATATAAGTAATAAGTATAATTATTACAGTTCTAGCGATAATACCTCCATTATATGGGTAATAATGCATGTTATATTGATGATATTGAAAGTAATACGTATATTTATTATTGTTCTAGCGATAATAACTGCATAATATGGGTAATAATGCATGTTATATTGATGATAATGAAAGTAGTAAGTATATTTATTACAGTTCTAGCGATAATAACTGCATTATGTGCCTAATAAGGCATGTTATATTGATAATATCGGGAGTAATAAGTATAATTATTATAGTTCTAGCGATAATAATAGTAAAATATGGCAAATAGTGCATGTTATATTGATAATAATAAAAGTAATAAGTATATTTATTACAGTTCTATCGATAATAACTGCATAATATGGGTAATAATGCATGTTATATTGATGATAATAAAAGTAATACGTATATTTATTATTGTTCTAGCGATAATAACTGCATAATATGGGTAATAATGCATGTTATATTGATAATAATATAAGTAATAAGTATAATTATTACAGTTCTAGCGATAATGACTGCATTATATGGGTAATAATGCACGTTATATTGCTAGCAATATAAGTAATAAGTATAATTATTACAGTTCTAGCGATAATAACTGCATTATATGGGTAAAAATGCATGTTATATTGATAATATTGGGAGTAATAAGTATATTAATTATGGTTCTAGAGATAATAACTGCATAATATGGGTAATAATGCATGTTATATTGAGAATAATATAAGTAATAAGTATAATTATTACAGTTCTGGCGATAATAACTGCATTATATGGGTAATAATGCACGTTATATTGCTAATAGTATAAGTAATAAGTATAATTATTACAGTTCTTGCGATAATACCTCCATTATATGGGTAATAATGCATGTTATATTGATAATAATATAAGTTATAAGTATAATTATTACAGTTCTAGCGATAATAACTGCATAATATGGGTAATAATGCACGTTATATTGCTAATAATATAAGTAATGAGTACAATTATTACAGTTCTAGCGATAATAACTGCATTATATGGGTAATAATGCATGTTTTATTGATAATAATATAAGTAATAAGTATAATTATTATAGTTCTAGCGATAATAATAGTAAAATATGGCAAATAGTGCATGTTATATTGATAATAATAAAAGTAATAAGTATATTTATTATAGTCCTATCGATAATAACTGCATAATATGGGTAATAATGCATGTCATATTGATGATAATATAAGTAATAAGTATAATTATTACAGTTCTAGCGATAATAACTTCATTATATGGGTAATAATGCACGTTATATTGCTAACAATATAAGTAATAAGTATAATTATTACAGTTCTAGCGATAATAATAGTAAAATATGGCTAATAGTGCATGATATATTGATAATAGTAAAAGTAATAAGAATATTTATTAAAGTTCTATCGATAATAACTGCATAATATGGGTAAAAATGCACGTTATATTGCTAATAATATAAGTAATGAGTATATTTATTACAGTTCTAGCGATAATAACTGCATAATATGGGTAATAATGCACGTTATATTGCTAATAATATAAGCAATGAGTACAATTATTACAGTTCTAGCGATAATAACTGCATTATATGGGTAATAATGCATGTTATATTGATAATAATATAAGTAATAAGTATAATTATTACAGTTCTAGCGATAATAACTGCATAATATGGGTAATAGTGCACGTTATATTGCTAATAATATAAGTAATGAGTATAATTATTACAGTTCTCGCGATAATAACTGCATTATATGGGTAATAATGCATGTTTTATTGATAATAATATAAGTAATAAGTATAATTATTATAGTTCTAGCGATAATAATAGTAAAATATGGCAAATAGTGCATGTTATATTGATAATAATAAAAGTAATAAGTATATTTATTACAGTCCTATCGATAATAACTGCATAATATGGGTAATAATGCATGTCATATTGATGATAATAAAAGTAATACGTATATTTATTATAGTTCTAGTGATAATAACTGCATAATATGGGTAATAATGCATGTTATATTGATAATAATATAAGTAATAAGTATAGTAATTACAGTTCTAGCGATAATAACTGCATTATATGGGTAAAAATGCATGTTATATTGATAATATTGGGAGTAATAAGTATATTTATTATGGTTCTAGAGATAATAACTGCATAATATGGGTAATAATGCATGTTATATTGATAATAATATAAGTAATAAGTATAATTATTACAGTTCTAGCGATAATACCTCCATTATATGGGTAATAATGCATGTTTTATTGATAATAATATAAGTAATAAGTATAATTATTACAGTTCTAGCGATAATAACTGCATTATATGGGTAATAATGCACGTTATATTGCTAACAATATAAGTAATAAGTATAATTATTACAGTTCTAGCGATAATACCTCCATTATATGGGTAATAATGCATGTTATATTGATAATGATATAAGTAATAAGTATAATTATTACAGTTCTAGCGATAATAACTGCATAATATGGGTAATAATGCACGTTATATTGCTAATAGTATAAGTAATAAGTATAATTATTACTGTTCTAGCGATAATTACTGCATTATATGGGTAATAATGCATGTTATATTGATGATAATGAAAGTAATACGTATATTTATTATAGTTCTAGCGACAATAACTGCATAATATGGGTAATAATGCACGTTATATTGAGAATAATATAAGTAATAAGTATAATTATTACAGTTCTGGCGATAATAACTGCATTATATGGGTAATAATGCACGTTATATTGCTAATAATATAAGTAATGAGTACAATTATTACAGTTCTAGCGATAATAACTGCATTATATGGGTAATAATGCATGTTTTATTGATAATAATATAAGTAATAAGTATAATTATTACAGTTCTAGCGATAATAACTGCATTATATGGGTAATAATGCATGTTATATTGCTAATAATATAAGTAATGTGTACAATTATTACAGTTCCAGCGATAATAACTGCATTATATGGGTAATAATGCATGTTTTATTGATAATAATATAAGTAATAAGTATAATTATTACAGTTCTAGCGATAATACCTCCATTATATGGGTAATAATGCATGTTATATTGATGATATTGAAAGTAATACGTATATTTATTATTGTTCTAGCGATAATAACTGCATAATATGGGTAATAATGCATGTTATATTGATGATAATGAAAGTAGTAAGTATATTTATTACAGTTCTAGCGATAATAACTGCATTATGTGCCTAATAAGGCATGTTATATTGATAATATCGGGAGTAATAAGTATAATTATTATAGTTCTAGCGATAATAATAGTAAAATATGGCAAATAGTGCATGTTATATTGATAATAATAAAAGTAATAAGTATATTTATTACAGTTCTATCGATAATAACTGCATAATATGGGTAATAATGCATGTTATATTGATGATAATAAAAGTAATACGTATATTTATTATTGTTCTAGCGATAATAACTGCATAATATGGGTAATAATGCATGTTATATTGATAATAATATAAGTAATAAGTATAATTATTACAGTTCTAGCGATAATAACTGCATTATATGGGTAATAATGCACGTTATATTGCTAGCAATATAAGTAATAAGTATAATTATTACAGTTCTAGCGATAATAACTGCATTATATGGGTAAAAATGCATGTTATATTGATAATATTGGGAGTAATAAGTATATTAATTATGGTTCTAGAGACAACAACTGCATAATATGGGTAATAATGCATGTTATATTGAGAATAATATAAGTAATAAGTATAATTATTACAGTTCTGGCGATAATAACTGCATTATATGGGTAATAATGCACGTTATATTGCTAATAGTATAAGTAATAAGTATAATTATTACAGTTCTTGCGATAATACCTCCATTATATGGGTAATAATGCATGTTATATTGATAATAATATAAGTTATAAGTATAATTATTACAGTTCTAGCGATAATAACTGCATAATATGGGTAATAATGCACGTTATATTGCTAATAATATAAGTAATGAGTACAATTATTACAGTTCCAGCGATAATAACTGCATTATATGGGTAATAATGCATGTTTTATTGATAATAATATAAGTAATAAGTATAATTATTACAGTTCTAGCGATAATACCTCCATTATATGGGTAATAATGCATGTTATATTGATGATAATGAAAGTAATACGTATATTTATTATAGTTCTAGCGATAATAACTGCATAATATGGGTAATAATGCATGTTATATTGAGAATAATATAAGTAATAAGTATAATTATTACAGTTCTGGCGATAATAACTACATTATATGGGTAATAATGCACGTTATATTGCTAATAGTATAAGTAATAAGTATAATTATTACAGTTCTTGCGATAATACCTCCATTATATGCGTAATAATGCATGTTATATTGATAATAATATAAGTAATAAGTATAATTATTACAGTTCTAGCGATAATAACTGCATTATATGGGTAATAATGCATGTTATATTGATAATATCGGGAGTAATAAGTATAATTATTATAGTTCTAGCGATAATAATAGTAAAATATGGCAAATAGTGCATGTTATATTGATAATAATAAAAGTAATAAGTATATTTATTACAGTTCTATCGATAATAACTGCATAATATGGGTAATAATGCATGCTATATTGATGATAATAAAAGTAATACGTATATTTATTATAGTTCTAGCGATAATAACTGCATAATATGGGTAATAATGCATGTTATATTGATAATAATATAAGTAATAAGTATAATTATTACAGTTCTAGCGATAATAACTTCATTATATGGGTAATAATGCACGTTATATTGCTAACAATATAAGTAATAAGTATAATTATTACAGTTCTAGCGATAATAATAGTAAAATATGGCTAATAGTGCATGATATATTGATAATAGTAAAAGTAATAAGAATATTTATTAAAGTTCTATCGATAATAACTGCATAATATGGGTAAAAATGCACGTTATATTGCTAATAATATAAGTAATGAGTATATTTATTACAGTTCTAGCGATAATAACTGCATAATATGGGTAATAATGCACGTTATATTGCTAATAATATAAGCAATGAGTACAATTATTACAGTTCTAGCGATAATAACTGCATTATATGGGTAATAATGCATGTTATATTGATAATAATATAAGTAATAAGTATAATTATTACAGTTCTAGCGATAATAACTGCATAATATGGGTAATAATGCACGTTATATTGCTAATAATATAAGTAATGAGTATAATTATTACAGTTCTCGCGATAATAACTGCATTATATGGGTAATAATGCATGTTATATTGATGATAATAAAAGTAATACGTATATTTATTATAGTTCTAGCGATAATAACTGCATAATATGGGTAATAATGCATGTTATATTGATAATAATCTAAGTAATAAGTATAATTATTACAGTTCTAGCGATAATACCTCCATTATATGGGTAATAATGCATGTTATATTGATAATGATATAAGTAATAAGTATAATTATTACAGTTCTAGCGATAATAACTGCATAATATGGGTAATAATGCACGTTATATTGCTAACAATATAAGTAATAAGTATAATTATTACAGTTCTAGCGATAATAATAGTAAAATATGGCAAATAGTGCATGTTATATTGCTAATAGTATAAGTAATAAGTATAATTATTACAGTTCTAGCGATAATAACTGCATTATATGGGTAAAAATGCATGTTATATTGATAATATTGGGAGTAATAAGTATATTTATTATGGTTCTAGAGATAATAACTGCATAATATGGGTAATAATGCATGTTATATTGATGATAATAAAAGTAGTACGTATATTTATTATAGTTCTAGCGATAATAACTGCATAATATGGGTAATAATGCATGTTATATTGATAATAATATAAGTAATAAGTATAATTATTACAGTTCTAGCGATAATAACTGCATTATATGGGTAATAATGCACGTTATATTGCTAACAATATAAGTAATAAGTATAATTATTACAGTTCTAGCGATAATAACTGCATTATATGGGTAAAAATGCATGTTATATTGATAATATTGGGCGTAATAAGTGTATTAATTATGGTTCTAGAGATAATAACTGCATAATATGGGTAATAATGCATGTTATATTGATAATAATATAAGTAATAAGTATAATTATTACAGTTCTAGCGATAATAACTGCATAATATGGGTAATAATGCACGTTATATTGCTAATAATATAAGTAATGAGTATATTTATTACAGTTCTAGCGATAATAACTGCATAATATGGGTAATAATGCACGTTATATTGCTAATAATATAAGTAATGAGTACAATTATTACAGTTCTAGCGATAATAACTGCATTATATGGGTAATAATGCATGTTATATTGATGATAATGAAAGTAATACGTATATTTATTATAGTTCTAGCGACAATAACTGCATAATATGGGTAATAATGCACGTTATATTGAGAATAATATAAGTAATAAGTATAATTATTACAGTTCTGGCGATAATAACTGCATTATATGGGTAATAATGCACGTTATATTGCTAATAATATAAGTAATGAGTACAATTATTACAGTTCTAGCGATAATAACTGCATTATATGGGTAATAATGCATGTTTTATTGATAATAATATAAGTAATAAGTATAATTATTACAGTTCTAGCGATAATAACTGCATTATATGGGTAATAATGCATGTTATATTGCTAATAATATAAGTAATGTGTACAATTATTACAGTTCCAGCGATAATAACTGCATTATATGGGTAATAATGCATGTTTTATTGATAATAATATAAGTAATAAGTATAATTATTACAGTTCTAGCGATAATACCTCCATTATATGGGTAATAATGCATGTTATATTGATGATATTGAAAGTAATACGTATATTTATTATTGTTCTAGCGATAATAACTGCATAATATGGGTAATAATGCATGTTATATTGATGATAATGAAAGTAGTAAGTATATTTATTACAGTTCTAGCGATAATAACTGCATTATGTGCCTAATAAGGCATGTTATATTGATAATATCGGGAGTAATAAGTATAATTATTATAGTTCTAGCGATAATAATAGTAAAATATGGCAAATAGTGCATGTTATATTGATAATAATAAAAGTAATAAGTATATTTATTACAGTTCTATCGATAATAACTGCATAATATGGGTAATAATGCATGTTATATTGATGATAATAAAAGTAATACGTATATTTATTATTGTTCTAGCGATAATAACTGCATAATATGGGTAATAATGCATGTTATATTGATAATAATATAAGTAATAAGTATAATTATTACAGTTCTAGCGATAATAACTGCATTATATGGGTAATAATGCACGTTATATTGCTAGCAATATAAGTAATAAGTATAATTATTACAGTTCTAGCGATAATAACTGCATTATATGGGTAAAAATGCATGTTATATTGATAATATTGGGAGTAATAAGTATATTAATTATGGTTCTAGAGACAACAACTGCATAATATGGGTAATAATGCATGTTATATTGAGAATAATATAAGTAATAAGTATAATTATTACAGTTCTGGCGATAATAACTGCATTATATGGGTAATAATGCACGTTATATTGCTAATAGTATAAGTAATAAGTATAATTATTACAGTTCTTGCGATAATACCTCCATTATATGGGTAATAATGCATGTTATATTGATAATAATATAAGTAATGAGTACAATTATTACAGTTCCAGCGATAATAACTGCATTATATGGGTAATAATGCATGTTTTATTGATAATAATATAAGTAATAAGTATAATTATTACAGTTCTAGCGATAATACCTCCATTATATGGGTAATAATGCATGTTATATTGATGATAATGAAAGTAATACGTATATTTATTATAGTTCTAGCGATAATAACTGCATAATATGGGTAATAATGCATGTTATATTGAGAATAATATAAGTAATAAGTATAATTATTACAGTTCTGGCGATAATAACTACATTATATGGGTAATAATGCACGTTATATTGCTAATAGTATAAGTAATAAGTATAATTATTACAGTTCTTGCGATAATACCTCCATTATATGCGTAATAATGCATGTTATATTGATAATAATATAAGTAATAAGTATAATTATTACAGTTCTAGCGATAATAACTGCATTATATGGGTAATAATGCATGTTATATTGATAATATCGGGAGTAATAAGTATAATTATTATAGTTCTAGCGATAATAATAGTAAAATATGGCAAATAGTGCATGTTATATTGATAATAATAAAAGTAATAAGTATATTTATTACAGTTCTATCGATAATAACTGCATAATATGGGTAATAATGCATGCTATATTGATGATAATAAAAGTAATACGTATATTTATTATAGTTCTAGCGATAATAACTGCATAATATGGGTAATAATGCATGTTATATTGATAATAATATAAGTAATAAGTATAATTATTACAGTTCTAGCGATAATAACTTCATTATATGGGTAATAATGCACGTTATATTGCTAACAATATAAGTAATAAGTATAATTATTACAGTTCTAGCGATAATAATAGTAAAATATGGCTAATAGTGCATGATATATTGATAATAGTAAAAGTAATAAGAATATTTATTAAAGTTCTATCGATAATAACTGCATAATATGGGTAAAAATGCACGTTATATTGCTAATAATATAAGTAATGAGTATATTTATTACAGTTCTAGCGATAATAACTGCATAATATGGGTAATAATGCACGTTATATTGCTAATAATATAAGCAATGAGTACAATTATTACAGTTCTAGCGATAATAACTGCATTATATGGGTAATAATGCATGTTATATTGATAATAATATAAGTAATAAGTATAATTATTACAGTTCTAGCGATAATAACTGCATAATATGGGTAATAATGCACGTTATATTGCTAATAATATAAGTAATGAGTATAATTATTACAGTTCTCGCGATAATAACTGCATTATATGGGTAATAATGCATGTTATATTGATGATAATAAAAGTAATACGTATATTTATTATAGTTCTAGCGATAATAACTGCATAATATGGGTAATAATGCATGTTATATTGATAATAATCTAAGTAATAAGTATAATTATTACAGTTCTAGCGATAATACCTCCATTATATGGGTAATAATGCATGTTATATTGATAATGATATAAGTAATAAGTATAATTATTACAGTTCTAGCGATAATAACTGCATAATATGGGTAATAATGCACGTTATATTGCTAACAATATAAGTAATAAGTATAATTATTACAGTTCTAGCGATAATAATAGTAAAATATGGCAAATAGTGCATGTTATATTGCTAATAGTATAAGTAATAAGTATAATTATTACAGTTCTAGCGATAATAACTGCATTATATGGGTAAAAATGCATGTTATATTGATAATATTGGGAGTAATAAGTATATTTATTATGGTTCTAGAGATAATAACTGCATAATATGGGTAATAATGCATGTTATATTGATGATAATAAAAGTAGTACGTATATTTATTATAGTTCTAGCGATAATAACTGCATAATATGGGTAATAATGCATGTTATATTGATAATAATATATGTAATAAGTATAATTATTACAGTTCTAGCGATAATAACTGCATTATATGGGTAATAATGCACGTTATATTGCTAACAATATAAGTAATAAGTATAATTATTACAGTTCTAGCGATAATAACTGCATTATATGGGTAAAAATGCATGTTATATTGATAATATTGGGCGTAATAAGTGTATTAATTATGGTTCTAGAGATAATAACTGCATAATATGGGTAATAATGCATGTTATATTGATAATAATATAAGTAATAAGTATAATTATTACAGTTCTAGCGATAATAACTGCATAATATGGGTAATAATGCACGTTATATTGCTAATAATATAAGTAATGAGTATATTTATTACAGTTCTAGCGATAATAACTGCATAATATGGGTAATAATGCACGTTATATTGCTAATAATATAAGTAATGAGTACAATTATTACAGTTCTAGCGATAATAACTGCATTATATGGGTAATAATGCATGTTATATTGATGATAATGAAAGTAATACGTATATTTATTATAGTTCTAGCGACAATAACTGCATAATATGGGTAATAATGCACGTTATATTGAGAATAATATAAGTAATAAGTATAATTATTACAGTTCTGGCGATAATAACTGCATTATATGGGTAATAATGCACGTTATATTGCTAATAATATAAGTAATGAGTACAATTATTACAGTTCTAGCGATAATAACTGCATTATATGGGTAATAATGCATGTTTTATTGATAATAATATAAGTAATAAGTATAATTATTACAGTTCTAGCGATAATAACTGCATTATATGGGTAATAATGCATGTTATATTGCTAATAATATAAGTAATGTGTACAATTATTACAGTTCCAGCGATAATAACTGCATTATATGGGTAATAATGCATGTTTTATTGATAATAATATAAGTAATAAGTATAATTATTACAGTTCTAGCGATAATACCTCCATTATATGGGTAATAATGCATGTTATATTGATGATATTGAAAGTAATACGTATATTTATTATTGTTCTAGCGATAATAACTGCATAATATGGGTAATAATGCATGTTATATTGATGATAATGAAAGTAGTAAGTATATTTATTACAGTTCTAGCGATAATAACTGCATTATGTGCCTAATAAGGCATGTTATATTGATAATATCGGGAGTAATAAGTATAATTATTATAGTTCTAGCGATAATAATAGTAAAATATGGCAAATAGTGCATGTTATATTGATAATAATAAAAGTAATAAGTATATTTATTACAGTTCTATCGATAATAACTGCATAATATGGGTAATAATGCATGTTATATTGATGATAATAAAAGTAATACGTATATTTATTATTGTTCTAGCGATAATAACTGCATAATATGGGTAATAATGCATGTTATATTGATAATAATATAAGTAATAAGTATAATTATTACAGTTCTAGCGATAATAACTGCATTATATGGGTAATAATGCACGTTATATTGCTAGCAATATAAGTAATAAGTATAATTATTACAGTTCTAGCGATAATAACTGCATTATATGGGTAAAAATGCATGTTATATTGATAATATTGGGAGTAATAAGTATATTAATTATGGTTCTAGAGACAACAACTGCATAATATGGGTAATAATGCATGTTATATTGAGAATAATATAAGTAATAAGTATAATTATTACAGTTCTGGCGATAATAACTGCATTATATGGGTAATAATGCACGTTATATTGCTAATAGTATAAGTAATAAGTATAATTATTACAGTTCTTGCGATAATACCTCCATTATATGGGTAATAATGCATGTTATATTGATAATAATATAAGTTATAAGTATAATTATTACAGTTCTAGCGATAATAACTGCATAATATGGGTAATAATGCACGTTATATTGCTAATAATATAAGTAATGAGTACAATTATTACAGTTCCAGCGATAATAACTGCATTATATGGGTAATAATGCATGTTTTATTGATAATAATATAAGTAATAAGTATAATTATTACAGTTCTAGCGATAATACCTCCATTATATGGGTAATAATGCATGTTATATTGATGATAATGAAAGTAATACGTATATTTATTATAGTTCTAGCGATAATAACTGCATAATATGGGTAATAATGCATGTTATATTGAGAATAATATAAGTAATAAGTATAATTATTACAGTTCTGGCGATAATAACTACATTATATGGGTAATAATGCACGTTATATTGCTAATAGTATAAGTAATAAGTATAATTATTACAGTTCTTGCGATAATACCTCCATTATATGCGTAATAATGCATGTTATATTGATAATAATATAAGTAATAAGTATAATTATTACAGTTCTAGCGATAATAACTGCATTATATGGGTAATAATGCATGTTATATTGATAATATCGGGAGTAATAAGTATAATTATTATAGTTCTAGCGATAATAATAGTAAAATATGGCAAATAGTGCATGTTATATTGATAATAATAAAAGTAATAAGTATATATATTACAGTTCTATCGATAATAACTGCATAATATGGGTAATAATGCATGCTATATTGATGATAATAAAAGTAATACGTATATTTATTATAGTTCTAGCGATAATAACTGCATAATATGGGTAATAATGCATGTTATATTGATAATAATATAAGTAATAAGTATAATTATTACAGTTCTAGCGATAATAACTTCATTATATGGGTAATAATGCACGTTATATTGCTAACAATATAAGTAATAAGTATAATTATTACAGTTCTAGCGATAATAATAGTAAAATATGGCTAATAGTGCATGATATATTGATAATAGTAAAAGTAATAAGAATATTTATTAAAGTTCTATCGATAATAACTGCATAATATGGGTAAAAATGCACGTTATATTGCTAATAATATAAGTAATGAGTATATTTATTACAGTTCTAGCGATAATAACTGCATAATATGGGTAATAATGCACGTTATATTGCTAATAATATAAGCAATGAGTACAATTATTACAGTTCTAGCGATAATAACTGCATTATATGGGTAATAATGCATGTTATATTGATAATAATATAAGTAATAAGTATAATTATTACAGTTCTAGCGATAATAACTGCATAATATGGGTAATAATGCACGTTATATTGCTAATAATATAAGTAATGAGTATAATTATTACAGTTCTCGCGATAATAACTGCATTATATGGGTAATAATGCATGTTATATTGATGATAATAAAAGTAATACGTATATTTGTTATAGTTCTAGCGATAATAACTGCATAATATGGGTAATAATGCATGTTATATTGATAATAATCTAAGTAATAAGTATAATTATTACAGTTCTAGCGATAATACCTCCATTATATGGGTAATAATGCATGTTATATTGATAATGATATAAGTAATAAGTATAATTATTACAGTTCTAGCGATAATAACTGCATAATATGGGTAATAATGCACGTTATATTGCTAACAATATAAGTAATAAGTATAATTATTACAGTTCTAGCGATAATAATAGTAAAATATGGCAAATAGTGCATGTTATATTGCTAATAGTATAAGTAATATGTATAAATATTACAGTTCTAGCGATAATAACTGCATTATATGGGTAAAAATGCATGTTATATTGATAATATTGGGAGTAATAAGTATATTTATTATGGTTCTAGAGATAATAACTGCATAATATGGGTAATAATGCATGTTATATTGATGATAATAAAAGTAGTACGTATATTTATTATAGTTCTAGCGATAATAACTGCATAATATGGGTAATAATGCATGTTATATTGATAATAATATAAGTAATAAGTATAATTATTACAGTTCTAGCGATAATAACTGCATTATATGGGTAATAATGCACGTTATATTGCTAACAATATAAGTAATAAGTATAATTATTACAGTTCTAGCGATAATAACTGCATTATATGGGTAAAAATGCATGTTATATTGATAATATTGGGCGTAATAAGTGTATTAATTATGGTTCTAGAGATAATAACTGCATAATATGGGTAATAATGCATGTTATATTGATAATAATATAAGTAATAAGTATAATTATTACAGTTCTAGCGATAATAACTGCATAATATGGGTAATAATGCACGTTATATTGCTAATAATATAAGTAATGAGTATATTTATTACAGTTCTAGCGATAATAACTGCATAATATGGGTAATAATGCACGTTATATTGCTAATAATATAAGTAATGAGTACAATTATTACAGTTCTAGCGATAATAACTGCATTATATGGGTAATAATGCATGTTATATTGATGATAATGAAAGTAATACGTATATTTATTATAGTTCTAGCGACAATAACTGCATAATATGGGTAATAATGCACGTTATATTGAGAATAATATAAGTAATAAGTATAATTATTACAGTTCTGGCGATAATAACTGCATTATATGGGTAATAATGCACGTTATATTGCTAATAATATAAGTAATGAGTACAATTATTACAGTTCTAGCGATAATAACTGCATTATATGGGTAATAATGCATGTTTTATTGATAATAATATAAGTAATAAGTATAATTATTACAGTTCTAGCGATAATAACTGCATTATATGGGTAATAATGCATGTTATATTGCTAATAATATAAGTAATGTGTACAATTATTACAGTTCCAGCGATAATAACTGCATTATATGGGTAATAATGCATGTTTTATTGATAATAATATAAGTAATAAGTATAATTATTACAGTTCTAGCGATAATACCTCCATTATATGGGTAATAATGCATGTTATATTGATGATATTGAAAGTAATACGTATATTTATTATTGTTCTAGCGATAATAACTGCATAATATGGGTAATAATGCATGTTATATTGATGATAATGAAAGTAGTAAGTATATTTATTACAGTTCTAGCGATAATAACTGCATTATGTGCCTAATAAGGCATGTTATATTGATAATATCGGGAGTAATAAGTATAATTATTATAGTTCTAGCGATAATAATAGTAAAATATGGCAAATAGTGCATGTTATATTGATAATAATAAAAGTAATAAGTATATTTATTACAGTTCTATCGATAATAACTGCATAATATGGGTAATAATGCATGTTATATTGATGATAATAAAAGTAATACGTATATTTATTATTGTTCTAGCGATAATAACTGCATAATATGGGTAATAATGCATGTTATATTGATAATAATATAAGTAATAAGTATAATTATTACAGTTCTAGCGATAATAACTGCATTATATGGGTAATAATGCACGTTATATTGCTAGCAATATAAGTAATAAGTATAATTATTACAGTTCTAGCGATAATAACTGCATTATATGGGTAAAAATGCATGTTATATTGATAATATTGGGAGTAATAAGTATATTAATTATGGTTCTAGAGACAACAACTGCATAATATGGGTAATAATGCATGTTATATTGAGAATAATATAAGTAATAAGTATAATTATTACAGTTCTGGCGATAATAACTGCATTATATGGGTAATAATGCACGTTATATTGCTAATAGTATAAGTAATAAGTATAATTATTACAGTTCTTGCGATAATACCTCCATTATATGGGTAATAATGCATGTTATATTGATAATAATATAAGTTATAAGTATAATTATTACAGTTCTAGCGATAATAACTGCATAATATGGGTAATAATGCACGTTATATTGCTAATAATATAAGTAATGAGTACAATTATTACAGTTCCAGCGATAATAACTGCATTATATGGGTAATAATGCATGTTTTATTGATAATAATATAAGTAATAAGTATAATTATTACAGTTCTAGCGATAATACCTCCATTATATGGGTAATAATGCATGTTATATTGATGATAATGAAAGTAATACGTATATTTATTATAGTTCTAGCGATAATAACTGCATAATATGGGTAATAATGCATGTTATATTGAGAATAATATAAGTAATAAGTATAATTATTACAGTTCTGGCGATAATAACTACATTATATGGGTAATAATGCACGTTATATTGCTAATAGTATAAGTAATAAGTATAATTATTACAGTTCTTGCGATAATACCTCCATTATATGCGTAATAATGCATGTTATATTGATAATAATATAAGTAATAAGTATAATTATTACAGTTCTAGCGATAATAACTGCATTATATGGGTAATAATGCATGTTATATTGATAATATCGGGAGTAATAAGTATAATTATTATAGTTCTAGCGATAATAATAGTAAAATATGGCAAATAGTGCATGTTATATTGATAATAATAAAAGTAATAAGTATATTTATTACAGTTCTATCGATAATAACTGCATAATATGGGTAATAATGCATGCTATATTGATGATAATAAAAGTAATACGTATATTTATTATAGTTCTAGCGATAATAACTGCATAATATGGGTAATAATGCATGTTATATTGATAATAATATAAGTAATAAGTATAATTATTACAGTTCTAGCGATAATAACTTCATTATATGGGTAATAATGCACGTTATATTGCTAACAATATAAGTAATAAGTATAATTATTACAGTTCTAGCGATAATAATAGTAAAATATGGCTAATAGTGCATGATATATTGATAATAGTAAAAGTAATAAGAATATTTATTAAAGTTCTATCGATAATAACTGCATAATATGGGTAAAAATGCACGTTATATTGCTAATAATATAAGTAATGAGTATATTTATTACAGTTCTAGCGATAATAACTGCATAATATGGGTAATAATGCACGTTATATTGCTAATAATATAAGCAATGAGTACAATTATTACAGTTCTAGCGATAATAACTGCATTATATGGGTAATAATGCATGTTATATTGATAATAATATAAGTAATAAGTATAATTATTACAGTTCTAGCGATAATAACTGCATAATATGGGTAATAATGCACGTTATATTGCTAATAATATAAGTAATGAGTATAATTATTACAGTTCTCGCGATAATAACTGCATTATATGGGTAATAATGCATGTTATATTGATGATAATAAAAGTAATACGTATATTTATTATAGTTCTAGCGATAATAACTGCATAATATGGGTAATAATGCACGTTATATTGCTAATAATATAAGTAATGAGTATATTTATTACAGTTCTAGCGATAATAACTGCATAATATGGGTAATAATGCACGTTATATTGCTAATAATATAAGTAATGAGTACAATTATTACAGTTCTAGCGATAATAACTGCATTATATGGGTAATAATGCATGTTATATTGAGAATAATATAAGTAATAAGTATAATTATTACAGTTCTGGCGATAATAACTGCATTATATGGGTAATAATGCATGTTATATTGATGATATTGAAAGTAATACGTATATTTATTATTGTTCTAGCGATAATAACTGCATAATATGGGTAATAATGCATGTTATATTGATGATAATGAAAGTAGTAAGTATATTTATTACAGTTCTAGCGATAATAACTGCATTGTGTGCCTAATAAGGCATGTTATATTGATAATATCGGGAGTAATAAGTATAATTATTATAGTTCTAGCGATAATAATAGTAAAATATGGCAAATAGTGCATGTTATATTGATAATAATAAAAGTAATAAGTATATTTATTACAGTTCTATCGATAATAACTGCATAATATGGGTAATAATGCATGTTATATTGATGATAATAAAAGTAATACGTATATTTATTATTGTTCTTGCGATAATACCTCCATTATATGCGTAATAATGCATGTTATATTGATAATAATATAAGTAATAAGTATAATTATTACAGTTCTAGCGATAATAACTGCATTATATGGGTAATAATGCATGTTATATTGATAATATCGGGAGTAATAAGTATAATTATTATAGTTCTAGCGATAATAATAGTAAAATATGGCAAATAGTGCATGTTATATTGATAATAATAAAAGTAATAAGTATATTTATTACAGTTCTATCGATAATAACTGCATAATATGGGTAATAATGCATGCTATATTGATGATAATAAAAGTAATACGTATATTTATTATAGTTCTAGCGATAATAACTGCATAATATGGGTAATAATGCATGTTATATTGATAATAATATAAGTAATAAGTATAATTATTACAGTTCTAGCGATAATAACTTCATTATATGGGTAATAATGCACGTTATATTGCTAACAATATAAGTAATAAGTATAATTATTACAGTTCTAGCGATAATAATAGTAAAATATGGCTAATAGTGCATGATATATTGATAATAGTAAAAGTAATAAGAATATTTATTAAAGTTCTATCGATAATAACTGCATAATATGGGTAAAAATGCACGTTATATTGCTAATAATATAAGTAATGAGTATATTTATTACAGTTCTAGCGATAATAACTGCATAATATGGGTAATAATGCACGTTATATTGCTAATAATATAAGCAATGAGTACAATTATTACAGTTCTAGCGATAATAACTGCATTATATGGGTAATAATGCATGTTATATTGATAATAATATAAGTAATAAGTATAATTATTACAGTTCTAGCGATAATAACTGCATAATATGGGTAATAATGCACGTTATATTGCTAATAATATAAGTAATGAGTATATTTATTACAGTTCTAGCGATAATAACTGCATAATATGGGTAATAATGCACGTTATATTGCTAATAATATAAGTAATGAGTACAATTATTACAGTTCTAGCGATAATAACTGCATTATATGGGTAATAATGCATGTTATATTGAGAATAATATAAGTAATAAGTATAATTATTACAGTTCTGGCGATAATAACTGCATTATATGGGTAATAATGCATGTTATATTGATGATATTGAAAGTAATACGTATATTTATTATTGTTCTAGCGATAATAACTGCATAATATGGGTAATAATGCATGTTATATTGATGATAATGAAAGTAGTAAGTATATTTATTACAGTTCTAGCGATAATAACTGCATTATGTGCCTAATAAGGCATGTTATATTGATAATATCGGGAGTAATAAGTATAATTATTATAGTTCTAGCGATAATAATAGTAAAATATGGCAAATAGTGCATGTTATATTGATAATAATAAAAGTAATAAGTATATTTATTACAGTTCTATCGATAATAACTGCATAATATGGGTAATAATGCATGTTATATTGATGATAATAAAAGTAATACGTATATTTATTATTGTTCTAGCGATAATAACTGCATAATATGGGTAATAATGCATGTTATATTGATAATAATATAAGTAATAAGTATAATTATTACAGTTCTAGCGATAATAACTGCATTATATGGGTAATAATGCACGTTATATTGCTAGCAATATAAGTAATAAGTATAATTATTACAGTTCTAGCGATAATAACTGCATTATATGGGTAAAAATGCATGTTATATTGATAATATTGGGAGTAATAAGTATATTAATTATGGTTCTAGAGACAACAACTGCATAATATGGGTAATAATGCATGTTATATTGAGAATAATATAAGTAATAAGTATAATTATTACAGTTCTGGCGATAATAACTACATTATATGGGTAATAATGCACGTTATATTGCTAATAGTATAAGTAATAAGTATAATTATTACAGTTCTTGCGATAATACCTCCATTATATGCGTAATAATGCATGTTATATTGATAATAATATAAGTAATAAGTATAATTATTACAGTTCTAGCGATAATAACTGCATTATATGGGTAATAATGCATGTTATATTGATAATATCGGGAGTAATAAGTATAATTATTATAGTTCTAGCGATAATAATAGTAAAATATGGCAAATAGTGCATGTTATATTGATAATAATAAAAGTAATAAGTATATTTATTACAGTTCTATCGATAATAACTGCATAATATGGGTAATAATGCATGCTATATTGATGATAATAAAAGTAATACGTATATTTATTATAGTTCTAGCGATAATAACTGCATAATATGGGTAATAATGCATGTTATATTGATAATAATATAAGTAATAAGTATAATTATTACAGTTCTAGCGATAATAACTTCATTATATGGGTAATAATGCACGTTATATTGCTAACAATATAAGTAATAAGTATAATTATTACAGTTCTAGCGATAATAATAGTAAAATATGGCTAATAGTGCATGATATATTGATAATAGTAAAAGTAATAAGAATATTTATTAAAGTTCTATCGATAATAACTGCATAATATGGGTAAAAATGCACGTTATATTACTAATAATATAAGTAATGAGTATATTTATTACAGTTCTAGCGATAATAACTGCATAATATGGGTAATAACGCACGTTATATTGCTAATAATATAAGCAATGAGTACAATTATTACAGTTCTAGCGATAATAACTGCATTATATGGGTAATAATGCATGTTATATTGATAATAATATAAGTAATAAGTATAATTATTACAGTTCTAGCGATAATAACTGCATAATATGGGTAATAATGCACGTTATATTGCTAATAATATAAGTAATGAGTATAATTATTACAGTTCTCGCGATAATAACTGCATTATATGGGTAATAATGCATGTTATATTGATGATAATAAAAGTAATACGTATATTTATTATAGTTCTAGCGATAATAACTGCATAATATGGGTAATAATGCATGTTATATTGATAATAATCTAAGTAATAAGTATAATTATTACAGTTCTAGCGATAATACCTCCATTATATGGGTAATAATGCATGTTATATTGATAATGATATAAGTAATAAGTATAATTATTACAGTTCTAGCGATAATAACTGCATAATATGGGTAATAATGCACGTTATATTGCTAACAATATAAGTAATAAGTATAATTATTACAGTTCTAGCGATAATAATAGTAAAATATGGCAAATAGTGCATGTTATATTGCTAATAGTATAAGTAATAAGTATAATTATTACAGTTCTAGCGATAATAACTGCATTATATGGGTAAAAATGCATGTTATATTGATAATATTGGGAGTAATAAGTATATTTATTATGGTTCTAGAGATAATAACTGCATAATATGGGTAATAATGCATGTTATATTGATGATAATAAAAGTAGTACGTATATTTATTATAGTTCTAGCGATAATAACTGCATAATATGGGTAATAATGCATGTTATATTGATAATAATATAAGTAATAAGTATAATTATTACAGTTCTAGCGATAATAACTGCATTATATGGGTAATAATGCACGTTATATTGCTAACAATATAAGTAATAAGTATAATTATTACAGTTCTAGCGATAATAACTGCATTATATGGGTAAAAATGCATGTTATATTGATAATATTGGGCGTAATAAGTGTATTAATTATGGTTCTAGAGATAATAACTGCATAATATGGGTAATAATGCATGTTATATTGATAATAATATAAGTAATAAGTATAATTATTACAGTTCTAGCGATAATAACTGCATAATATGGGTAATAATGCACGTTATATTGCTAATAATATAAGTAATGAGTATATTTATTACAGTTCTAGCGATAATAACTGCATAATATGGGTAATAATGCACGTTATATTGCTAATAATATAAGTAATGAGTACAATTATTACAGTTCTAGCGATAATAACTGCATTATATGGGTAATAATGCATGTTATATTGAGAATAATATAAGTAATAAGTATAATTATTACAGTTCTGGCGATAATAACTGCATTATATGGGTAATAATGCACGTTATATTGGTAATAGTATAAGTAATAAGTATAATTATTACAGTTCTAGCGATAATAACTGCATAATATGGGTAATAATGCACGTTATATTGCTAATAATATAAGTAATGAGTATAATTATTACAGTTCTAGCGATAATAACTGCATTATATGGGTAATAATGCATGTTATATTGATGATAATAAAAGTAATACGTATATTTATTATAGTTCTAGCGATAATAACTGCATAATATGGGTAATAATGCATGTTATATTGATAATAATCTAAGTAATAAGTATAATTATTACAGTTCTGGCGATAATAACTGCATTATATGGGTAATAATGCACGTTATATTGGTAATAGTATAAGTAATAAGTATAATTATTACAGTTCTAGCGATAATAACTGCATAATATGGGTAATAATGCACGTTATATTGCTAATAATATAAGTAATGAGTATAATTATTACAGTTCTAGCGATAATAACTGCATTATATGGGTAATAATGCATGTTATATTGATGATAATAAAAGTAATACGTATATTTATTATAGTTCTAGCGATAATAACTGCATAATATGGGTAATAATGCATGTTATATTGATAATGATATAAGTAATAAGTATAATTATTACAGTTCTAGCGATAATAACTGCATTATATGGGTAAAAATGCATGTTATATTGATAATATTGGGCGTAATAAGTGTATTAATTATGGTTCTAGAGATAATAACTGCATAATATGGGTAATAATGCATGTTATATTGATAATAATATAAGTAATAAGTATAATTATTACAGTTCTAGCGATAATAACTGCATAATATGGGTAATAATGCACGTTATATTGCTAATAATATAAGTAATGAGTATATTTATTACAGTTCTAGCGATAATAACTGCATAATATGGGTAATAATGCACGTTATATTGCTAATAATATAAGTAATGAGTACAATTATTACAGTTCTAGCGATAATAACTGCATTATATGGGTAATAATGCATGTTATATTGAGAATAATATAAGTAATAAGTATAATTATTACAGTTCTGGCGATAATAACTGCATTATATGGGTAATAATGCACGTTATATTGGTAATAGTATAAGTAATAAGTATAATTATTACAGTTCTAGCGATAATACCTCCATTATATGGGTAATAATGCATGTTATATTGATAATAATATAAGTAATAAGTATAATTATTACAGTTCTAGCGATAATAACTTCATTATATGGGTAATAATGCACGTTATATTGCTAACAATATAAGTAATAAGTATAGTTATTACAGTTCGAGCGATAATAATAGTAAAATATGGCTAATAGTGCATGATATATTGATAATAGTAAAAGTAATAAGTATATTTATTAAAGTTCTATCGATAATAACTGCATAATATGGGTAATAATGCACGTTATATTGCTAATAATATAAGTAATGAGTATATTTATTACAGTTCTAGCGATAATAACTGCATAATATGGGTAATAATGCACGTTATATTGATGATAATGAAAGTAATACGTATATTTATTATAGTTCTAGCGATAATAACTGCATAATATGGGTAATAATGCATGTTATATTGAGAATAATATAAGTAATAAGTATAATTATTACAGTTCTGGCGATAATAACTGCATTATATGGGTAATAATGCACGTTATATTGCTAATAGTATAAGTAATAAGTATAATTATTACAGTTCTTGCGATAGTACCTCCATTATATGCGTAATAATGCATGTTATATTGATAATAATATAAGTAATAAGTATAATTATTACAGTTCTAGCGATAATAACTGCATAATATGGGTAATAATGCACGTTATATTGCTAATAATATAAGTAATGAGTATAATTATTACAGTTCTAGCGATAATAACTGCATTATATGGGTAATAATGCATGTTATATTGATGATAATAAAAGTAATACGTATATTTATTATAGTTCTAGCGATAATAACTGCATAATATGGGTAATAATGCATGTTATATTGATAATAATCTAAGTAATAAGTATAATTATTACAGTTCTAGCGATAATACCTCCTTTATGTGGGTAATAATGCATGTTATATTGATAATGATATAAGTAATAAGTATAATTATTACAGTTCTAGCGATAATAACTGCATAATATGGGTAATAATGCATGTTATATTGAGAATAATATAAGTAATAAGTATAATTATTACAGTTCTGGCGATAATAACTGCATTATATGGCTAATAATGCATGTTATATTGCTAACAATATAAGTAATAAGTATAATTATTACAGTTCTAGCGATAATAATAGTAAAATATGGCAAATAGTGCATGTTATATTGCTAATAGTATAAGTAATAAGTATAATTATTACAGTTCTAGCGATAATAACTGCATTATATGGGTAAAAATGCATGTTATATTGATAATATTGGGAGTAATAAGTATATTTATTATGGTTCTAGAGATAATAACTGCATAATATGGGTAATAATGCATGTTATATTGATGATAATAAAAGTAGTACGTATATTTATTATAGTTCTAGCGATAATAACTGCATAATATGGGTAATAATGCATGTTATATTGATAATAATATAAGTAATAAGTATAATTATTACAGTTCTAGCGATAATAACTGCATTATATGGGTAATAATGCACGTTATATTGCTAACAATATAAGTAATAAGTATAATTATTACAGTTCTAGCGATAATAACTGCATTATATGGGTAAAAATGCATGTTATATTGATAATATTGGGCGTAATAAGTGTATTAATTATGGTTCTAGAGATAATAACTGCATAATATGGGTAATAATGCATGTTATATTGATAATAATATAAGTAATAAGTATAATTATTACAGTTCTAGCGATAATAACTTCATTATATGGGTAATAATGCACGTTATATTGCTAACAATATAAGTAATAAGTATAGTTATTACAGTTCGAGCGATAATAATAGTAAAATATGGCTAATAGTGCATGATATATTGATAATAGTAAAAGTAATAAGTATATTTATTAAAGTTCTATCGATAATAACTGCATAATATGGGTAATAATGCACGTTATATTGCTAATAATATAAGTAATGAGTATATTTATTACAGTTCTAGCGATAATAACTGCATAATATGGGTAATAATGCACGTTATATTGATGATAATGAAAGTAATACGTATATTTATTATAGTTCTAGCGATAATAACTGCATAATATGGGTAATAATGCATGTTATATTGAGAATAATATAAGTAATAAGTATAATTATTACAGTTCTGGCGATAATAACTGCATTATATGGGTAATAATGCACGTTATATTGCTAATAGTATAAGTAATAAGTATAATTATTACAGTTCTTGCGATAGTACCTCCATTATATGCGTAATAATGCATGTTATATTGATAATAATATAAGTAATAAGTATAATTATTACAGTTCTAGCGATAATAACTGCATAATATGGGTAATAATGCACGTTATATTGCTAATAATATAAGTAATGAGTATAATTATTACAGTTCTCGCGATAATAACTGCATTATATGGGTAATAATGCATGTTATATTGATGATAATAAAAGTAATACGTATATTTATTATAGTTCTAGCGATAATAACTGCATAATATGGGTAATAATGCATGTTATATTGATAATAATCTAAGTAATAAGTATAATTATTACAGTTCTAGCGATAATACCTCCATTATATGGGTAATAATGCATGTTATATTGATAATGATATAAGTAATAAGTATAATTATTACAGTTCTAGCGATAATACCTCCTTTATGTGGGTAATAATGCATGTTATATTGATAATGATATAAGTAATAAGTATAATTATTACAGTTCTAGCGATAATAACTGCATAATATGGGTAATAATGCATGTTATATTGAGAATAATATAAGTAATAAGTATAATTATTACAGTTCTGGCGATAATAACTGCATTATATGGCTAATAATGCATGTTATATTGCTAACAATATAAGTAATAAGTATAATTATTACAGTTCTAGCGATAATAATAGTAAAATATGGCAAATAGTGCATGTTATATTGCTAATAGTATAAGTAATAAGTATAATTATTACAGTTCTAGCGATAATAACTGCATTATATGGGTAAAAATGCATGTTATATTGATAATATTGGGAGTAATAAGTATATTTATTATGGTTCTAGAGATAATAACTGCATAATGTGGGTAATAATGCATGTTATATTGATGATAATAAAAGTAGTACGTATATTTATTATAGTTCTAGCGATAATAACTGCATAATATGGGTAATAATGCATGTTATATTGATAATAATATAAGTAATAAGTATAATTATTACAGTTCTAGCGATAATAACTGCATTATATGGGTAATAATGCACGTTATATTGCTAACAATATAAGTAATAAGTATAATTATTACAGTTCTAGCGATAATAACTGCATTATATGGGTAAAAATGCATGTTATATTGATAATATTGGGCGTAATAAGTGTATTAATTATGGTTCTAGAGATAATAACTGCATAATATGGGTAATAATGCATGTTATATTGATAATAATATAAGTAATAAGTATAATTATTACAGTTCTAGCGATAATAACTTCATTATATGGGTAATAATGCACGTTATATTGCTAACAATATAAGTAATAAGTATAGTTATTACAGTTCGAGCGATAATAATAGTAAAATATGGCTAATAGTGCATGATATATTGATAATAGTAAAAGTAATAAGTATATTTATTAAAGTTCTATCGATAATAACTGCATAATATGGGTAATAATGCACGTTATATTGCTAATAATATAAGTAATGAGTATATTTATTACAGTTCTAGCGATAATAACTGCATAATATGGGTAATAATGCACGTTATATTGATGATAATGAAAGTAATACGTATATTTATTATAGTTCTAGCGATAATAACTGCATAATATGGGTAATAATGCATGTTATATTGAGAATAATATAAGTAATAAGTATAATTATTACAGTTCTGGCGATAATAACTGCATTATATGGGTAATAATGCACGTTATATTGCTAATAGTATAAGTAATAAGTATAATTATTACAGTTCTTGCGATAGTACCTCCATTATATGCGTAATAATGCATGTTATATTGATAATAATATAAGTAATAAGTATAATTATTACAGTTCTAGCGATAATAACTGCATAATATGGGTAATAATGCACGTTATATTGCTAATAATATAAGTAATGAGTATAATTATTACAGTTCTCGCGATAATAACTGCATTATATGGGTAATAATGCATGTTATATTGATGATAATAAAAGTAATACGTATATTTATTATAGTTCTAGCGATAATAACTGCATAATATGGGTAATAATGCATGTTATATTGATAATAATCTAAGTAATAAGTATAATTATTACAGTTCTAGCGATAATACCTCCATTATATGGGTAATAATGCATGTTATATTGATAATGATATAAGTAATAAGTATAATTATTACAGTTCTAGCGATAATAACTGCATAATATGGGTAATAATGCACGTTATATTGCTAACAATATAAGTAATAAGTATAATTATTACAGTTCTAGCGATAATAATAGTAAAATATGGCAAATAGTGCATGTTATATTGCTAATAGTATAAGTAATAAGTATAATTATTACAGTTCTAGCGATAATAACTGCATTATATGGGTAAAAATGCATGTTATATTGATAATATTGGGAGTAATAAGTATATTTATTATGGTTCTAGAGATAATAACTGCATAATATGGGTAATAATGCATGTTATATTGATGATAATAAAAGTAGTACGTATATTTATTATAGTTCTAGCGATAATAACTGCATAATGTGGGTAATAATGCATGTTATATTGATAATAATATAAGTAATAAGTATAATTATTACAGTTCTAGCGATAATAACTGCATTATATGGGTAATAATGCACGTTATATTGCTAACAATATAAGTAATAAGTATAATTATTACAGTTCTAGCGATAATAACTGCATTATATGGGTAAAAATGCATGTTATATTGATAATATTGGGCGTAATAAGTGTATTAATTATGGTTCTAGAGATAATAACTGCATAATATGGGTAATAATGCATGTTATGTTGATAATAATATAAGTAATAAGTATAATTATTACAGTTCTAGCGATAATAACTGCATAATATGGGTAATAATGCACGTTATATTGCTAATAATATAAGTAATGAGTATATTTATTACAGTTCTAGCGATAATAACTGCATAATATGGGTAATAATGCACGTTATATTGCTAATAATATAAGTAATGAGTACAATTATTACAGTTCTAGCGATAATAACTGCATTATATGGGTAATAATGCATGTTATATTGAGAATAATATAAGTAATAAGTATAATTATTACAGTTCTGGCGATAATAACTGCATTATATGGGTAATAATGCACGTTATATTGGTAATAGTATAAGTAATAAGTATAATTATTACAGTTCTAGCGATAATAACTGCATAATATGGGTAATAATGCACGTTATATTGCTAATAATATAAGTAATGAGTATAATTATTACAGTTCTAGCGATAATAACTGCATTATATGGGTAATAATGCATGTTATATTGATGATAATAAAAGTAATACGTATATTTATTATAGTTCTAGCGATAATAACTGCATAATATGGGTAATAATGCATGTTATATTGATAATAATCTAAGTAATAAGTATAATTATTACAGTTCTAGCGATAATACCTCCTTTATGTGGGTAATAATGCATGTTATATTGATAATGATATAAGTAATAAGTATAATTATTACAGTTCTAGCGATAATAACTGCATAATATGAGTAATAATGCATGTTATATTGAGAATAATATAAGTAATAAGTATAATTATTACAGTTCTGGCGATAATAACTGCATTATATGGGTAATAATGCACGTTATATTGCTAACAATATAAGTAATAAGTATAATTATTACAGTTCTAGCGATAATAACTGCATTATATGGGTAAAAATGCATGTTATATTGATAATATTGGGCGTAATAAGTGTATTAATTATGGTTCTAGAGATAATAACTGCATAATATGGGTAATAATGCATGTTATATTGATAATAATATAAGTAATAAGTATAATTATTACAGTTCTAGCGATAATAACTGCATAATATGGGTAATAATGCACGTTATATTGCTAATAATATAAGTAATGAGTATATTTATTACAGTTCTAGCGATAATAACTGCATAATATGGGTAATAATGCACGTTATATTGCTAATAATATAAGTAATGAGTACAATTATTACAGTTCTAGCGATAATAACTGCATTATATGGGTAATAATGCATGTTATATTGAGAATAATATAAGTAATAAGTATAATTATTACAGTTCTGGCGATAATAACTGCATTATATGGGTAATAATGCACGTTATATTGGTAATAGTATAAGTAATAAGTATAATTATTACAGTTCTAGCGATAATAACTGCATAATATGGGTAATAATGCACGTTATATTGCTAATAATATAAGTAATGAGTATAATTATTACAGTTCTAGCGATAATAACTGCATTATATGGGTAATAATGCATGTTATATTGATGATAATAAAAGTAATACGTATATTTATTATAGTTCTAGCGATAATAACTGCATAATATGGGTAATAATGCATGTTATATTGATAATAATCTAAGTAATAAGTATAATTATTACAGTTCTAGCGATAATACCTCCTTTATGTGGGTAATAATGCATGTTATATTGATAATGATATAAGTAATAAGTATAATTATTACAGTTCTAGCGATAATAACTGCATAATATGGGTAATAATGCATGTTATATTGAGAATAATATAAGTAATAAGTATAATTATTACAGTTCTGGCGATAATAACTGCATTATATGGCTAATAATGCATGTTATATTGCTAACAATATAAGTAATAAGTATAATTATTACAGTTCTAGCGATAATAATAGTAAAATATGGCAAATAGTGCATGTTATATTGCTAATAGTATAAGTAATAAGTATAATTATTACAGTTCTAGCGATAATAACTGCATTATATGGGTAAAAATGCATGTTATATTGATAATATTGGGAGTAATAAGTATATTTATTATGGTTCTAGAGATAATAACTGCATAATATGGGTAATAATGCATGTTATATTGATGATAATAAAAGTAGTACGTATATTTATTATAGTTCTAGCGATAATAACTGCATAATATGGGTAATAATGCATGTTATATTGATAATAATATAAGTAATAAGTATAATTATTACAGTTCTAGCGATAATAACTGCATTATATGGGTAATAATGCACGTTATATTGCTAACAATATAAGTAATAAGTATAATTATTACAGTTCTAGCGATAATAACTGCATTATATGGGTAAAAATGCATGTTATATTGATAATATTGGGCGTAATAAGTGTATTAATTATGGTTCTAGAGATAATAACTGCATAATATGGGTAATAATGCATGTTATATTGATAATAATATAAGTAATAAGTATAATTATTACAGTTCTAGCGATAATAACTGCATAATATGGGTAATAATGCACGTTATATTGCTAATAATATAAGTAATGAGTATATTTATTACAGTTCTAGCGATAATAACTGCATAATATGGGTAATAATGCACGTTATATTGCTAATAATATAAGTAATGAGTACAATTATTACAGTTCTAGCGATAATAACTGCATTATATGGGTAATAATGCATGTTATATTGCTAATAATATAAGTAATGAGTATAATTATTACAGTTCTAGCGATAATAACTGCATTACATGGGTAATAATGCATGTTATATTGATGATAATAACAGTAATACGTATATTTATTATAGTTCTAGCGATAATAACTGCATAATATGGGTAATAATGCATGTTATATTGATAATAATCTAGGTAATAAGTATAATTATTACAGTTCTAG
The DNA here is from genome assembly GCA_963576845.1 of Megachile leachella. Lineage (NCBI taxonomy): Eukaryota > Metazoa > Arthropoda > Insecta > Hymenoptera > Megachilidae > Megachile > Megachile leachella. Next base: position 2,195,550 of record CAUYWW010000171.1, read on the forward strand.
CGATAATACCTCCATTATATGGGTAATAATGCATGTTATATTGATAATGATATAAGTAATAAGTATAATTATTACAGTTCTAGCGATAATAACTGCATAATATGGGTAATAATGCACGTTATATTGCTAATAATATAAGTAATGAGTACAATTATTACAGTTCTAGCGATAATAACTGCATTATATGGGTAATAATGCATGTTTTATTGATAATAATATAAGTAATAAGTATAATTATTACAGTTCTAGCGATAATAACTGCATTATATGGGTAATAATGCATGTTGTATTGCTAACAATATAAGTAATAAGTATAATTATTACAGTTCTAGCGATAATAACTGCATTATATGGGTAATAATGCATGTTATATTGATAATATCGGGAGTAATAAGTATAATTATTATAGTTCTAGCGGTAATAATAGTAAAATATGGCAAATAGTGCATGTTATATTGCTAATAGTATAAGTAATAAGTATAATTATTACAGTACTAGCGATAATAACTGCATTATGTGGGTAAAAATGCATGTTATATTGATAATATTGGGAGTAATAAGTATATTTATTATGGTTCTAGAGATAATAACTGCATAATATGGGTAATAATGCACGTTATATTGCTAATAATATAAGTAATGAGTACAATTATTACAGTTCTAGCGATAATAACTGCATTATATGGGTAATAATGCACGTTATATTGCTAACAATATAAGTAATAAGTATAATTATTACAGTTCTAGCGATAATAACTGCATTATATGGCTAATAATGCATGTTATATTGCTAACAATATAAGTAATAAGTATAATTATTACAGTTCTAACGATAATAACTGCATTATATGGGTAATAATGCATGTTATATTGATAATATCGGGAGTAATAAGTATAATTATTATAGTTCTAGCGATAATAATAGTAAAATATGGCAAATAGTGCATGTTATATTGCTAATAGTATAAGTAATAAGTATAATTATTACAGTTCTAGCGATAATAACTGCATTATATGGGTAAAAATGCATGTTATATTGATAATATTGGGAGTAATAAGTATATTTATTATGGTTCTAGAGATAATAACTGCATAATATGGGTAATAATGCATGTTATATTGATGATAATAAAAGTAGTACGTATATTTATTATAGTTCTAGCGATAATAACTGCATAATATGGGTAATAATGCATGTCATATTGATAATAATATAAGTAATAAGTATAATTATTACAGTTCTAGCGATAATAACTGCATTATATGGGTAATAATGCATGTTATATTGATAATAATATAAGTAATAAGTATAATTATTACAGTTCTAGCGATAATAACTGCATAATATGGGTAGTAATGCACGTTATATTGCTAATAATACAAGTAATAAGTATAATTATTACAGTTCTAACGATAATAACTGCATTATATGGGTAATAATGCATGTTATATTGATAATATCGGGAGTAATAAGTATAATTATTATAGTTCTAGCGATAATAATAGTAAAATATGGCAAATAGTGCATGTTATATTGCTAATAGTATAAGTAATAAGTATAATTATTACAGTTCTAGCGATAATAACTGCATTATATGGGTAAAAATGCATGTTATATTGATAATATTGGGAGTATTAAGTATATTTATTATAGTTCTAGCGATAATAACTGCATAATATGGGTAATAATGCATGTTATATTGATAATAATATAAGTAATAAGTATAATTATTACAGTTCTAGCGATAATAACTTCATTATATGGGTAATAATGCACGTTATATTGCTAACAATATAAGTAATAAGTATAATTATTACAGTTCTAGCGATAATAATAGTAAAATATGGCTAATAGTGCATGATATATTGATAATAGTAAAAGTAATAAGTATATTTATTAAAGTTCTATCGATAATAACTGCATAATATGGGTAATAATGCACGTTATATTGCTAATAATATAAGTAATGAGTATATTTATTACAGTTCTAGCGATAATAACTGCATAATATGGGTAATAATGCACGTTATATTGCTAATAATATAAGCAATGAGTACAATTATTACAGTTCTAGCGATAATAACTGCATTATATGGGTAATAATGCATGTTATATTGAAAATAATATAAGTAATAAGTATAATTATTACAGTTCTAGCGATAATAACTGCATAATATGGGTAATAATGCACGTTATATTGCTAATAATATAAGTAATGAGTATAATTATTACAGTTCTAGCGATAATAACTGCATTATATGGGTAATAATGCATGTTATATTGATGATAATAAAAGTAATACGTATATTTATTATAGTTCTAGCGATAATAACTGCATAATATGGGTAATAATGCATGTTATATTGATAACAATCTAAGTAATAAGTATAATTATTACAGTTCTAGCGATAATACCTCCATTATATGGGTAATAATGCATGTTATATTGATAATGATATAAGTAATAAGTATAATTATTACAGTTCTAGCGATAATAACTGCATAATATGGGTAATAATGCACGTTATATTGCTAATAATATAAGTAATGAGTACAATTATTACAGTTCTAGCGATAATGACTGCATTATATGGGTAGTAATGCATGTTTTATTGATAATAATATAAGTAATAAGTATAATTATTACAGTTCTAACGATAATAACTGCATTATATGGGTAATAATGCATGTTATATTGATAATATCGGGAGTAATAAGTATAATTATTATAGTTCTAGCGATAATAATAGTAAAATATGGCAAATAGTGCATGTTATATTGCTAATAGTATAAGTAATAAGTATAATTATTACAGTTCTAGCGATAATAACTGCATTATATGGGTAAAAATGCATGTTATATTGATAATATTGGGAGTATTAAGTATATTTATTATAGTTCTAGCGATAATAACTGCATAATATGGGTAATAATGCATGTTATATTGATAATAATATAAGTAATAAGTATAATTATTACAGTTCTAGCGATAATAACTTCATTATATGGGTAATAATGCACGTTATATTGCTAACAATATAAGTAATAAGTATAATTATTACAGTTCTAGCGATAATAATAGTAAAATATGGCTAATAGTGCATGATATATTGATAATAGTAAAAGTAATAAGTATATTTATTAAAGTTCTATCGATAATAACTGCATAATATGGGTAATAATGCACGTTATATTGCTAATAATATAAGTAATGAGTATAATTATTACAGTTCTAGCGATAATAACTGCATTATATGGGTAATAATGCATGTTATATTGATGATAATAAAAGTAATACGTATATTTATTATAGTTCTAGCGATAATAACTGCATAATATGGGTAATAATGCATGTTATATTGATAACAATCTAAGTAATAAGTATAATTATTACAGTTCTAGCGATAATACCTCCATTATATGGGTAATAATGCATGTTATATTGATAATGATATAAGTAATAAGTATAATTATTACAGTTCTAGCGATAATAACTGCATAATATGGGTAATAATGCACGTTATATTGCTAATAATATAAGTAATGAGTACAATTATTACAGTTCTAGCGATAATGACTGCATTATATGGGTAGTAATGCATGTTTTATTGATAATAATATAAGTAATAAGTATAATTATTACAGTTCTAACGATAATAACTGCATTATATGGGTAATAATGCATGTTATATTGATAATATCGGGAGTAATAAGTATAATTATTATAGTTCTAGCGATAATAATAGTAAAATATGGCAAATAGTGCATGTTATATTGCTAATAGTATAAGTAATAAGTATAATTATTACAGTTCTAGCGATAATAACTGCATTATATGGGTAAAAATGCATGTTATATTGATAATATTGGGAGTAATAAGTATATTTATTATGGTTCTAGAGATAATAACTGCATAATATGGGTAATAATGCATGTTATATTGATGATAATAAAAGTAGTACGTATATTTATTATAGTTCTAGCGATAATAACTGCATAATATGGGTAATAATGCATGTTATATTGATAATAATAGAAGTAATAAGTATAATTATTACAGTTCTAGCGATAATAACTGCATTATATGGGTAATAATGCACGTTATATTGCTAACAATATAAGTAATAAGTATAATTATTACAGTTCTAGCGATAATAACTGCATTATATGGGTAAAAATGCATGTTATATTGATAATATTGGGCGTAATAAGTGTATTAATTATGGTTCTAGAGATAATAACTGCATAATATGGGTAATAATGCATGTTATACTGATAATAATATAAGTAATAAGTATAATTATTACAGTTCTAGCGATAATAACTGCATAATATGGGTAATAATGCACGTTATATTGCTAATAATATAAGTAATGAGTATATTTATTACAGTTCTAGCGATAATAACTGCATAATATGGGTAATAATGCACGTTATATTGCTAATAATATAAGTAATGAGTACAATTATTACAGTTCTAGCGATAATAACTGCATAATATGGGTAATAATGCACGTCATATTGCTAATAATATAAGTAATGAGTATATTTATTACAGTTCTAGCGATAATAACTGCATTATATGGGTAAAAATGCATGTTATATTGATAACATTGGGAGTAATAAGTTTATTTATTATGGTTCTAGAGATAATAACTGCATATTATGGGTAATAATGCATGTTATATTGATAATAATATAAGTAATAAGTATAATTATTACAGTTCTAGCGATAATAACTGCATAATATGGGTAATAATGCACGTTATATTGCTAATAATATAAGTAATGAGTATAATTATTACAGTTCTAGCGATAATAACTGCATTACATGGGTAATAATGCATGTTATATTGATGATAATAACAGTAATACGTATATTTATTATAGTTCTAGCGATAATAACTGCATAATATGGGTAATAATGCATGTTATATTGATAATAATCTAGGTAATAAGTATAATTATTACAGTTCTAGCGATAATACCTCCATTATATGGGTAATAATGCATGTTATATTGATAATGATATAAGTAATAAGTATAATTATTACAGTTCTAGCGATAATAACTGCATAATATGGGTAATAATGC